>CM076573.1:844951478-845551478 GCA_034641835.2 Pinus albicaulis | reverse complement strand
ATTAAGAGCTAATAATATTCGACATATCTATTTTTAGACTAGAAATCTAAAAATAGATTCCGCCCAGTATGTCTAAAAATAGAAGTCCATATGTTTCTCCAACTTGACCAATCATCCACAAATAGCATCCTGCAACTCATAGAATATGATCGACATGTCTAAAAATAGACATAGTCTAAAAATAGACTTGCACCAAAAATAGCCTGCGGGCCCACTTAGTGAAGGTGACTCTTTTAACTAATCTCATCATCTTGTTGCAATCTCAACATGGTGCTTGAGAGCTTTGGAGCACTTAAGAAGTGAAAATGCTAATTTTTTAGCCGGTAATTATTATTTTTTATTTAACCCTGCTTCGATGCGTGGGTTTTTGAGGTGCACCAGGCGGTTTATGCATACCGCATTGGGCCTGTTTCTGTTTGAGCATGGATTTATAAGACGCATTGAGCATGTTTTTGAGTAGTCCACCAATCCGCTATAGTAACAAGACGCACCATACGGGTTTGTACGGAGAGCACAGTGTCTCGGTGTGCCAATTTTTAGTATGCACCGGTATGTTGTGAGTTAAATGAACTGGTGCAGTTTATGATGAGAAATGTGCAGTATAAAAAAAATCTAGAAAACCTCCACCCGCCAACCTCCTCTAGAGACCTCAACTACAAATAGATATCTATGCTATTTTTATAAGGGGTTCCTCGAAAACATCCACTAGAGGGTATTTTCCATGTAGTGGTTAGAGGTCATTTATAGTTGTTCAAAGTGTTTTTCATGGCTCTAAAAGTGCACAAGCTTCCTTCAGGACCTAACTATTAGGTTTCCCCCCTTGACCATATCCAAGTTCTAGTGAAAATAATCAATCTTTCAAAAAAATAATGTTGAATATCCACATTTGGAAGGCAAGGATAACATGTAAAGGTCCTTTGTGGTTGGTCCACATGTAATTGATGACCCTAAATCCCTATAAGCTTATTTTAGTACCTAAGCTTCCAACCTTGATCATATTCAAAGATCCAATACCCATAGCCAATTTTCAAATAACTTTGTAACAACAAGTACAAGCTTTCATGTGGGAAAGTAATTGTAGAAAAGTTTGAAAAATCTGTGCCAAATTCATGCTTCTAATCATTGATTCTTGTGATGTTGATATGAATTGTTGTTAAAGTTTTTATTGGTGTCATAATATTATTTACTGATGAAAGCAAGTTTTAAAATTTCCATAATATTGATTCACCCCCATCATAGTATTGTTCCAGTTTCTAACAAGTGTAGCACGGAAGTTACAGGCACAAACCTATAGCAGGAAGTTGCAACAACAAGTTGTGACACTAAAGTTTCATTAGGGAGTTGCAGCAGCGAGTTGCAACACAGAAATTACAGCACTAGAGTTACAAGAATGAGTTGCAGCACAATTGCTCAGTTACAACAACATCTCAAGGCTGCAACAACAATGTTCCATATTTGCAACAACATTTCTCTAGATTTGCAAAAACTGCATTTCACCAGTAACTTGCAACATCAAGGCTCCAAAGTTGCCACAACGGTGTTCCAAAGTTACAGTTACTACATTTCATTGTTGAATTGTAACATTAGAGTTCCAAAGTTGTGGCAAAAGTGTTCAAGAGTTGCAACAATTGCATTTCATTATTGAGTTGCAATAACAAAAATACAATGATAATGACCAAGATACACCTCGTGACAACATTACAACATACAGAACATCTTTCCTCGCACTTTTTTGTTGTGCATATATACAAATATGATTTTTTTGCTTTTCTTAATCATAAATTCATGTAAAATACTAAGGAAATGCAACTAAAAAAAAACATTTGTTAAGCATTAGAATGGATTAATATGAAATCATAAGAAAGTGAAAAATAATTAAGAAGAGGGAGAAAAAGGTGTAAAATGATGACAATTATAAGGCCCATCATCCCTCTTCAAGCATGTTAGAAGAATAAAATAATATTACAATTGTGAGGCATGTTCAACTAACCCCTTTGTTTTAAGATGAATCCGATGATCTTATATTGGAGAGTGTTCTCTTGTGAGGTGATGATGTTCCTTCTCCTCCCTATCAAGGATTTTTTGAACAATATTAGACCACTTCCCTTTTATTTCAATTACCAATTCGAGGACCACTTCTCATATCTTTTGATAAGGTCTTTAGATGTGGGCCTCATTATACATATATGATCCCCATATCCTTTGATAATGTTTTTAGATGTGGATCCAATTTACATATACATATCATTCTTAAGAAGCCTCAAGTCTCTGGTTAGGTTTCATTTGTCCTCGCTAAAACTAGATAACGTGAAAAGTTTGGCTAGATCATAGCTTAATTCTCAACTTTATTAAATCCCTTAAAATAGTGTAAGGAAATAAGTAAGGCACAAATAGAAGTTGTTTTTTTCTTAGGGAATGATTAGGATTGGAACTCCTATATAGATGTGGGATTTGTCTTGGACTAGCTACTTTGGTTTACAAAATCACTAGTTTACCACTAAGCTACTCTCCTAATATGTGTATTATAAAGGACACATATTCCTATAACTATCTTTAACCCCATGTTCACTTATTCTCAAGATCTTGTTCTTTTTTAGGTGAAAAAGTTCCCTCAAAAGAATAACATTCCTTCATTCATCTATAATAATCAGTTTGAACTGAAATATCTAAAAGAGAGATTAATACCCTTATTTTATTAAGGAAATTTTTATGGATCTAATTAAAATAAGTATAATTAGTTATTTTTTCTTAAATAAAATAGCTAAAATTGAATATTAGACCTTGGTAATTGTGTTGAGAGTATAAACATTATTAACTAGCTCAAACATATAAATTAAATGGTTGGGAAATAATAATAAGCATCCATCTATAATAATCATCAAACAATTACTACTTAATGCATAAAAGGTTGTTAAAATTATATATATTAAAAAAAAAAAACATAAAGAAATTACTACCATAATGCATATATGTTGTTAAATTATATATATTAAGAAAAAACCATAAAAGTAACTAAATTATAACCTTATTTTAAATTATTATTATTAATAATTATTATAGATTTGAAAAACCATGGAAATAGACTGTTATCCATGTAGATTTAGCCCCACTTGACTATGGGGATTCTTAATCTAAAGTACCATGGCTTATGAATACCACATGCCCAGAAACACACAATTCATTCCATATGATACTTATTTATATGACATTTTTTTAAACACTTTGTTGATAAATTTAGGTGTTGTCTACTATTACAAGTTTTGGAGTTTTGACAGGGAATCTTGTGTTTTTTTTTTCAAATCATGATATTTGGTTATTTAAAATGAGTTTTTGATTGCATATATGGATTCAATATTCTAAAAACCCCTTGGATATTTTAGATTTCACAGCTCAAATTTGTAATTCCAATAAAGCCCCATCAAATACCTCTCCATAACAAAATTTCTTTAACAATAAGGACTCAAATAATTGAGCTAACTATCTAGACTTATTATATATATGTTTAACTTTTATAATTTGTATGATTTAAAATAAAATAAAAATCAAAACTTTTGATTTAATTTCTTCCTCGCACATTATCAATGAAAAGGCCATTCTACTCAAGTAAAGGCCATTACTGCACTCATGGATGATTTGGTCGACTACTTTATTATATATGGTCTCTACTGCTTAATTCTATTAATAGATATTTCATCGCAATGGATTTGATTGTGTGGCTGTGTAAAATGCATTTCAAAAGTGCAGTGCCTTATCCAGTTATCACGACTCTTGGAATGTTTTCTTGGAAATTGAAGGCAAGGGATTTGGTTGAAACTTGAGGTGATATTTTACAGAGTTTCTTGAAAATGAAGATTCATGTGAGAAAACTAGTTAACTTTCTTATGTTCTTTTGTGCCCTTGTATCACCATGCAATTACAGGCAGGCATGCAATTAGTATGTCGTTAAAGTAAAATTAGAGGCAATGGCCTAATCATGTAGATGTGATAGTATATGCGTATGAGATTTTTTTAGATAAGTGTGTTGTGGAAATGATGAAAACTTGCAGCAGAAAGAGGAAAATGCAGATCGAAAGTAGATGCGTGAAGCGTACTTTGTACTCTATTTTTTTTTAATACAAAGAGAAAAATTATGGTAATTTAGTTGGGAAAATAGTAATGGTATAATTATCATTGTTATTTAATTAATATAAGTTGATTCATCAATACAGGTTGAGATTATTTACTAGTGGTGTGGTGATTTATTTGCTTGGAAATTTGGTTGAGGTGATATTTTACACAATTTCTTGAAAATGAGAAACCAATTAATTTTCTTATGTTCTTCTATTCCCTTGTGCAGGAAGGTGGGAAATTATTATGTCGAGCATTTTTTAGATAAGTGTGCCGAAGTAATGAAGATTTGCAACAGAAAGTGAAATAAAAAACAATTATTACAGTAAAAGAAATTATTACAATAAAAAAACAATTATTACAGTAAATAAACAATTATTACAGTAAAATTTAATCACCAAAAGGTTTTAAATTGTATGCTACAGGGTTTGAATCACCAGATGTTTGGAATTCTGATTGCCTGAATAGTTTTGTTCGAAATTATTTCACTGCTCCATAGTGATATAATTCTCTCTTGCTCCAGGTATGTCTCTTATGCAAATATCTCCCTCAAATGTTTTGTAAAAATAATGAAATAATGAGATATTTTTACTATTTAAAGAATTGTTTTATGAAATTAGATTTTCAAAAATAATTTTCCCCCCATTTTTCAATTTACCATTTTTTTTTTACTTTAGAAAAATAAAGTTGCACTTTTTTATTTGCGGTTATTTAGCATCGGTGCGTCAATTAATAACACAAGACCAATGCGCAGTAACTAAAATGCACTGGTGCAGTTAACTGTACATTAGCACCAATAAAAATAAGTCCATTTTTAAGACATCTAAATTACTTTAATTTTTCATATTTACACAAAGTAAATATTCATGTTGAACTTCAATATAATGTATATTTTGATCCCATATGTACTATATGTCCGTTTGATTTCATCGGCGAATGCAAAAATTGAAGAAATCAATAAATTCGTTCTTTACCATTCCGAAGCAACACAATCGTGGGTCAAATTGTACAAACAAAAGAGGATGAAATGGGATAGTGACATGAAAGAATTCAGATGGTTGAATGGTAGAAGTGTGCCTTATCCCAGTCAGTTAAAAGAAAATATGCCAAAAATATGCCCAAACAGTTGGGTTGTTAACCAAGTCATAGATAAATATGGTTCAACTGGTCATTACCCGCGTGCTGAAGAGGATGTGCTAAACAAAGGGATTGGGTGCACCCACTCGGTAATAATATATTTATCTACATTTTAAACTTAATAATGCACCTTTTATATGTAATTGCGTCTAAATTTCATATTTTAACCATTGGATTATTATAAGACACATGACACTACGATTTTTTAATTTTTTTATAGGTGCATTTGTTCCCATCTATGTGGGCATATGGACAACATTTTTGCATAGAAAATTCTAATGATGGACACATGACACAAGATTGTGGAGTGGAAGTCGAGTTCGATTAATCTAGTCGATCTAGCCACCGTGATCAAAACTTAGTACGAGGGACCTTAGGTTACATCAGAAAGATACAAGAGATAATTAAAATGGATTTCTCTTCTTTCCAATATGTTATTTTTAGGTGCAAGTGGCGGGACACCTTTGATCGAAATAATGTAAAGGAAGATTGCGATAGTAGCCTGATATGTATCAACTCTAGAAAGATGTGGGATGAAGCTAAGTAGCCCTATGTTTTCCCCAACCACTACAACAAGGTGTTTTTTTACCAAGATGTGTTGGATAGGGATTGATGTCTCGTATTGAGACAATACCCTAGATCAAAACATATTTTGAGAACAATAGTGTTATCATGCCAAGTGAGCTGGAAGATAATGAGGGTCATCATGAGAACCGAGAGTGATATAGTGCATGTGTTATTTAATCACTTATGCTTTTTAAAATGAGTTTTTATAAAGAAGAGGACTTAATTACCTTTTAACTAAGACACTTTTTTTTCGACACATTATAATATGTATTTTGAACTAATTGGTAATTTTCATTGTGTTAATGTTAAAATCATTTCACTTGATAATTTGCAATTATGTTGATCCCAAAAACAATGTTGTACTGTATATAGTTCTTGTTTTATAATGTCAATTCCTAAAATAATACAACTACTTGATTGCTTTAAATGTGTGTGAATGATATCTTTAAAACATATACTGTTATTTTTGGTATGGAAGATCATAATAAAATAATGATAATTCTAAAGTACATGAATTTATTTGCATTATTTTTTAAACTTTATTATGTTACAAAAATTCATATTATTCTAGATTTATTATTTTACGATTATTTATATTCATACAAATTTACAATTTTACAATTATAGTAATCTAACAATATTTATGGTATACATTTTACTTATGGTTGTTATGGTTCAAAATTGACAGTTAATTTAAAAATTTACAAATTTAGAAATCTTAATAAAATTGAATGATGACAATACATACAATTACAATTACAATTTTACAATTTCACAATAAAAATAGAATTACAATTACAATTTGAAAATTTTACATACAATTAAAATTACAATTACAATCATTTGACATTTACACAATTCAAATTTTACAATTATTTTACATACAATTAGAATTAGAATTTTACAATTTTACAATTTCACATTAATACAATTATAATTTTACAAATATTTTACATACAATTACAATTAAAATTACAGTTACAATTACAATTTTACAATTTCACATACATTTACAACTGCAATTAAAATTACAATTAGAATTTTAGAATTTTACATACAATTACAATTATAATTACAATTTTACAATTATACATATATACAATTAAAATTACAATCATTTCACAATAAATTAAATATTACAATTGAAATTAAAATTTTACAAATATTTTACTTATAATTACAATTAAAATTAAAATTTAATTACAATCACGACATAATATTTCATAAATATCATGATTTAATATTAAAAATAAACATCATGATCACGATAACCATCGTACAAACATAATATTTGACTAAAAAACAGATTCAAATTCGCTAACATCATCTAATCATCGTGATCATGATCATCTAACAAAACACAAGCATTGTATAACATCATCACAACACAAACATCAAATATACATCTCATGTCAAATAATAGCTATAACATACACACATGTCTGCAAACACATTAAATGAACATATCTAACATGACCTAACAATATACACATCATGATGAACACCAACATGTAAATTAAGTACATCCGCAACATGAACATAAAATACATGGACTATATATATATATATATATATATATATATATATATATATATATATATATATATATATATATATATATATATATATATATATATATATATACAACTATAATATAACTGCATATAAAAGTCAAATATCAGCTGGTGGTACACCAATAGTAGTACTAGTCGAGGCCTGCTCAGTTGATAGTGCAACCTTGACATGCTTAGCTAGATTCTAATCACCTACCTACTGATCTAATGTTGCCTCATGTTGATCAAGAACTGCCTGCTCATGATGACTCATGGATAGTCCAACCTGTTGATTAGTGGATGGTGCGGAGGCCTACTCAGTTGATGGACCTACCTCCTCAGACTGACGTGCGACCTCCTCGGGATTAGGTGCCTGCTCATGATCATGACTGGATGCTACAGGTTGCTCATCATGATCATCTCCGGTGCGAGGAGGGGGAGGAGGTGGAGTGTTAGAATGATGATCACTCCCCCCATGATCATAAGATGATGTGTTTCTCAACTATCGTACTACACCTCCACCATGCCTACGTTGACTAGCCCTCCTCGCCCACACTAGTACTCTGGTAGCTCCAAGGATATGTTGCATGAGGGTTAACATATCACGGAGCATGACTCTCCATAACTGGCCTGACTCCATCCTCAACTAGGATTTGACAGAGTTGGTTTCCCAACTCCATCCTAAATTGAGTGTCAGGCCTACGCTTCACACGCGTCGGTATCTGCACCTGATCATGAGGACGAGGTCTGTCACCGGCTTGATCCTCAGCATCTACCATCTCCTCGTCAGTAGGATCTACACTTGGATCATTTGGTGGCAGTATAATCTCATCGCCAATGAATGACTCAATATCTACAAAATATATATAAGTACACAACAATAATTAAACAATTTTATTAGAAATTTTAATAAATCAAGTTAAATAATGTGTTAGAATAAATTTAAAGAAAACAGTAATATTACCTATTTCATCTGGTGGCTCACCTTGTGTGAAGACGATGTTGGCATACTCTCACCAATATGAACCAACATACAGACATGGCACCATGAACTAAGGCATGATCATCAACGCTGGATAGCATCTCGAGTGGATCATAAGATGTCCTCGCAGACAAGTTAGACTTGCCCCTCTTAGGCATCATCTGACCCCACATCTCCATTTGTACGTGCAACATCGGCCTACGAGGTTGTTGAACAAAAGTAGGCCTCATCTCTAGAAACCTCTCGAAAAATAAACAAAATAACTCTGAAGAAAAAGGTAAGTTCACCCTCTCATGTGCTTAAGAACAACATCTATCTAATGCTATACAAAAATGCCATAAAAAAAATCACAAACCACCTCACAAGTTGTGGCGCCTATAATAAATAATTAACATAAAATAAAAGCGGGCAACTAATGTGTTTCCCGTCACTAGTATGGTTTGCAATCGTCGTCAGCATTAGCGAGAGGCACCTCACCTCCTCTACACCAAACGAAACAATACATAACTGACCACTAGATGCCACAAAATCTGCAGGAGAAAGTATATCGTCGCTAATGTATCTCTAGGAGTACACCAACTGACTTCCTACTTCATAGCTAACGAGGACCTCTGGGAACAAGGGAAAATCGTACCCTCTCCTAGATAAGCCAGTAATAAAATATATGTCCTCCTCAGTGGGTGCGTACCACTAGTTAGGACCAACCTGGAAAGCCTGTCGGTGGGCCTCCCACCTGAAGATAAGTTGTCATATTAACCCGTTATGGCCCTTCATGGATGTAGCCTCCGCATAGAACTTGAGGAGGACTACCTCCCTAAGGAGAAGCTCGGTCGCTGTCGTAATAGGGTGAGGGTACATAAGTCTCTCCCTCTCTCATGCCTCTCACAGGCGAACCATGTTATACTAGTCTGCCTTATGTTCTTTCCATTCCCTTTCTTCTCTCCTTTGACATCGCTGAATGATTCACATATTAAATACATTTTTTTTTATTAAATGAGACATGTATTTACAAATCTATATATAATTTTTTTGAAAAAAAAAATGTCGGTGTGCCCAAAAAAACATTCATGCACCGGTACGGGTGCATCCATTTTTATCGCACACTTTCCTCGGTACGAATGGAAATTTGCAGTGCACCGCAAAGCATAAAATTTAGTTTCTTCTGTGGTGCGTTGATGAAACTATCCACCCCGGGGTAGATAGTTAGGTCAATGCACCACCCAACAATAATTCATGGTCAACGGTGCAGTCCTGTAAACGACCGCACCATTGACTATGTACCAATTTCGGGAGGGAAATGCATTGACTAAACTATTCGCCCCAAGGTGGATAGTTTAGTCGGCAGACGACCCTCGTGACATTAGTACACGGGCAACGGTGTGGTCCTTTAGATGACAGCACCGTTGACTATGTACCAGTGTTAGGAGGGCGGTGCACTTTAGTCAACACACTGCCCTCACGACCCTGGTACATAGTCAACAGTGTGGTCATTTAAATGACTGCACCTCCATATAAGTTTTGAAAAAAACATGGAGTGCATTTTCGGTACCGCACCAGCCCCAATGTTATTTCTGTTTGCACCGTTCGCAGTGCAGCCTATAAATTTATAGGCAACAGTGGGAACAGTGTGAGTCGCACAAGTATTTTTTTTTTAAATGGTAAATTTTAAGTTTTTAGGCAAATCTAATCCACTAAAAAGTTTAATTATTGAGAAACAAGTAAGATACATGTACATTTGGACATCGAGGAGGCATATGTGCTGAAGAATTTTAAAAACCAAATTTTCCCACCATTTTTTAAAATTCAAACTCCACAATGTGGGAAATGGACGATAGCAGTGCATGCAATGGGAGCACTGATGTCAAGGTAGCTGACACAAAGGAAATTCGTACTGGTGCTTGAGAGCTTTGGAGCACTGAAGAAGTGAAAATGCTGATTTTTTGGCTAGTAATTTTTTTTTTATTTAACCCTACTTCAGTGCGTGGGTTTTTGAGGCGCACCAGGCAGTTTATGCCTACTGCACTGGGCCTGTTTCTATTTGAGCATGGCTTTTTAAGACGCACTGAGCCTATTTCTGAGTAGCGCACCGATGTGCTACAGTAATGAGACGCACCAGATGGGTTTGTACGGAGAACACAGTGTCTTGGTGTGCCAATTTTTAGTATGCACTGGTACGTTGTGAGTTAAACGTATTGGTGCGGTTTATGATGAGAAATGCGCCGTATAAAAAATATCTGCAAAAACCTCCACCCGCGAACCTCCTCTAGAGACCTCAGCTACAAACAGATATCTAGGCTATTTTTATAAGAGGTTCCTCAAAAACATCTGCTATAGGGTCTTTTCCTTGTAGTGGTTAGAGGTCATTTATAGTGGTTCAAAGTGTTTTTCATGGCTCTAAAATTGCACAAGCTTCCTTTAGGACCTAACTATTAGGTTTGCTCCCTTGACCATATCCAAGTTCTAGTGAAAATAATCAATCTTTCAAAAAAATAATGTTGAATATCCACATTTGGGGCGCAAGGATAACATGGAAAGGTCCTTTGTGGTTGGTCCACATGTAATTGATCACCCTAAATCCCTATAAGCTTCTTTTAGTACCTAAGCTTCCAACCTTGATCATATTCAAAGATCCAAGACCCATAGCCAATTTTTAAAGTATCCTTAACACACACACACCCACACATATATTGTTGGTATAATCCAATCGAATTAAACATTGAATCTCTTGCTTTACCCATGACTTCAGAATAAGACGATCACCAATTGAACTACACCCCATCTAAACTACACCCATCAGCATCCTTAACAAATATATCAATTTACCAAATATATCTATTTAGCAAATACAAAATAACCAAACTTATATTTAGTAAACAAATCTATATAAATAACAATTTTCAAATTTTATTTTGAGACATATATAAATAACAAATTTTAAAATTTATTTTGAAATTATGTTAATAGCCATTTTAAAAATTTACTCAAACAGGATTTGACAAACACTTTCAAAGATTGGCTAAATCTATACTAAGCTCATATTATTCAGTAAGGAATTGAAAATGACAAATATCATATTTTCAATATTATGCACCCTAAATATACGCAATATACGTGCATTTGAAATTGGGGAAAATTCAGATAACTCTATGCGAAGATGCCCAAAAGCCCATGGAAAAGCTGAGATAAATCTATGAGAGGGTGCACTACTTTACGTATATGTTTGACATTACGTGCACTGAATCTTTTTAATTGCTGTCACCTCAACCTGTGGTGGCAATTAACAGGGAGATGACTTGGTTGGACCGACTCCGACCGAGCACAGAGTACAGATGATGATAATTTACATCCGTCTTGCACAAGTTATCAGCACCATTAAACAGAAAAGCAATTAAAATCTTGAAGTTTGATAACTATAATCTAGATTTACAAAAATCCATAAAAAAAATTCTTAAAATCTTACTTGAATTTCTATATTTTTAACTGAAAAAAAACAAGATAGTTACATTACCACATCTGAAAGTGTTGGCCGAAAAGATTATGCACTCTGTTAGACAATTAAACCAGTCCTTGTCATTAAGGTGTATTAAATAACGTACAGACCTCTAAATATGGCTAAAAATAACCAGCATATACAACTCGATAGCAGTGGATTTGATTGCGTGGTTGTGTGAAAGGCGTTTCAATAGTGCAATGCCTTATCCAGTTATCATCGCTCTTGGAATATTCGCTTGGAAATTTGGTTGAGGTGATATTTTACACCGTTTCTTCAAAATGATGATTCATATGAGAAAACCAGTTAACTTTCTTATGTTCTTCTGTGCCCTTGTATCGCCGTGTAGTTGCAGGCAGGCAATTATTATGTCGTTAAAGTAAAATTGGAGGCAATGGCCTAATCATGTCGACGTGATAGTATATGTGTATGAGAGTTAACTGGCCGGTTCGAAAATGTGTCGACCAAATTTATTTGGATGTGATTTTTACTGAAAGATTTTTTTCACAATCGTATGAAAGTTGTTTAGACAAGTGTGTGTTGCGGAAATGACAAAAATTTGCAGCAGAAAGAGAAAAATGCAGATCGAAGATACATGTGTGAAGCGTACTTTGTATTCTAATTTAGTTGGGAAAATAGTAATGGTATAATTCTCACCGTTATTTAATTAATAAAGTTAATTCTATCAATATAGGTTGAGATTATTTACTCGTGGTTTAGATTATAGGTTGAGATTATTTGCTGGTGGTGTGGTGATTTATTTGCCTGGAAATTCGGTTGAGGTGATATTTTACACAGTTTCTCGAGAATGAGAAAACCAGTTAACTTTCTTCTTTTCTTCGAACTAACGGAGATTTGCAGCAGAATGCCAGGAATGCAGATCCAAGTTTGATACGTGAAGAAGCCGATGACGGCGGAGTAGTTTTTTTTGGCTGGGGCAACATTAAGAAAGTTTTATTTAAAAAGTATTTTTAATATATAAATTAATAAAAACGATATATATAGTTTTTATGGATTTATATATTAAAAATATTTTTTTAATAATTAAATTTATTTTAAAAAGGGTTTTTTAAGGTGATGAATTTATGTCTATACTAAGAAGTTTAAATAATACAAATTAAGATTTCACTAAAAAATACTAGAGACTAGAAACTCCAAAAAATCTCACTAAAAATAATTGTGATTCAAATACTAGAAACTTCAAAAAATTTCACTAAAAACAACTTTTTTAATCAATGTATCTTATAATTAATTAAACTAGAAATTGCACCATATGTTGCAAAGGAAAGGCCTTAAGGCTAGAGGGTAGGAAAGAATAACATAGAAGATAGAAGCAAAAAATTTATGCAATTTTATTTATTTACGAGTGTTTATGTGAGAAGAATTTTGCAAAAATACATTTGAAAGGCCTCCAATGATCCTCCATCATCAGTAGACATGGTCTCATCTCTCTCTCCCAAGTACTCTTCATCTAATGAATGCATTGGAAGAGTGTCAACTACAACCATGGTTTTGGTGGCTTAGAGCTAAGTTTGCTTTGATGATAAGAAGAAACTACAAGGATTTGAAAAATAACTATACTTTGGATCTATTTCATTAGGGATGGACTTTCTCATAGTATAGGGACTATTGGGTACATACCCTCCATATGGGTATTGTCCAAAATTCAAAGGAGCAGGTTGCCCTGATGCCACCCAAATTATTGTATTTAAGATCCCTGCTAGATCTTCATTTGTCTCAAACTTTGGCCACTAGGATGCATGTAATAATATCTAGAATGAGTGTTCCCATATTGTTGTGAAGAAATCCAATTATGAGTAAAGAGGGCATGTTGTTATGTGCATGCTAGAATAAATTAGGATGGGGCTAATTTTTAGAAAAGTGGAGTTGAAGAGAAAGCAACATTGCAAAGGGTGCATGTGGAAAATTTTGATTCTTCTAATACATTTTGTGTTGAGTTTTCAAATATGAAAGATTGAGTATGTAATTTTTTTTTATTATGATCAAGAAGTTCAAAAGATCAGTGACCAAGACGAAATTGAATATTTCCTTGAAAGCTATGAGATCAATTTTGCATATAGTTTGTGCACAAATTATAAAGTTATGGACAATGGGAAAGATGTAATGTATAAATAAAGGTAACTTGTGGCTACACAACAACTAAATATATTTAAGAAATGATAGTGGTACCTAAAGAGAAATATTTCATAAGAGAGCTCCACAACTTGAGGTAAGTAACATTCCTTGCAGGCAAGGCATCCATGTAAGAACACCATTTTTTGTCATATAAAGATGCACTTAAATCCATAGAGTATTTGTCTAGTGTAAAAATTAACATTTGTATTAATGAAGCCATGTACAATATGCAATCTCATAATCATTTATCCTAACCATTAATAGTGGTTTTAACTCATTGTTACCTAATCACTTGATTTTAGGAGTGTTCAAGTTCATCTCATCTATTCACACATAATAGATTATACTAGGTATTATGATGTCCATTTCTATCATTAGTGTGTTCCATTAAGTGTAGTAATGGGTTTCCTGATTAAATGTTAATTAGTTTCTTTTATGCTTGATATTGGCTCCGAGATTCATATACTATAGAATCATACTCATTTTTTCTGCCTCTCCCAAGTTGTGATGGGGCATATCACTACTATATGAAAACCTCAAAGAATACATTGGCACTCTCATTGGTGCTAGATATTAAAATTAGTCATAGATTTTATTTCAAATTAGTTATAGTTTCTAAAATGATGGAACTTAAGGGGATAATCCTTATATATAACAATAAAATCTATGAATTTATTATATTTGTTGATTTAGAATTCAATTGGATATTGTAGGAAGAAGTAAATTGCCCTACATGAACTGAGGGACTTGTTTTGAAAGATAAAATATTTATAAATTTAGAAAATGTATATTTATTACTAACTTATAATATCTTATTTTAAATTAATCTCATCTCATCTATAGATTATACTAGGTATTATGATGTCCATTTATATCATTAGTGTGTTCCATTGTGTGTAGTAATCGGTTTCCTCATTAAATGGTACTCAATTAGTTTCTTTTATGCTTGATATTGGCTCCTAGATTCATATACTATAGAATTATACTCATTTTTTCCACCTCTCCCAAGTTGTGATGGGGTATATCACTACTATATGAAAACCTCAAAGAATACATTGGCACTCTCATTGGTGCTAGATATAAAATTAGTCATAGATTCTATTTCAAATTAGTTGTAGTTTCTAAAATGATGGAACTTAAGGGGATACTCACTATATATGACAATAAGATCTATAAATTTATTATATTTCTTGATTTAGATTTCAAGTGGACATTGTAGGAAGAAGTAAATTGCCCTGCATGAACTGAGGGACTTGTTTTGAAAGAAAAAATATTTATAAATTTAGAAAATGTATATTTATTTACTAACTTATTATATCATATTTTAAATTTTAAATTTATTTTAATTTTTTATTAATTTTATTTGATATCTAATTAAAATTTATTAAATTTATATATTTAAATTATTAAATTTATAAAATAATTATAGTAACACCAAATTAATTTTGAAATATATTTAATTTAATTTAGTGAGATTCCATTAATATGATCACATTCCATTAAATAAAAAACTTAAAGTTCCCATCGAGCCTCCAACATGCTTTTGAAAGAACATGTGCTTTAAAAGAGTAAGCCCTAGGGTAGCTATTCCTTCTACGAAATATGAACAGAAGAGTCATTGTATCAAAGAAAGAAAGCAAGAGAAAATGTTTTCCCTTACTGAGAATTACAGAGTTACAAAATCACCATTCTTTTAGTAAAAGCATGATTCTCGACCAACTGTCTGTAGAAAAAACATGATCTCCAATCACATGAATGAAATATTTGATTTTCAAGAACCCAACTTGCAAGCAGGTTCGAGTTTCTTAGAAGTTACTTCTACATCCACGCAAGCGTGTTCCCATAACTTGATCGATAACAAGAAGACTTTTGCACGATAGTTAACACATTAAAGATATTACAAGCCAAGATTACAACAAGATGACCATTTTTAAAAGCAGATTTTGAGGTTACATGTCTTGCATTCCTGGAAATATAGATTCTCAATAGAAATGGACTAACATCACTTCCATTGCAGGTTTAAAAGCAGATTTTGAGGTTACATATCTTGCATTCCTGGACATATAAATTCTCAATAGAAATGGATTAACATCACTTCCATTGCAGGTTCCCTGAAATAGGAAGTCATGAACAGGTGTCACGATATATACTTTGAATTTTTTTATATAAATTAAAGCAGTTAGTGTAAGGGTTATCTAATCCAAGCTTAATGCACTTGGTAATTCTGCACCTTAAACATTATTCAAGTTAAATGAAATATGTAACCTGTAATCTTTATCGTCTGAAACACTTTTGCTCCCATACCTACTCAAATCAACTCTAAGAGTTCAGAATACTCACCATACTATTTTTGGAGATAATTAAACCTTAATTAACTGTACAACATGAATCCTTCAACATATTTTCTTAAAACCCAAATTCAATAAACCCAACTACTCTCATCATAGTTACAGTAGCTAGAGTCAATTACACCACGACACCATATAATGAAATCTCACTGAACACATTTACTGTTACACAAAATCCGTATTCAACCATATTGATATGACATAGTAGGAGAACATACAACACATTGATATGATACAATACCAGAATATACAAATCAGTCATTCGGAGAAAAAAATAAAAGAGTAATTTACAATCAACCCAACGCTGCTTGTGAATGTAGAAATCCATAAAGAAGAAAGTTGGTTTTTTGTATGAGACAATCCTATACCATGATTCTTAAAAAAAAATGTAGTTGTGGCAGATGATTAAAATTGCTTGAGACCTTCAGCATTGTGAGCACCTGTGATCCAAATTTAGCCGATCTAAATTCAGTGAGAAACCCTGAATATATCAGTCGCCACATGAAGGATTTATGCCAATTTAAAAAAAGAGGAAAGAAAATATTTACTAACCTGTGATTATTTTGATGCTTGAAAGAAATAAAGTAAAGAGGAAAGAAAATATTGACTGACCTTTTCCAATTTTCTACCACCGTCTTACGGTAAGACTTGATTCTATATTTTCTACGCTTGAATGAGGCAGCGGAACACTGGAGATCTTGGTTGCGTATGATGTCAGAAACCGGTCAAGATCAGGCTTTAGCCCTTTCGTACCCCCTCCACGTTGAACTTTCTTTCCTCTTGTGAGGAAAGCCTCACCGGCAGGAGAGTAAGAATGCAAAATTTCTTTATATCAAGCACACTCGAGAATTCGAGGATACTATAAAATACCAAAACATGGAAGTCGTTAATATTTCCTCCAATAAATCCAGGCTCTAATAAATCCAGGCTTTCATAAAGTGGAAGACAAACTAATGGAGTTTTGTGAGTTAGTTAGGTAGTTATGAGAGGTTAGATAAAAGAGGTAGTGGATCTAATAGTCTAAAACATTTCAATCATCTAACATTTGATCCAATAAAACAAATAAAGACACAATGGTAGCTAGGAGATTTGTTCTCAAAGAATGATATTTTAAGACATAATTAATTTAGTAAAAATAAATTATTAAAAACAATATAAAATTAGTTATTTAAAGTGTAATAAAATTAACTTTACAAGTATTGAAAGCATTACAAATATAATTATTTAAAATATAATAGAAATGAAAATTATATATTTACACATCTACTTTGTCTAACTATTATAAATTTTAATAATTTTAATTGAAATTCTAACGAAATAAATTTTGATTAAATACCATTCTAATCATAATCAAATATGTTTTTATTTAGATATCAATGTAATCAAATATATTTATATAATGTAGATTGTTATCACTGTAATTATAAAAGCAGGTGCATGAATTGTAATAAAAAATTAAAAGTAGAATTTTAGATTAAGATAAAATAATATTCCCTAAATACTTAAGAGGAGGTTAAAATTGGATTGCTTCGGGTCCCGACTTGCACGTCCTCCTCCACCTTTTAAACTAACTATTTCATTATTGATTGCTCTTTAGAGTTGATATAAAATCATCCACTTCACTTTTTAAATTGACTATTTCATTATTGATTGCTCTTTAGAGTTGATATAAAATCATGTCCTTCACTTTTTAAATTGAATATTTCAAAGTTGATATAAAATCATCTTCCTTTACTTTTTAAGTTGACTAGATTAGTTGTTATTTTTTAAAGATTGATATTTTCAAAAATTATTTAAAAATTTCAATATTAAAATAAATTATATATCTATATATATATGAATGTGTACAATGTTATTGTTCTAACCATTTTAACAATGATAAGATGATTTAGTTCATTTTGATTTTGAGTTTCAAGAATGAGTTGCCATCACTCTTTGCCACCAATATCACTCTTCCATTGGATTGTCATCAGTTTTTGTTACCAATATCACTCTCCCATCTATAAAAACAAATTTTATAGTAAAGTTTGTTTTTATAAATTATTATAGAATTTAATTATAATTTAGGTTTATGTATAGAATATACATTTTAATTGTAAGATTATATAATATAAATATAAATAAAATATCAATATATATATATTTTTAAATAAAATATTTAACGTAAAAACTTTGAGGAACAATTATATCGGAATAATAGATTTGTTTTTGGATAAATATTTTTATATGGATGGAGTATATATAGCATTTTTCTCAAACATTAGGACATTATGTATCTTTATTCTATTGGTTGGAATCTCTTTCATGAATTTTTTTTTTTTTTTGATTTTTAAAATTTATTGATGTTGTTTTTACATCATAAAAAAATAGATAAAGTGATTGTTCTGTTTTACCAATAATGTAATTCTTGTAATAAAGGACCATAATAGTTTTGTGACCAGAATAGTTTTGTGAAGAAGATATTTTGTTTTATAACTTTATTTATCATTGATGATTTTAACTAATAGTATAATTTATTTTTTTAATTCATACACTACATTGTTATCACTTAAATGAATAGACCTTACTATTTTGGATGGATAAAATTAATGCAACTCATGAATGTCTTTTTAAAATCATTTTTCACCTAATCATCATTGAAATAAATTCACCTTATAGTTTTTTTTAATGTCATTGTTGAAATCAATACAACTATTTGATTGCATTAAATCATTTCAAAAGTATGATCACTAAAATCAATGGACTTTATTTGTTTTGCATTGTGTTATTATTGAAAATAGTATAACTAGTTGATGATGACTGTGTATTCTATTGTGAAATCAATTCAATTATTTGATTACTCTAAACTATTTTTCACTCCATCATCATCACTATCACTAATTAATATACTTTATTGTTTTGCATTATATTATTGTTAAAATCAATGCAATTATTAGATGTCTTTCCATTATATAGTTGTGAAAACCAATACTATTACTTAGAATTACATTATTACTAATATTAATTGACTTTATCAATTACATTATTGTAAAAACTGATATTACATTAATATACATTTTTATTAAAATATAATAGATACTAAAACTAGTTGAAATATTCTAAATTCTATAAGATCCCCGATAACCTAGCATGAAAATTAATGGAGTTATTTTTTTTTTACATAATTTATCCACTAGTAACTATCCTTCATCATTACATAGAGTAGTTTTAGTAATGAATAGTGAGTTATAATCCTTAATAACCACTATATCAATTTTCTGACACAATCTTGCATCATTTTCATAATTCTTTTAGATTAGTGAATCAAGTATTTGATATTATAAACATCAAATGATGCAAGGAATCATCATCATGAAACCGACATAATAAGTGATCACATCGACACAATAAGCCATCACATCATTGAATACCGACATACCCTGGAAACCCTGTAGGGTGAAAACCAACAAACTTTTAATTTTATTATTAAATTCTCTTGAGGGTGTTCACCCATCACTCAATCGTTATAAGGGATTCCATCCTTTTGCACTCATCATAAAATATTACAAATAATATCATCTCAAAAACAACATAACTCGTTATAAATTATTGCAAT
The DNA here is from genome assembly GCA_034641835.2 of Pinus albicaulis. NCBI lineage: Eukaryota > Viridiplantae > Streptophyta > Pinopsida > Pinales > Pinaceae > Pinus > Pinus albicaulis. Next base: position 845,531,563 of record CM076573.1, on the reverse strand, counting down.
CATCATGACATCATTTACCAAGAGACCTTTGAGCATTGTGTATTATAGTTTGGTTCTTCCCATCATTGGATTATCTTTCAATTCACATTACTTCAATATGCATAAACCACTCCTCTCAACAACCTTTGTTATCATTATTAAATCACGTATTGGTCAAACAATTCATAAATCAATACTATTAATGTTTCTCCATCTATTCATGTACATTCATGAAACACAAACAAAATATCACAATATGCTTCCCTTAAAAACACTCCATATGTATTAGTTATAAGTATATAACCATCAAAGAATTTTATAAATTAATACCACATTAACTATTATTCCCCTCACACAAACACACATTCTTGCAAGAGAAATCACTACAACTATCCATACATTCCTTTAAATAAAATAGCCAAATGAGTTATGATCTTTGTGCATGCAAATTACATAACTTTATCAATAGCCCTTCACCTATTACTTTTGGTACATGCAAATTCATAAATAAAACTAACACAAAAAATGTTGTTCATATGCATGCAAATGCATATACTTTCCAAAATAATTTTCCCAAAAGAATAAAGCTTGCAAACACATGTTTTATTTTCAAGGAAATCTAGCACACACATGTTTTATTTTTGAGGAAATCTAGCACAATAGGTCATGAAAAAACATGTTTTTTTTTCCTTAAAATTAATGCAATAAAGCATACAAATGCATGTCTTCTTTTCCAAAGATTATACCAGCATTACCCATATATATATATATATATATATAGTAAACCGACACATTACTATGGTTTTTGTGCATGTGAATTCATCTTCTTTTCTAATGTAGGCTACCACAACATGCTATCATTTCCCACATGCAAATATATATTTTTTCCAAACTAAAGCTAATACAAATTTTTCATGCACATACATGATCTTATTCCAAAGGAAACCAAAATTGTGGACCAATATACATGATCTTATTCCAAAAGAAACTAAGTAATAGTTATGATAACATAAAGTTAATCACACATAATTTTTCTAAAGAAATATAGTTCAGTAGTTATTCTACGTGTGAAAAGAACATATCTTTATAACACCATGACTATTTTGTGTGCATGGAAAAACTTATCATAATAGTCATTCTTTAATGCATGCAACATATATTTCTTTTACATGCCAACCCCTACAAACTTTAAAAAATCCAAGGCATAATGGCTATTTCTTTTGCATGAAAACATAGATTTATTTTCCAAGAACTTCAGTTATTCCTTCATGGATGTATTGATTATTCTTTTCCATCCAAAAAAAATTAATCATAATAGTTACTCTTTTATGCATGCAATTTTTGTTTCTTCTCCAAATAAATTAACATAATAACTATTTTTTTTAACAAAATTTGATAAGCAGTTTTTTTTTTTTTTTATAAATAAGCTTTAGGTCTAGCACAATAGTAACCCTCTACTATTTAGTCCTCAAAATAATGATGCTAATCTAATATTTAATGCATACAACATTCATATTCTTTCTTGATAAAAATATATAATACAACAAATCTTAATTTTGTGAGTATACCGTGCATTATTTCTCAGAGAATAATTTCAACCCATCCTGTGCCCACCAAAATTCATGAAAATATTAACACATATAACACATACCTCAAAAATCCTGACATGCTCGTCTAACCTTAAGACCATCCCTAGCTTAGTTCCGGCGAACATCAACTTCCAGTGTGCACCTCCTTGCTAGCTTATGATATGCTTGCGGTCTTTTTCTTTGAACAAGAAAAGTACTCAATTATTCAGGGTTGATCATACACAAATCGAATTGCATATGTTTCCTCAATTCGTTAAAAGATTTAGTGATTAATGTATGGAATTTAACAAGTAAATTCTACCATCAAAGACAGTTAAAATTCCTTCTAGCACTCCACACTTTTCGTTGAAACTATTGAAATGAACACTGCTCAAAACCCTTAGTTTAGAATTTTAGTTTAAGATAAAATAATATTCCCTAAATACTTTAAGGGGAGGTTAAAATTGGATTGCTTTGGTTCGCAACTTGCATGTCTTTAGAGTTGATATAAAATCATCCTCCAGTTTTTAAACTCACGGTTTCATTATTGGTTGTTATTTTTTTTTTCTACCAGTGTTAAACTATTTAAAAGATTTATATTAAAAAAAATATATTTAAAAATATTTATTTTATATATATATATATATATATATATATATATATATATATATATAAATTTATACAATGTCATTGTTTCAACCATTTTAATAATGTTAAGACAACTTAGATCATTTTGATTTTGAATTTCAAAAATGGGTTGCCATCCTTCTTTGCCACCAATATCACTCTCCAATTTATAACGCAAATTTTAATTATAATTTAAGTTGATGTATAAAAGATATATTCTAATTTAAGAATATATAATATCAAGTTTAATTATATTTATATATATATATATATATGAAAATTTAAGGAATAATAGATTTGCATTTGGATAAATATTTTTATGTGGATGGAGTATATACAACATTTTTCTTAAACATCGAGAGCTTGTGTATACAAAGGTTTTATCATTTGTAATATATTTTGTTGCATGTTACAACTAGTAATTTGAGTTTATATTACAATTTTACTAGGAATATACAATGTTTGAGTGATATATTGAGACATAAATCAAGAGAAATGCATTAATTTTTTTTTGCATTTGTTGGAATCTTTTTCATGAGATTTTTCTTTTTTCATTGATTTTTTTTTAAATTTATTGTTTTTTTTTTTTTGCATCATAAACAAATAGTTCAACTAATATTTTAATTGAGAACAAGGTTGGTTTGTTGTTAGATATCACAAAGGCATTTATTGCATGGTTCTGCTCTACCAATAATGTAATTCTTGTAACAAAGGGCAAGAATAGTTTTGTGAAGAAACTATTTTGTTTTATAACTTTATTATCATTGATGATTTATAACCTAAGGTCTAATTAATTTTCTTAATTCATACACTACACTGTTATCACTTAAATGGATGAACCTTACTATTTTTGATTGCTAAAATTAATGTAACTCATCAATGTCTTTTTAAAATCATTTTTCACTGAATGATCATTGAAATCAATGCACCCTATTGTTTTTTATAATTTCAATGTTGAAATCAATGTAACTACTTGATTGCATTAAATCATTTCAAAAGTATCAATGACTTTTATTTGTTTTTGCATTATGTTATTATTGAAAATAGTATAACTAGTTGATGATGACTATGTATTATATGGTGAAATATATTCAATTATCTCATTATTGTAAACTATTTTTCACTACATCATCACTAATTAATATACTTTATTGTTTTGCATTATATTATTGTTAAAATCAATGCAATTATTAGATGTATTTCCATTATATAGTTGTGAAAACCAATACATAACACTACAATATATTATTATTACTTAGAATTATATTTTTAATAATATTAATTGATTCTTATCTATTACATTATTGTAAAAAATAATATTACATTAATAATACATTATTATTAAAATATAATAGATACTAGAACTAGTTAAAATATTATAAATTTATAGAAGAAAAATATCTTATCAATGCTAAACTGAAGTTATAAACAAATAAATATTCTAAATTTATAAAATAAAAACATCTTATCAATGTTAAACCGAAGTTATACCCAAATATTATAAATTAATTTTATTATATATCATCCATTTATTTGTTTAAAAAGTATATATCCCCAATTGAGCTATATCCATGGAACAAAAAAATATAATTTTATAATTAAATAAATTGATATAAAATATATCTTACAAATGATATTAACCTTATCTTTTTTTTCAAATTGGTTGTATCTTTCAACTATCATTTACTTTCAAGTCTTATATTTAGTTTTTAAATACACTTTAATTTAGAAAAAAAAAGTAATATTATTATTAGGAGATATAAATGTAATAATTTATTGATATATCACAAAGGTTTTCCAAAAATGTGATTAAACACTTAATGAAATCTCTTAATCATGTTTATTTGATAAATAAAGAATCATTTTTTTTAATCAAATAGATGAAAAGAAAATGTTCAAAGTGAAGAAATGTTAAAAATCATATCTTTCAAACGAATATAAATTTGGTGAATGTACATGGTTATTGCAATATTATTGCTGTTTTTCATTAAAAAAACTATTGATGAGGGATTTGTTACTTGACATACCATTGTCTCTTTGCATCCATTGTGAAAATGAATTAGTATGTTTGGGAAGGAAAGAAATGGGACATGGTACTCTAATGAACTTTAGCTGAAAACCTGACATGCTTCAAGATTTTCCCTAAAGAAATTCAAATTCATTTACAGGGGACTTTCTTGTCCTAATGAGTTAGGTGGATTCATGTCTAAACTTCAATTTTAGAAAAAAAACATTCATAAAATTTATAGGAAATAATTAATATTTTTTATTAATTAGAAAACCGGAATGCAATTGTGTGTGTGTGTGTGTCTAGATATATATATATATATATATATATATATATATATATATTATAGTAAACTACAAATTTATGCAAAGGAGTATAAGTAACCAAAGTAAGAGTGTACTCTCTGAATTTATATTTTTATATGTGGTGTTGCCATTAATGTCAAAGGAGGTGTTAGATATAGGTTGTAATTGATGAAAAAGGAAAATATCATAGTGTAAGAAAGTTGATGGCAAAGGCAAATATTATGGTGCAAGCAGGTTGATCCAAGTACATAAACTTTAGAGTTTCTGTTTTTTGTTTTTGTTTTTGTTTTTGTTTTTTTCTTTCAGTATAATAGATCATATCAAGTCCGTTTGGAAACTATTAAAATGTATTGAGATCTAAAAAATATTTCCAAAGGTATATTGAAGTCTGAAAAATACCTCCTGAATCAAAATTTATTGACAACCAAAGTTTCAAGGGTGAAAATCAAATTTGGTCGGGGCTAAGGACCCCTTAGCATAATCAATGTACATGTGGTGGCAAATAATACGTGCACATGGACTACGTAGGACCAATAAAATATTAGGAGGGTTGTGCACTCGACACATCGCCCCATTGATGTTCAATGTGTCCAGCGAAAGTCCCCACAGAATCCACGTAACGCCTCCGGATGTTGCCCAAAAGCTACAAAAACAAGCGCAAGGTGAAAATCTCAAGATGGCGATATATATATGTGTGTGTGTGTGTGTGTGTGTGTGTGTGTATATATATATATATATATATATATATGATTTTTTTCTTTTTCTTAATCGTAAATTCATGTAAAATACTAAGGAAATTCAATGAAAAAATAAATAAATTGTCTACATCCCAGATATAAGCATTAGAATGGATTAATCCTAGCATTAGAAAATCCTACAATTGAGGGACATGTTCAACTAACCCCTTTGTTTGAAGATGAAGGTGATGATCTTATATTGGAGTGTGTTCTCTTGAGAGGTGATGATGTTCCTTCTCCTCCCGTTCAAGGATTTTTTAAACAATATTAATCCAATTCCCTTTTATTTCAATTATTAAGCTAAGGACCAGTTCTCATATCCTTTAATAAGGTCTTTATATGTGGGTCCCATTATAGATATATAATTCTCATATCCTTTGATAAGGTTTTTTTTATGTGGGTCCCATTTACCTATACATATCATTCTTAAGAAGCCTTATGTATTCTTACTAAGTTTCATTTGTCCTCACTAAAACTAGATAATGTGAAAGGTTTGGCAAGATCATAGCTTAATTCTTAACATTATCAAATCCCTTAAAATAGTGAAATGCACAAATAGAAGCTGATTTTTTTTTAGGGAATGCTTAGGATTGGACATCCCATATAAATGTGGGATTAGTCTTGGACTAACTAGATTAGTGTTCAAAGTGACTAGTTTAGCACTAAGCTACTCTCCTAATATGTGGATTATAAAGGACATAGATATTCCTATAACTAATTTTAACCCCATGTTCACATATTTTAAAGATCTTGTTCTTTTTTATGTGAACAAGTTCCCTCTAAAGAATAATATTTATTCATTTATCTGTAAAAATCAATCCACTAGTATTTGCATGAAAAATATTGTTGGGACTGAAATATCAAAAATATTTAACTAAGATCAATTGTATTGGAAATCCCCCCAAAAAACCCAATGTTAAATACACAAATATAAATTCCTAACAACCTCCTCATTAGATATCATGATTATGCCCTAATTTTTTATTTAATGGGATTTATGGTATAATTTATAGTGCATTGCAAATGGATTAACTCCACACAAATCATACATGTCACAAATTATTTAGCGTATTTATGGTACAAAGGTATCTTTGTTAATTTTCTCTCAACTTTGAAGATTATGAAAAAAAATTTGGAAGAAGAATCATAATTTCAGGGAAATGATGGTCCCTTTGTTAGATCACAATTCTTTAAAGTTAACCCATTACCATGAATTTCATAATAACCCTAGTGCGGGTGAGGCTATAAAATATCCTTGTCTACTTGTATATTATATTTATATAGATATAAATTTGGTTTCGCATCATTCTACCCAAATAAATCTAGTAAAAAACCGATCATGTGGGATGAAGAGGCATCCTGAGTGATATAATTCATATCTAGACAACTAAATACAATCTCCATCAAACTTAAAAGTTGTAAGGATTTCTCCACTTACCTTTTATTTTAATTTCCAAGCCAAAGGCCACTTGATATCCTTTGATAAGGTATATGGATGTGAGTGATATTATACATATACATATCATTCTTAAGAAGCCCTATGTCTTCTTGCTAGTTTTCATTTTTCCTTATTAAAATTCCAGAATGTGAAATGTATAAAATTTTAATTTTTTTTTGGAGGGAATACATAGGATTTAACCTCCTATATAGGCTTGGTATTAGACTTAGATTGACTAGTTTTATTTTCAAAAGTGACTAGCTTAACACTATGTTACTCTCCTAATATGTAGATTATCAAAGACATATACATTCCTATACCTAATTTTACCCTTATGTTTATTTATTCTCAATATATTTATTCCTTTTAAAGTTAACAAATTCCCTCAAAAAAATCATATTTCTTTATTTATCTACCACAATCAATCGATAAACATATGTCTGGAAAGTATTGTTAAAATTGAAACATCAAAAATATTTAACTAAAATCAATTATATGAAAAATCCCCAAAAATAACCCAATGTTAAATATGGCAATGTGAAATCTTAACAACTTCTTCATTAAATATCATAATTATGCCCTAATTTATTTATTTAATGAGATTTATGGCATTATTTATATTTTGCAGATGGATAAACTCGACACATATCAGAAGAATATTTAATGTATTTCTACTACAAAGTATCTCAGTTAATTTTCTCTCAAGTTTGAGGATTAGGAAAGAGTTTTGAGAGAGGGAACATAATTACGTGGAAACAATGGTCTCTTTGTTAGACCAGAATTCTCTAAACTTAACGGGTTACCATAAATGATATACTAACCGAGTGTATGTGAGACTAGAGAATATCCTTATCTATTTATATGTTATATTTATGAATATAACTTTAATTTTGTCTCATTCCATGCAAAGAATCCCAATAAAAAAACCCCACACGTGGGACTAAGAGGCATCATGAGTCATATAATTCACATCTAGACAACATAATGAAAGGAAAAAATGGTATTTCCATTATTCAATTATGAAAATAGTAGTCTAATGTTTATTTACAGATATAATAATTAGGTTAACAGATATAATAATTAGGTTAAAGTATGTCAAAAAAAATTTTATATCATGAAATAAATATTTAGGATAAAAGAAAGATTAATCTACTAATTTTTATTAAGGAAATTTTTATGTACATAATTAAGAATAAATATAATTAGTTATTTTTTTTAAACAAAATAGTTAAAAATTGAATATTAAACTTTTGTAATTGTGTTGAAATTATAAACATTATTAATTATTTTAACCATATAAATTAAATGAGAAATGTCAATAAGCATCATATATAATAATCATCAAAACAATTACTACATAAGTGCATATCAGTTGTTAAAAGTATATATATTAAAAAAATCCATAAAAGTAACTAAATTATAACCTTGTTTTAAATTAACAATAACAATAAAAATAATTAATTAATTGAAAAATAATGAAATGTGACTTTTATTCATGGAAATTTAGCCCCACTTTACTATAAGAATTTCTAATCTAGGATATCATGACTTATCAATACCACATTTCCAAATAAACATAATTCATTTCGTATGATACTTGTTTATATGATATATTCTTTAACTACTTTGTGAATAAATTAGTTGTTGTCTACTATTACAACTTTTGAGGTTTTGGCCTGAAATCTTGTGTTTTGTTTTTCAATTCATGATCTTTTGTTATTTAAAATGAGTTTTTGACTACATATATAGATTCAATATTCTGAAAAGCTTTTTGGAAGTGGAGATTTCACAACTCAAATTTGTAATTCCAATAAAGTCTTATCAAATACCTCTCCATAACTAGATTTCTTTAACAATGAATACTCAAATAATTGAAAATAATTGAGTTTATTTGAGCTAACTTTCAAGACTTAATATATATATATATATATATATATATATATATATATATATATATATATGTGTTTGTTTAACTTTTATAATTGGTATGATTTAAAATAAAATAAAAATTAAAACTTTTGATTTAATTTCTTCGTTGTGCATTATCAATGGAAACGCCATTATGCTCCAGTAAAGGTCAACTAATGATTTGGTCAACTATTTTATGATATATGGGCTTTATTGCTTAATTCTGCTAATAGATATTTCGTCGCAGTGGATTTGATTTCCTGGCTGTGTAAAATGCATTTCAATATTGCAATGCCTTATCCAGTTATCATGACTCTTGGAATATTTGCTTGGAAATTGCAGGCAGGGCGTTTGGTTGAAACTTGAGGTGATATTTGACACAGTTTCTTGAAAATGATGATTCGATATGAGAAAACCAGTTAACTTCGTTATGTTTTGTGCAAGAGGCGGGCAATTATTATGTCGAGCGTTGTTTAGATAAGTGTGTAGCAGAACTAACGAAGATTTGCAGATCCAAGGTTGATAAGTGAAGAGGAAATTGTACTTAAAATTATGTATGGGTGTTGAAATTATAATAACATAGTCTAAGAATGTTTCGAGTGTTATATATATATATATATATATATATATATATATATATATATATATAACTAAATTTATTTTAAAAGAGGTTTTAAGGTGTTGAATTCATATATATAGTCAAAAAAATAGTTTAATTAACACAAATCAAAAGTTCATTTTAAATTTTTGTGTTAAATTTGGGTACTAAAAACTCAAAAAATTAGACAAAAAAGAGTTAGTGATTTGAATTGTAATGGAAATAGCTTTACAAATATTAGAAGTACAAAATGAATGAACCTCTATGATAACCCACTCCCAACCCTAAAAATGCGTGGTAATCTATTAATAACATATTAGATGTCTTATAATAACATATTAGATGTCTTATAAAACAAAATAAATTTTAGTCCTTTAATTCTCATAGTAATAATAATGATTTTATATTATTATCACACAATTATCATAATTTAATAACTTACTCCGAATTTCATCAAATAATTATCTTTATATAAACAAATTTAATTACAAATATTCATCATTATGTAATTAATCCAAATTTTATTATTTAAAAATGTTATAATTTAAATATATTATAATCATTGTGATTATAATTTATAAATATTATAATTCGATATACATTTAATTAAATACATTAACATAACACATTTATATAAATTATAAAACCTAACCTTATAAAAATTTAGAAGTAGTTTTGAATTTATTAATAATAAATATTTATATAAGTTGGATTTGTAGGTTCTGTTATTTCTCTTTCTTACTCTATTCCTCATTGATATTTCTTTCTCACATTTCTATCTTGATAATGAATCTCGGTAGATACTTTGAAAAGTAGGTATAACAAATCACTTCATAAGATGGATAACAAAATAAAAAAATTAATTCTTTAAAGTGATACAATGGATCCTAAATATACACCACAACAAAATGCAAAAGTAATTATTTAAAGTATAATAAGAATGAAGATTTTATATTTACACATCCACTTTGTCTAACTATTATAAATTTTAAGGATTTTAATTGAAATTCAGTAAAAAAAAATTAAAGATTTTAATTGAAATTTAGTAAAAACAAATTTTGATTGGATACCATGGTAATCAAAGAGGTTTTTGATAAGATATCAATATAATAAAAGATATTTATATAATGTAGATTGTTATCACTTTAATTATAAAAGAAAATGAATGAATTGTAATCAATGCACCTTATTGTTGTGTATAATGTCAATGGTAAAACCAATATAACTACTTGATTGCATTAAACCATTTCAAAAATATCATCACTAAAATTAATGGACTTTATTTGTTTTGCATTATGTTATTATTGAAAATAGTATAACTAGTTGATGATGACTATGTATTCCATGGTGAAATCAATTTAATTATCTAATTAATATACTTTATTTTTTTTCATTATATTATTGTTAAAATAAATGCAATTATTATTAGATGTCTTTCCATTATATAATTGTGAAAACCAATACATAACACTACAATATAATATTATTACTTAGAATTATATTGTTACTAATATTAATTGATTCTTATCTATTACATTATTGTAAAACTAATATTACATTAATAATACATTCTTATTAAAATATAATAGATACTAAAATTAGTTAAAATATTCTAAATTTATAGAAAAACATTACTCTATCAATAATAAACTAAAGTTAATACACGAATATTATAAATTTGTTTAATCATACCTCATCCATTTATTTATTTAAAATTTATATGTGGCCAATTGAGATATACCCCATAGACCAAATTAAAAAACATATATATATATATATATATATATATATATATATATATATATATATATATATTCTTTAACCTTCATCTATCATTTACTTTCAAGTCTTATATTTATGCTGCAATTATGTCGTAAGGAATTTCTATTTGAAAACAACTACTCTAGCTGTCATTGTGTCCATGTCTGAACCATTGGATCAAATGTTAGACGATTGAAATGTTTCAGTCCATTAGATCCACAAGTATATATTTTTATACATATTTTTTAAAATGTTGTTATTAAAAATTTGTTATATTTTTATATGTAAATGTAAATAGTTTTATATATGTTTTTTTATAGTATTTGTTTTTTTCTTTCTAATAAGTTAAATTGAAATCAGGTAATAAAATAAAATAATAATAAACTATAAAAGCAACTAATGGTTTTGACCCATGGTATTTATGTGGAATATAGTTTATTTATAGGGGAAAATTAAGATGGCCTAGATCAATCTTAACTGTGGATCTACCAAGAGCGAAGAGGGATCAAATGTCTTGATAAGCAAACCTCTTTTAAGTGAAAAGAGAATTGACCCTTCTGATAAATAATATATATCTAAACTAATTATTTAATAAAATTATTTGCAATTGCTTATAACAATTATTCTTTTAAAATTTTACTTAATAAAATGTATCTAAATTTTCATACATCCAAATATACATAGTTTTTCTTGTTCTATATTATTTTTGTTACAACTATTTTATTATTCCAAAAATCCATTGTTTTTTTTGTTATATATTATTTATGTTACAACTGTTTTATTATTGATGAGCAATATTTCTTAATACATAAAAAAATAAATTAATCATGAAATTTTTTAAAATATGTGATACTTTTTTAAATTTCCAAATTATTTCACACGACATGATCTATCTTGAGCAATAATGATGAATGTTTATAATTCTCATTTCTTAATTAACACTAAATTTACCTTTAATTACTTAATTTTAATAGTTTGTAACTACATACATACTCTTTGTAATTTTTTTTTTTTAATGAATATCAAATTTCTTTTGTTAAAAAAAACTATATCAATATCTTTAATTACGTAATTGGGGCTAAAAAAATTACATGTTTTTCACTTTATAATCATAAACTAATTTCACATTATATGATGTCAAACTTACTCAACTTTTTATTATGAAATTTTAAACAAAGTTTTTCTATCTTTTATATTTTTTTTATTTTTCAATTCCAAACAAAACTTACAAAAGAAAAAACACACTCAGTTCTTACTGTAGATTATATTTTTTAAAAATTGACACTATGTGATTAACAATAGAGTAAGTTGAGACAAACCTTAAAGGTTTTTCGTACATGTTTTATCATAACATCTCCCTCCATCCAATATATATCGTAGAGTCTTCTGAAGAGAGAGTGTATTCTAGTTTATAACCTAATCCACAATCAAAGAAAATGGCTAGGGATTTCACAAGTTATTAGTTTGTAACTTGATCCACAATCAAAGAAAATGGCTAGGGATGTCACAAGTTATCATTCACACAGTGATTTATTGAAGTTCTTAGCTGAAATGGATCTTATGAAAAGGATCCTATTAGATGCATGGTGGTCAGAGACAATAAAAAAATTGAAAATAGATATTGAAGTTCTCAGTTGAAATAGATCATATTAGATGCATGGTTGTCAGAGACACTAAAAAATTTAAAATATATATCTGTTATGAAATCCATATTGTCTAGAAACCATCCAAATTTCCCATCTTATACAACAATTTCTAACATTAACCACTCAATTTACTCTCCAATTTTTGAAATCCCCACACAAGTTGGGGAGATCACATTGTAAAATCAAATGTTAATGCGGTCCTTTTAAAGGGTTCATAAACAAAAAAGACAATGAGAAATTCAATATCTTTCTAACACATTTACCCCAGGTGTTACCTATATGGTTACTTAGTGATGATGGCTTCTTTAGAAACTTGATTAGTATTGTGGAAAAACTTGGAGTATTTCATTAAGGATTATGATTAATTCATGTAGTAGTTGCATTGCTTATGAAATATTTTTATATCATTTGGATAAGTTGTTTTATATACAGTTATACTATGATATGGATACACATTTCCCCCAAGCATTACCATATTGTGATTGTTGTCCAATTGTTGATATTTAGAGAAATATAATTAAGTGATAGATGGTTTTGGAACATCAAAGTTTATATGATGAACTTTTGTCTTAGGATGACTCCTTAGTGTTGAGATTTGATTTGCATGAAGAAGATGCATAGATCGCTTCACAGGAAAACCCTTTTGCTTATTGATAGTATGTGGTAGTTGTATGAATGAACTACTTATATTGTCCTCACTATCACAAGATTTAATACACCCCTCGAGATATACAATGTATCATGATATTCTTCTCATTTGGTGACACATGGAAATTCCAATACCAAAACTCTTTCACATTGTCACTTACATTATACAAAATTATATCTTGATAAGGTTTCTTACATATATTGGCCCAACATGCAAGTTCATCATTCTCATGTTATTCAATCATAATTTTTTAATGCATCCATAAAAAATTTCTTAATTTTTTGTACATTATTGTTTTCATTGACATCAACCGATTTGATGTAGTTCTTTTTCCAACAACACCTACCAATAATTCCCTACTAGCACTTATGCCATATTGAGTTTGATATTTTGCAATTTTTTCAGGGGTTGATGTCATATTTCTTGATACTAATTCATTTATGTTCACCTCTTTGGAATTTTTAATGACTAATAATTGAATTATTTTTCTTAGATGTTTGTTCTTTCAAAATATATTTAAGAGTTAAGCTTGTGCTATGATAGATATACCTTGAAAATTATTTTGATCGCCTAATTTACTTTCTCTTGAACTGTTCATTCATGAATTAGTGGCCTCATTTCTTCAATTTTAGTTGATTCTATATTATCTGTAAAATTTTCATCGAAAACAATTTCTTGCAACTTCTGATTAATGTCCATGTTTTTCTACGTGTGGTGTGATCTTGTTGTAGGTAAGACATTTTCTCTACATAAAAAAATATATATAAATTTTTAATTTTTAATTTGAACTTGACATCTACATTGAAAAAAAATATATATTAAAAGGATGACTTCATTTGTGTGGTCAATATTCACATTGACAAGTTCCTCTGCATCTCTCATTTCCTCATCATTTCCAGTTACATCCACATCTATTTCAATCTCTTTGTTTTGTACCTATACATCTCCTTCATGCTCTCTATTTTGTACCTCCACATTCCTTTAGGCTCGCTATTTTCCTTTGATGCTCTTCTATTTTATAGTAGATCATCATTTTTTTCATTTAAAATAAATACATTTTATAATATATTGTTTCACGTGTGTGTGTGTGTGTGTTTGTATATATATATATATATATATATATATATATATATATATATATATATATATATATATATATATATATATATATATATATATATATATATATATATATATATATATATATATATATATATATATATATATATATCTAAAATTTTGAACCAAAAATTCTAAGTTGGTGCACACCTTTTATATTGATGCATTACACTATTCTACATTTGGAGGTAACAGACACTAGTGCCCCTTCACTTAATGTGCCCTAATGTGTTAAATCTCTATGCAATTCACCAAATCCATTTAGTTCCAACTTAGTCTTATTTTCCAAAAAACAAATATTATTATCATCAAATATATATCTTAAAAATATACAATTATAATTATATATAATTATAAAATAATATTTTTAAAAATTAATGTAGAAATTCGATTGTGAAAGTGGTCTTTCTTAATGATATAACTAGTAAATCTATTATCCCTTTTTATTTTTTTAATGATTAATTTAATATTAACATATGTATGTTGTCATGAGGATATTTTTTTATTTTTCATGTCAATTACATTTTATAACTCTAGGAGGTTCTCAATATTGTCGTTTTTTTTAATAAATGAAATTCTATTATATATTTAAAAACATGATTAGGTAAGAGAATTTTAGGATTATAATTTTTTTTGTCCAAGTTGACAATGTGAATGCTCATTTACCTAAATTTGGCTCTCATGTTCAATACCTCCCCATAGGGTTTGAAGATAATAGGTAATGGAAATTGAATGACATATAAAACAAATAATTTATACATCAAAAAATTAGTTCTATATATTATAGTAGTTATCGCTTGAGTAATATTTCAATTTGGCATTAAATTATTTATTAATAAAGTTGTTTTAATTAGTAGGGAGTACAATAATTTTGTAATCAAATAATAGGATAAAACATATTCACAAAATAATTTATTTGAATGAATAGATGCATGTAAAATATTTTAATAAGAAACTAGATTTGTAATTATAAAATATAAAACTATAACTTAATTTTGTTAAATTAATTTGTATTTTTTTTTCTTATGTATATAGAGAAAGACTAAACCAAGTTTGGGGTTAAGAAAATAAACCATAACATGAATAACAATATCTCCTTCCAAAAATCTCTCCATATTAAAATGACATTCACTTTCTTGTATACCAAGACTATTGTTCTTCATATACAATTTCTAATAAGCGTGCATTTGGCGATTGGATATATAGATGAACCTGGAGTAAACTCTATTTCTGTTTATAAGAATTCTCTTTATTTACATATATTCTAGATAGATTTTATTTGAATGTGTTTAAAATATCCTATTTGAGTTACATGCTCATTTCATCTTTGTTTTGGAGGATTATTAATCACCAAAGGATTTTCACCCTAATTTCCTATTTCAATATCTATAAAAAATTTTTTATATATGTGAACAGAATATGTTGGTTTACATATATGTTGGCACCCACAATTACCTATTTCAATATCTATAACAAATTTTTCTGGTTGATAACTCTTATAATTAATATCTTTGAAACTTCCATGACCTGCTTCCATAGAAGCAAAATTTGACTTTCATTCCTTCACGATGGCTCCTTCTCTACAACAAATTATTTCATTATGTTGGTTTACATATATGTTTTCACCCACAATTTCCTATTTCAATATCTATAACAAAATTTTTTTGTTGATAACTCTTATAATCAATATCCTTGAAACCTCCATGACCCGCTTCCATGTAAGCAAAATTTTCCTTTGATTCCTTCACGATGGCTCCTTCATGGAAACTATATATCAAATGCGCTTTCTTTGATTCCTTCATGGAAACTATATATCAAATGCACTTTCTTTGTATTTGCATCTCATAGCTGAGAAGTAAAGAAAAATGTTGCAAGCCTCCCCTTCTGGCAAGGATTTTCCCATATTAGGATTTTCCAAGACACATCTTGTTTTCATTGTGTGGATAGTATGATATATGCTTAACTTATGTCATTTCAATATCAATATTTCATGCATTATGTGAGTAATATTGAATCTAAAATCTAAGATAAAACACTGCATAATAAGGGATTATAGAATATTGTAAGTTTTAGTCTTATGAAATACTCTTCAATGGAATGCCAATGATCATTTTCAAAACATATTGGAATCAAAGCCAAATTTCTTTGGGGTTTTTATAGGAAGCTACAAAAGGTCTTACAACCATCCTCATTACATATTTAGAGATTAGGTTTGGACCTTTTCAAAGAATTTGGTACCTCTAAGTCAGAAGTTGGCTTAGATAAAAAATATAGATGTAAGAAACACTTAGAAAAGGAGTCAAATAAATAACTAAAAGAAACATAGACCAAGTTCTACTGCCATCACGTCTTCCCAATCTCTATTTAAAGTGGTTTTGGTAAGGTATAATTTCCCAATGCAATCATTAAGAATTCATCATTCTCCCCAGTGAATGGTCCCAATTACACCTTACACTATTCACAATAAGGAAGTTATCCAATTTACACTATTCATTAAGAATTCATCATTCTCCATAGTGAATGGTCCCAATTATACCTTACACTATTCACAATAAATAAGCTATCCAATTTATAGCTTTAAGATATTTGAATGGCTCTATTAGTTTTGGTCAAATCCCAATACTTAATTTTGTGTGAATGCAATAAATGAGATGAAACTAATCTAATACAAAAAAAATTGTAATGATTCCTAAGGTAAAATAATTAAACTAATGATGTAAACATAGCACCAAATATATAAATTCTTTAAATATCTTGAGTAAAAAATTCTATGAAAATAAAATAAAAAGCTCCATTACAAAAGAGATTGAAAATGAATAGTAACTACAACACTATCTTGAAGGCTATAAATAAGCAATTTTTTATATAAGCAAAATAAACCAAACTGTTCATACATTAGAAAAGTCTACATATTAAATTAAAATGCTTACACCATTTCAAAACATCGTAAAGAAAATATTATTATTAACTACATGTTTTAGAGTTAAAGTTGGTCTCAAAATAGTTAAGCCAATAGTGGTTTCTCATTCATTCTTTTTTTTTACAAACTTTTAAAATTTTTCTAAGGAAAAAATCACTTATATTGTAATCAAACTCTTTTTACTTATAGAAAAGAAAAAAGGCATATTTCATTCTTCACTAGGTAGGGGTGGATGGGTTTCTCAATAAAATTAGCATTTCCCATAACTAAGGATTTGACCTTTCTTTTCTATTCAAATCCCCTTCCTATATATTTGAATTTCCTCCTCTAAAATATTTCCCCACTCGCTTGAGAAAGCTTCATCCATTTTTCTCTCAATCTCTTTAGATATTCATTACATGCCTCAAAAGTATAATTTAATGCATAATCTCTTGGGAAAATGTTAATGTTTGAAATATTCCTTATAGGATTCTATGTTATGTCTCATTACTTTTCCAAATTTCTCCATCTTAAATAATAGAATTTCGATCGATTTTGTGTCATTGTTAGGAGCCTCAATGAATTTTTAGATGGTTGTGTCATTACTTCTAGAAAAAGTGATTAAAAAAAAATTTGAGACAATGTACTCCTCCAAGTCCTTAGATACTATCCTTGTGGAAGGACATTTCTTTTTGAGCCAAAATATGGAAAATGGCATTTATTTTCCATATTGTCTATAACCTACCACAACAATGCAGATTTTGTTACATTATGTGAAACTCCACTTAAGCATTTTAAGCTACCTATTTCCAATTTATCGAGCCAAAATCCATCTCTTCAAATGCTTTTCGGGTAAAAATAGGTATTTTCACAAGGATTTATTCTAAGTAAGATTGAAAATCCCTTCTTTATCAACTTGTAAGTGAGCTTTCTAATAAAACCAACTCCCATTATTGAATATCCCAACCATGGAAACATGTGTGTTCGTATTCGTCATAAAAATCTCTTTAAGAACTCTTCAATTCATCTTATACTTTGAAAGCATAACTAAAAATATTTGAATTCTAGACATAGATATGAAAAAAAAATATTGGACTTACTAACATTGTCCATAAATTGAAAGGAAAAATGGATTGTGCTATCATCATTATGGTTTGCTCATTCTGGAGCTACTATTCAGTTTCTATCACTTGGCTTGTACTGCCTTATTCTTCCATGGATGGGTTGAGAAATGGGGAAAAAAAGCCATGTATTCACTATGGACTTGGCAGAAGGGGGTAGTGTGTCAAGATGGAGGAGGATTGGTCAGTTGCTTGTTGTGTTAGGACAAAAAGAAGAGGTCAAATGTGGCTTTCTAGCTATGGAACCTTTTTTTTCGATAGAATCACAATTGGAGTGCACAATAAGGTATTTCTTAAACCCTCTTCTCTCTCCAATGTTATTAATAAATTATGCACTATCTCCTAGGTGTCAAATTTGATGGAAACTACATTCTTTGTGCCCAAATGGTATGAATTCCCACTGAATGCTCTATCCAACCTTGTGGGGTTTCTGTAGCTTGAGAAATTGGTTGTGTTGGAGTAGATAATTTTTCAGATCTTATTTAAGACGCAGAGTGGAAAATCCTTGAGTTTATGAAACAAAATTCATGCCTCTATTTTTTTGTTCTTTAAAACAAAATATTGAAAATAAATGGGGATTCTTTGTAGATTATCAAGTTCTTCAATATGATGGGAAGGTCCTCAACGATTCTTACCATGTAACACCCTCGCCCCACATTTACCCAACTTAACGAGTTCGTTGGGGTAAACATGTGACACGAGGATACTATGATGTGATTCAACTCCCCATGTATAATTAAGCTATTGGAACTGCCATGATACAACTAATCTGACCTTCCACACGTGCAGCAAAACCTTCAGGAGAAAATGAACCCTTCTAGATGACCAACCCCTACGGCAACTTGACATTTTACTGATTGGACCCTCATCTACTCCCATTACAAGCCATTCATGTGAATGAGGCCTTCGAATTTCTCCCATAACAAGGCATGCCAACCACTATTGAATTTTGAGGTAGTTCTATACCAGTGACCCTGGATTATGAGCCACCTTTTTTGGGCTAGGTCTTAGGCAACTTCCCAAAACTTCATGAAACTTCCAAAAATTATACATAACATTGAAACAAGGTTATTAATGAATAATTTGATCAAGGACTTGATCTAACCCTACTAGCCATGACATACACTTCATCAAACATGTCATAAATATGTAATCTATAGGTCATAACAACATATCTGAGCATAGGGGTCTCATACTTATCTCAGAATCGATAAAAAACCTTGATGACCTATCACAATAGTTATGATTCATATATTAAGGAATATATTCATTCTTCATTCATTTTCTAATCAAAACATGAAGATATCCACACATCAATTATGTCATAAAAATACTCATAACCAACATATAACCAAAAAAAATAACAAGGAGATAACAATAGTGAAAAACACATATGAACAAGTATATTTACCCATCAAATACAATAAGGAAAGAGCTCTTATTAAAATGCGTAAAATGCAACAAGTTCTGGGACTTCCACATACCACTCGACCATAGACTAGGATGAACCAAATATTTCTTTCAACCAGTCACCCCCATGCCATATTCCAATCATGAATTTGGCATATCCTGGAGTAAGCAAAAAAAAAAAAAAAAACCAAACCAGGGCTTTGAGAGTTGAAACCACCTCAAACCTCAACCAATGATTCTACCTCATGGACAGACATCACTAACCATCACTAGATTTTTCTCTACCCAAGTTTTCCAGGGCTCCAAAGCGTTTGTTCCAACCAGGGCTTCTAGGAATAGTAACTAAATCCATAAATTTTGTCGGGATTCCAAAGTGTTTTTCCAACCAGGGCTTCCATGAATAGTAACTAAACCCAAGAAGGACTTCGAGAGCATTTTTCTAACCAAGGCTTACAGGACTAGTAACTCAACCTAAGTTTTCCTAGGTATTCTAGAGATTTTCCCAACCAAGTCTTCCAGGAACTAATAAATCAACCTAAAGTCAGAGGAACATGAGAACCAAACATAAAACAAATATAAAACCCACAACAACATGGACATACATGAAATGGCAAGGTTAGGAAAAACCATTATCAATCCTGGTAATCTGCCATGCTAATGACATATCATAACAAAGAAACGAGATTCATATGTCATGCATGCCAAACTAGCAAGGATGTCATACATGAAACTTGGTACCTGTAAGAAAAACCTGTCATATTTGTTGATCCCAATTTCCTCTTCTGATTTCTTGTTCTTCCTTTTCCTTTTTTCTCCAAATACCAAGTATGCCACATTTCTCTAATATTTCTCCAATAAAACTCTAAGTTTCCAATAATATGAAAGAGATAGAGAATGGAATGAGAGATCCAAACCTAAATTGACAAGAAAGGTACCAACTGATCCGCAGAAGCATTTTTATTAATTAGGCCTCTAATTTCATCAATTTTGAATTATTTTCCTTCATTTTCCTCCTCACATGCAACCTGTGACATTTCACCTTCCTTTTCTCCTATTTTCCATTATTTTCATAAATAAATTTCAATAAATTCCACTTTGCATTTCCAAAGCCTTTTCCATTTCCTTTGCCAATTTCCATAGCCATTATCAATCACACGTGATACCCATCACTATTTTTTTCTCAAGATTCAGCTTGGAATATGTGTCCCATGACCATGGTATTATTTTACATTTATTAAGTTTATTACATGGATTTTTTACCATAGTTTTTACATACTAGATCCAATATTATAGTATCAACATAAATTGAACATAAATTCTAAACACGAGACTAAAAGAAGGGGCCTCAAGATCTAGAGCTTCAAGATCTATGAAACCAAATGAAAAATATTCCACATTCAAATATTATGAAAGGGAAGTATCCTTCCCCTATATATTAGCCACAAATCATACCAGGCTCCTATATAGTTGACCAATTAGAGTAACCAACTCCATTGGAATTTAATCTTCTAGAGGTAAATTGTTTATTCATAGCTCTTAATTCCAAGGCAGTTATATGAAAATTTAATGGCTCCTAGCCTAAACCAGAAGATTTATACCAGTGGTTTTTTTTCTACTAGAACCTCAGCTATGAAATATTTATGTTCTTGAAGGGTTTTTTTTCATACAATTTGACACACATAAGGATTTTGTATGCAATAAATGAAGGGCCATGATTTTTGGGTAGAGTGTTTAGAAATCAAGAGGCTTTGCAATTTAAGTTATATATATATATATATATATATATATATATATATATATATATATATATATATATATTGATAATTTTTTGTGAAATGTTTTGGCATTCTTAATATATATTATGTTCTTATTCATTTTGAAATTACCAAAATGTAAACATGAATATCATAAGAAAAAAAATGAACACAAGATATAGGCCTCAAGGCAGGGAAAAACCCCTCCAAGGGGAAAACCCAGAAAAAATTCACTTCTTATAGAATAAAATCAAAGTGAGATATCCAAGACCCATGAACAACCTTATAGATACCATGTCAAAGCCTCCTTATGCATAGAATATCCATCAATTGCAAGAGACCAATAACCAATCTTCACCAAGAGATTTTATAATCAAAAATTTCCACAAACCATTTTTCAATTTCAAACTTTGGCCCTCCTTATTTAATGAAACTTAAAAACCTTCAAGTGAATTATGTGCGGCCAAATGATATCCAACCATCGTAGAGGGGTGACAATAGACATGTCTTCTGGGGAACGGCCGGCTTGACAAGTAGGGATGGATTGGCATCTAGAGGGGTCTTTTGACCCAATCTACATATTGAAAATTATTTTCCAAGCTATAAATAAGCCTTTTACTTTGAAAAATAAAAATAATAATGATCATGAAGAACATGCTTTAATAAAATAATTATTTGACTTGATCACGAAACCCATGCTTGAAAATAAATTATTATTTTTATTATTTTTTATTTTACATAAAATATACAATGACATGAGTACAAAGATAATTATGAAGACAGAACCTAGTTACATTTTTTAACATTACCTCTTAACTAGGAAGGTATTCCTAATTCCACAACCGATACAACGATACTTCTCAAATTGAAATATTCTCATAAGAAGAGTCAGATTTATAATCCATATTTAAGCATCAACATCATAACCAACGCTGTCAATTAGAAACATAGAAAGGACTTGACTTGAAAAGCTCTAATTCTCCACATGATTATAACACAATATTGGGAGGCATACATATGGACACCACCATAGCCTCTTAAGGCACATACCCCATCTAAATTTTCACCAAGTATGTCCTTCCAAGACTATTCTTATCTTGGTTTCCAAATCCTCAAAGAATATTGGTCCTCTTCGACCTCTCTTATCTTGGATACTTTGTCAAATCCTCAAAGAGTGTTGGTCCACGAGACTACTTTTTAACTAGATTCCAGTCCTCCATTTTCTCTCCTAGTGTGATACACTAGACGTGCGGTGGTTAGTCCTATCCTATTGCATGACAAAAATGGAAAATATGGTGTCCACCATAAGTCCCTCTCAACCATGGAGGAATTCCTTACTTCTTCTCAAATATGAAGGATATTTGTTGCTCCCTCTCAATCAAGGAGACATCATCACAATCCTTAGCTAGTCTCATACTTCAGCAATGCATCAACTACTTGTTCTTCTATGGAGATATTAGTGGTAGCCGCAAGGGGTCCTATCTTGCAATACATCATACCTAAGCTTTGACCTTATTTCACATTTCATCTTCATGAGATGATTTCTCTACTCCTACCTACATCATGTCATATCAAACTTCAAGCTTCCTGGATCTTGTCAATCATCAAAAAAGGTTTTCATCAAATGGTTTGTTTCATCTTCATGGAGGCGAGCTTCCTCATAGCTGCTAGAATATCTCTTCTATATTTCTGTCTCATTTTTATCCAAGAGTCATATCAACTTTCCAATATAAATTACGCTTGTAATATTTTCCAATTCATCAAAAGTGTTTTTCACTCAATCCAAGTGCTTTCATATCAAATCAAGCAGCTGGTGGTATAACATCATTTATCAAGCTCTTCTCCCATCATCTTCACATGTTTTTACAATATGTCTTACTATGGAGTCAAGTCACATCCAAGCAGATCATCAAAATCGAAGCTACCGAATTATAATATCCTTTGGTCAAAAAATTATGCTACTTGCTCCCTTTGAAGTCAATATTCCTTTGCAAGCTCTATTTTCATATTGAAAAAGGGTTCCACTTCATCTTTCAATCATCAATGTGTTCTTATAATGAACTTATCAGTTGGAAGCTTCAATATCATTAGGATACATATAGATCCTTATTTTCATCATTCTCATTCAAAAATTCATCATCAAACATGAGTCTTTATTTACTTTTTTCTTCCATCCTTTTCATCTTGAATCCAAAATTTCTGTAGCCTTCATTATGTGCCTGCAATTCTCACCAGCAAGTAAAACCAAGAAAAATATATAGAAATAAGATCATGATGTTAATCCTATCAATCTAGGTTTTCCGTGAATTTTAAAAGGTGTACTTCTAGGGTTATAGATACAGACCTAAGATATTCCTTGATCTAACCCTTATTAGGGTTTTTACTTTTAGAGGAGACAATGATTATTAGGGTTTTGTCTTTAATCCCTAGGCTTTATCTTAAGCCAATCCTTACTGGGATTAATAAAAACCCTCGGATTTTATCTTTCAAAACTAGGGTTTTAAAATCAACGAATATTCAGCCCTGAAAACCCTAGATACCATTTCCCAAGAGCTAGCCTCTCCTTAGTGGGAACAACTAATTAGGGTTATGGTTTTCACTCCTAGGGTTAATTCAATCTGAACTAGGGTTCAGAAACCATAAATGCCAAGAGTCTTCAAGACTTCACAATTTTGCAAGGCCTACAAACCCTATATTCTCAAGATGAAAAGTAACAACTGCGAAACCATAGAAAATATTGGCCCATAAAATGAAATGCACATAAAAATTGTACATAACTATGAAACATTACCATACCTATTCTCCATTATTTCCTCTTCTTCCAATAAGATTACTGTCACAATCATCATTTCACCATCACATATATTACAAACGTATCATTATGGTTAATTTATAATTGTTATATAAATTACTAATTTACTACCAACCAAGATCACTAATCTTCTTGTCAACAATGTAATTGTTTCATGTTGTCAACAAAATCATTGTTATGCACCAACATTCATTGTCATCATGGTTATGTATAACTTCAAAATTTCTCTAAATCTCAATTAAATAGATGCAAGCTTCATGAGAAATCCTTATGACGAGACATAGGGTAGAATAATGAGCCTCCGAGAAATGTTGACATGAGCTATTGTAGTATGTTAATATATCCATTCTTATTGCTTTGTCAAATTTTATTGGTAGGGAAGTTTCATTGATGGAGTAAGTCCTTATTCAATGTGTATTATTTCTTCTCATAGTAATTGTCATCATTACTATGAATTTCTATTATATCCCTAATCAAGATTATCATACCTGCAAATATTTATGACATATACTTCTTGTCATAAAATCAAATATACCATCATAAAAAAAACCATTGTGAAGGTTACTGCTACATCGAAGATCCATATGTATATGTATGTATATATTGTGTGTCACTATACTGAATGCAAGCCATATATTGAATCTGGTTCTCACGTATAATAATGTCGAGCCTTGGAGAAACATAATATTTGTCAAGCCACATAAAAACGATAAGTTATATGCACATAATTGATATGAGCCACAAGAATACAGTATATAGTTCACAAGAGTAATTGTGAGCTATGAGAATATGATCCAAGCCATAAAAACAATTCCACATTGTCAAAGTGTGAGCCATAAAGGTATACAAATGATCCATCAATGAATTACCAAATATCAGCCGTAGAGTATAATGTTTGATGTCAAAGTGGCGCCATTATATAATTAAGAAATGCATACAAATCGAGTCATAGTAATTTTCATATAAATCCGAGGCATTATCATATATATCCATGTCACTATATAGAAATTGTAATATATTGAACCGTACCACAGAGTGTGTCATACTATAGAGTGATGCGGGCCCGTATAATCACGTCGTTGGAATGTGATGCCATATCAGAGGAATGAAAACCATATAGAGTGTGATCATTGTCAAATGCGTGTGTTCGTTGTTGCATGAATGTGAGACACCATTATATATCCGAGCCAAGAGCCTTAGATACTATGTATGAGTGATATCCATTTCACATAAATATAGTATAGGATGATCATTTATCCATCGTAGTGTTGTGAGTCGAATAAACCAAGTCATTGTTTAGAGTGTGTTCATTCCATAGTGAATAATTGAAGAAGAATGCCTCTGAGTTATGGTATGAGCTATTGAATGTAATTCAATCACCATATAATTTATCTATATTATATATAGTGTGGACCTTTGTATAAAATGTGGAACATAAGTGAACCTATCCCATTTGCTTAAATATGTGAACCTCAAAATTTTACATGAGCCACAGTGTAAGCTCTGAGTCACAATCACAAATAAATAGAAACCATACATATATGATATTGTTGTAAGGATCTCTTAGAGCTATGTTTTCATTATACATATTTTACTTGGTAAATGATAGTAATACTTAGTAAATGTAAGAAATAATGTAAATGGTTGGTTGAGAGTGGGTACAACCACTCCAACCACATATCTCATATATAAATACATCAAGACTAATAAAAAAGTGGATTTGAATTCATTCACAATATTTATGTGTCTTGTGTATTCTCGTATGTGTACATTCTTACTGTTATCGAGATGTAGTATATTCATTCTTATTGTACGTTTACAAAAAATACCATAGAAATACTAGAGATATGATGGCATGGTCCCTGGAATAGATGTGATGAAAATATATATAATTATATGCAATGTGTCTCCGCGATCTATAGCGAGGAGGAGGGGCAAAGAATTTTCAAGCTACAGATTAGTGTGCGAAATTATAGGTATGAATAGTGAGCCATATTCCATTGCAATTTTTGCATGTAATGTGTGCATAAATCACAAAAATGGAAACCCATGAACACAAATAAACCATGCCACAGGGAATATATGAGCTTCCTTGGAAATATTCAATCCAAATTCCAACAGAGTGATCTTCAGGCCTCCCATCCATCTTCTAACCTTAGCTTGGATTCCACGTTGAGAAATCATAACGCTTTGAAATTTAAGTTATATTTATTTTTCTTTGATAATTTCTTATGAAATTTTTTGGCCTTATTATTAATCTCGATTATGTTCTTATTCATCAAATAATTTCCAGAACATAAACATCAAGATCACAAGAAAAACAATGAACACAAGATATAGGCTTCAAGCCAGGGAAAAACCCCTCCTGTTAGCCACCTGTAAAATTTGATTATACCAAAAGGTGGCTAAATCTATTTTGAGCCTTCAAGGAACAATTTTCTATGAAAAAAAAATGTTGGCTCTTGAAGACTCTTGAAGGCCTCTTGCCTCTGTCCAAATCTGCACTGATATTTATTTCCTAAAAGATTCTGAAGTTCTGTTGTTTCCAAATGAAAGACTGCTGCAAGACCTTCATTTTTCCCCCTTTCTCAAACCTTCATTTGCTCCCATTTTTCTCCATAAAAACTCCCTTTTTTTCATAAATCCTCTTCTTCCATTTATGAAAATCACTTTCCCATAGTTGAAAACCCATTTTTTAACTATACCGAAACCCTTGAAACCCTTTGAAAACATTCAAAAATAAATGAAAAATACATATTTTCTATGTATTTGGACTTAAGCCCCCTTGGGCTAAGTTTCTAAACCCTTCTCGTCCATAAGTCTTGGCGCTGGAACCGCGCACTCAATAGTTAGGCGCTTATCCGTATTTTAAATATTCCTACGCCCAAAAAAGCTTTTAAAAAACCTTTGTTATTTATAAAATCCGCCATTTTATTATTTTTTTTTATTAAATTATCCGTCGGCACGAATTTTGGATTGTTCTGCACCGTCGATCTAAATCCACAGATTGGACGATGTGGAGTACGTCTCCCGGTGGTCCCCGCTAGTTTTCCTCCACTCCAAATACCACGCGGTATTCATCGCACCACCTTCGGGAAAAAGCTGTTTTCTTCCAACGGCCAGCGATTCCATACACCGTTCAATACGTGTCCCTTGTACTATTTAAAAACCGCCGTCCATCCATCGTCCATCGCGCGTTAATGATCTGACCAGGATGCCCAGCGATATCACTGTGGACCGTCCGATCTGGGCCCATTGATCCAACGGCGATCACTCGCCAAAGTTACTCGATGATTAACAAAGGTGCGCGCGCGATAGCCGGGCCATCATATAGCGGCAATTCAATCTCCACTGTCGATCTAATCTGCAAATCGACGGCCCAAAATTCATCGCCCGATCTCTCTGTTTAACTTTCCATTGCCCAATCCCGACCGTGGATCTCTGCGCGATCGACAGTTCATATTCATCCTTCTCCTCTGACCGCCTCGTTCAATATCGACCGTCGATCTCTGCATGATCGACGGTTCAGATTTAATCTTTCTTCCGCCCACTCTCTGATCTCCCTGAATAATCCCGACCGTTGGATGATGCCATCCAACAGGCCTGCTCCTTCCACATGCCCTCCAATGCAGTCAACCTATAAAAGCAAGATTTCTTAATAGTTTTCGTATTTTGCAGGGTTTTTATCATTTTCTCGCAATTTTCGATGAAGATTCAGAGGCGGAGGGTGACGACCCTCCCATCTTTGATTCATCAAAGGAAATTATTCACAGGGTAGAAATTCAAGTTTCTTCAGTGTTTCCTTAGGCATTGATGGTTTATGAACCCTGCGCAGCCCTGTACAATAGCAAGAAAACCATGGATTTAACATTGTCAAAGAGTATCAGCGACGAAGACAAAAATGCACCATAACAGAGGATTAAGGAACATATTTGTGGGGATTACATCCAAGATACTTATCAAAAGCCTAATCCCCAAATAAACCATGGTTTACAGAAAAACTAAGTGTTTTATCAAGCTGGAATGTTTCCACTACCACAATCTGAGGAAAATTGATTCCTCAGCTACCACAGCGCCACCTATTCCTCAAAGTACTCAATCAGGGGCTGAAGTTATTGATAAAATGAATATTTTCACCTCAGCACAGCCAGAAGGTTACTTCTGCAATGAAATTTAATGCAAAAGATATCTGGAGAGTAACCCTAGCGTCACATAGAGCCTCAAAGGTCAAAAAAGCTCCCATCGAGCTTAATTCATAAGTGTAAATCAATTAATACAGTGAGACACCTGTACAGTTTATTCATTGAGCCCCCAAGGGCCAAGAAGACATTAACTCTGTATTAATTGTGATTGAGATCTTTTATCAGATCTCACCTCCTCATCTTTCTATAAATACTTAAGCAGAAGATGAGCGAGGGGTTGGTTGTAGAACTTTGATATACATTTGAGAAAAAACTTTTGATTGTACATAGTATTCACTGGCTCTTCGAGCTCTTCTGGTGATAGATAGGTTAGGCTGAGATGTGTAGATGGTTGCTGACCTAAAGCACTGGACTTAAAGCTGTAACTGGTTTGAAGCATCAATACAAGCTGATTTATGGGATCCTGTTCTATGTTGACGGTGATGTTTTTCTAATTGTAACTTGTTATTTTATTTCTGTTTCCATCTGTGTTTCATATTCTCTTATAAAGAAAAGCATGTGAAGAGTTAGGACCTATTGTATATCAGTAACCTTCTCTGACTGAAAACCTTTATCTGAATTTTTTCTTCTATATGTGTTATTTAGGAATGATTTAATTCAGTTTAAGCATAGGAATGCTTGCGTTCCCTCGTCTTATTGTCTTATTTGAATGTTATTCTTAGATGTTGTTTTCAGTATATGTTTTGTGAAGATGAACTGATGAATATATGGTGAGCCCTAGTCCCAGTATGATCCCGCAGACTATCTGATTGTTTCCCTTTGAATGTGTTAAAAGCTGGCTAGTTTCAAAGTACTTACCAGATCTTAGGCCATTTTGTTGTTATCTTTGTATCTGTCTTGAAAGTAACCAAGTAAAGAAGAACTAGGAGAGGATTTGTGGTGAGCCCAGCCCGCTAGTTTGTAATCCAAAAGCTGCCTTCAAGTTTCCCTTTGTTTTAAGATGTTTTCGATTGAAAGTGTATCAAAGGCTGGCTAGTTTCAAAGTTCTTGATCCTAGTTTACTTTTATGTTTTTCTTGAGTCGATGTCAAAGGCTGACTAGTTTAAAAGTACTTATCAGATCCTGGGCTACTCTTGTTTCTTCATCTGTTTATTTCTCCTTCTTATTGTATCATTCCATTCCATAAATCAAATCTTGAAAGAGATCCTTAGACATAGATGACTTGCCCCATGGACCACTCTTGCCTCTTGTTGTTCTAATTAAACCCTATTATGACTCCACAGCCCAATGGACTAAAACCTGCAATTTTCTACCTTTTTGACTGAAGCTTACTCTAATTGCCTGCAACTTCTCACCTTTGGAAATTTTTTCACTCAGAACTTTCCATCTTGAACAGTAATCATGCTCAATCATCCAAAAACAAACAAATCCTTGGCCTTCATAACTAGCCTAATAACATAACCCCAAACTTCAAAGACAAATCCATCGTTGTACATATTGGAGAGATCCCTCTCCAGATTCAGGAGGGCTAGATCCTAGAATCCCAAATTTGGTTGAAACGATGTTGTTTCTGTAATTGGACTCTACCAATCTTGCTAATAAATTACAGATCCCTAACATTTCTGGTGACTCCGCTGGGGACTCAGTTGAATTTTCATTTTAGTTTCCTTTAAAAACATCATAAAACCTTGAGAGTTAAAAGTAGCATTTTCAAGCACCACCAAGAAATGGTAATCATGATGAAACTTGTCTGAATCAGTGACAATCTAGGTAAACCCTAGGATTCTCTTAAGACTTTATCAAACCTTGAAAAATCAGCTAGCTTAGCCATAAGAGTAGACTGTCTTTGTATCATAACCATATCTAAGTTTTGAAATAGAGTTAGGATATTCTTAAAAACCACTCAATTGAAAAAGAACTCAGAAAACCAAAAATATTTCGATTGGTAGTAAAACACTTACTCTTACATTTCACTTACCTTTTGTGGTGTTTTACCTCACACTCTTAGACAGAGTCTGGAAAGGGCTAGGTAGCTTCCATATCTCATCCTCTTTCAGAGGTGAAATATTTGGTAAATTCCCTCCCAGTCAATATTTGGTTAGATTTTGTTGTGTTATGGGATATCCTTGAAAAGGGATGTTTCACAAGCATGGTGGTGGACCATAAAACCTTTTACTTCTAAAAAGATCTAAAAACTTCCACTTGGCGACTCCAAAATCCTAAACAGACCTTAAGACTCCGCTAGGAAGAACCCTGATCATCATAATATCATTCAAACTCAGTTAGAGGACTTTGGGATTGAAATTTAGGTAAACAGATTAGTTAACCATTCAAAGACTGTCATATCTGGTTGAACTTGTTTTTTTTATTTGGGTCTGATAAACACAGCATAGTGGCTCCTAGAAAGATTCACACTAGAGCCTATCCTGACCCTAATCCACCTGAGATAGTTGATAACCCAGAAAGTATCCTTTGGAAATCTCCTAGGATTAAATCATCAACTGTTTTCAGATCGCCCTTAAGAGATAATTCAGTCCCTAAAAATCTTTCAGCTCTACAACAATCACAAGCTGACTTAGTAAATCCATTTAGAACTAGGTCATTTGATGATATAATCTAGCTAGATTCTGAGTCTTCACTTTTTTCTCCTGAAACTAGTGAACATCTTGGTAGTAGAGAAACAACGCCTCCTGATTTACATTTCCTCCACAACCTAGGTGTCTCTCATCCAAGATCAGCTCAGCAATCTACTGTTGTTCCATCCACATCCCTTCATCCAACATCCACTATTCAAACCACTCCACTCCAACCCACTTTCCCTTTTGTTAATCCACCCATTGTAAATCCACCTCTACCTCCTGCCATGGCTACATGGTATGCTCCCTTAGTCCTTCCCGCACCTTTATTCAACCTTCCACGGGACTATGAGTCCAAAATTCTGTTATATGATGCTAACAATACAACAACTGCATCACAACATGTGGATAAGATGGATGACTACTTTGACAGAAATGAAATAGATGATGATTCTGTCAAACTTGGGTTATTTGCTCAAAGCCTGGGGGAGAAGTAAGAAAATGGTTTAAAAGCTTATCCCCCCATAGTATCAATGATCTCCATGGCTTCCATAAAACATTCTTAAACAAATGGGAAGTAAAAATGAATCCTCTCCAAGTCCTTTCTGATTATAAAAACCTCCATAGAAACCCTGGGGAAAGTGTGCAAGATTATTGCACTAGATTCAATAGTGTGTATAATGCACTTTCCCCAGAGCAAAAACCTCCACAAGGCTTAGTTTTAAACAATTTTCCTGAGGGGTTTGATTCTGACATGACCTATTCTCTAAGAGACAGAGATTTTTCAACTCTTGAAGATATGCAAAGAGGTGCTCTTTCTGTGGAAGTAAACTTAATGGAGAAGAGAGCAAGGATGAAAGCCGAGAGGAGAGTATCTTTTAGAGAGGAATCCACACCTTCTACTTCCAACTCAAAAATGGAGAAAATGATGGAGGAGATGATGAAAGAGATGAGTATAATTAAGAAAGCACAAGCAAGCCAAAACCAAACTGCTCCTCAAAATAGAAACCAGAACCAGAATTAGAATGTTAGAAGGAACCAACCTCCAAACAGACCTAGGGAGGATGATCAACAGATCAGCCCTCCCTTTCATCAAAACTATGTGAGTGAGGTTGAGGAAACATATCAAATAACAGAGGAAGATGACATCAACCTGTTTGGGGTAGAGGATGATGACTTTTAGGTTCATTATGATAAAAAACAGGGTCTTTATACACCTTATGATGACAAAGGAGATGATAATGAAAATTTTTGTCAAAACATGGAAAATGCAATCACAGAACCTCAAAGAGAATATGACCTCAGAAGTAAATCTAGTCAACAAACTGCCAACAACAAAACCTCTGACAAATCCTCACAAAATAGCACTGCAACCAAGCCTAAAGTGGTCAAACAAAAGGTTAAAATAGTGGCTGAAAATTCTGATAAAGGTAAAGGAAAAAGCACTCAAGACAATGAAAAACAGAGTGCAGAAATTAGTAGTACTAACACATCAGCTAGTACTCATGTTAAAACAATTTTATCAAATGCAAATAAAAAAAATCAACAAAATGAAATTGCTGATAGAGTGACAGCTAATAAGGCTGAAACCAGCACCATAAAGAGTCAAATTCCTTTCAGCCTGGAGCAGGAAATCTCAAAGATCAAAATTTCTATTCCTCTCACCGAGTTAGCTGCCCAACATGTATATAGGACCCAAATTTTGAAGGCTTTAAATTTAGAAGAGAACAATGACACAGTCAATCTTAACGATGACCAACCAGAGCTTATTTTTGGTCCAAAGATTGAAGGAAAATATCAAGAGGGACATGTTCCTCCCTTTTATGTTAGTTTTAATGTTCATGACAAGATTTTGCACAACGACATGCATGAATCAAGGAATTCTCATAATCTAATGCCCAAAGCTGTGATGGAGAGCCTGGGTCTAGAAATCACCAGACCTTATAAAGACCTTTACTCTTTTGACTCAAGCAGAGTAAAATGTTTAGGATTGATCAAAGACCTTTGTGTTAACTTAGCCCAGATTCCAGCCAAATTCTTAGTCATGGATATTTTTGTGGCTGATGTCCCCCCAAAATATGGAATGTTATTATCTAGATCTTGGGGGGCTAAGTTACAAGGGACTATGCAGATGGACATGACCTATGCGACTATCCCTGTTTTCAACCAAACTAGGAGACTGTACAGGGAATCCCATATGAAATACACTGTCACAAGCCAAGACAGACCACAAAACTCTCCTATCTATTCTGTCAATACAGGCCTTGATTATTTTATCATGTTTAATGATGAAACACTTAGTGAACAAGTCACTTTAACAGAATTAATGGTCGATAGAGAGGAGGAGGTAAATACCAATGAACTGTCAAAATGGTTTGCTGAACCTAGGTCTTGAATTGTAGGTCATGTATCCCTTGATTTTAAACATTGAAAGTCGAGAATGTATCCCTCAAATAAACAAAAATCAGGGGGAATCAAAACAAATTCAACTCAATGCTAAGATTCCACAACAACCCTTGAGCACGATAATTGAATAGGACTCTAGCCAAGATAAAACCAAGAAAGGTCCTCTCTGGAATATGTATTTTGATGGGTCATGCACTAGAACTAACGCTGGTGCAGGTGTTTGGATTACTAACACTGAAAACAACCACACAGAATGCATTTCATGCAAATTAAACTTTCAGTGTTCCAATAACATAGCAGAATATGAGTCCCTTCTCTTAGGCTTACATCTTTTGAAAAAGTTAGGAGCTAGAAGAATCAATGTGCATGGGGATTCTAAGTTAATCATTAGGCAAGTCAATGGGGAGTATAACGCAAATCATCCTAGACTTAGAGCCTATTGGAATGATGTCATGGATCTTTTAAAAAAATTCGAGGAGTCCAAAGTAATTTTTGTCCCAAGGAAAAGAAACATTGCAACCCACAATTTAGCCTTTGCAGCTAGGACATGCTTGGCGCCGTTTGAAACAAAAGACTGTACAACTGAGATAAATTTTAGACCAGCAGTGCCTGATAATAAGAAGTATTGGCAGGTGTTTGAAAATTACAAACAAATAGAAGACTTCATGCAATTCAGAAATGAATTCGAACTCGACAATTCGAACTCAGACTATGAAACAGACTGCAGTGAAGAAAACTTTCTTGGCGAAGAAGAACCGTTCCCTAAGCCTATCAATATTAACCTGTTGTCTAAAAAATTTACAAACGAGACAGAGGAGTTGGAAACTCTCCATGCTAAAGATGAAAGTTTTCCTAGAGGTCTACCACCTTTAGAAGAGTTGTTTGATTTTGATGATGTGGCCAAAAAGCCAAAACTAGAACCTGTAGAGACTGAAGTGGAGGAATGCAATATAGGCAGCGAGGAAAAACCAAAAATGATTAAACTGTCTAAAACCTTACCAGCTCACATTAAACTCAAATACATTGAGATGTTTAAAGAGTTTTCTGATGTTTTTGCATGGAGTTATGAATATCTTAAATCCTATGACACTGAAATAATACAGCACAAAATTCCCCTTAAAGAAAACCAAAAACCATTCAAACAGAAACTGCGCAGAATAAACCCTGTTCAGTTGCCTTTGGTTGAGAAGGAGATTAAAAAGATGTATGAGGCTGGTATTATTGTCCCAATTAGATATTCTGAATGGGTATCTAATCTGGTTTCTGTTAGGAAGAAAACTGGAGAAATCAGGCTTTGTCTATACTTTAGAGATTTAAACAAAGATTCATTAAAAGACAACTACCCTCTACCCAAGATGGATCATATTTTACAAAGAGTGGTAGGGTCTAGAATAATTTCTTTGTTGGATGGCTATTCAGGGTATAATCAGATCTTGGTTTACCCTGCTGATCAATTAAAGACAACCTTTACTATGCCATGGGGCACTTTCATGTATGTGAAAATTCCCTTTGGTCTGATGAATGCTGGAGCAACTTTCCAAAGAGCCATGGACATAGCATTCTCGGAAGAATTGGGCTTCTTCATCATTATCTATCTTGATGATGTCACTGTGTTTTCAAAAACAGATGAAGAACACTTATAACATTTGAGAAAGGTTCTAGAGAAGTGCAGAAGGTTTGGAATATCCTTAAACCCTAAGAAGACACTATTTGGTCTCCAAGAAGGTAAACTTCTTGGACACATTATTTTAAAAAAGGGTATAAAGATAGATCCAAAGAGGATTGAGGCCATATTGCAAATCTCTCATCCTCGAAACATCAAGGAGTTGCAATATTTCATTGGGAAGATCAACTTTTTGAGAAGGTTCATTCCTAATTTAGCTGAGCTCCTTAGGAATATCACAAACATGCTGAAAAAGGATCAAGGGGTAAAATGGACCTTGGAAGCAAAGCAATCTTTTGAACTGGTGAAACAAGCGTTAACCAAAACACCGGTTCTGATAAGTCCTGATTTTTCAAAGGATTTTTAAATTTTCTCATTTGCATCAGAACATACAATAGCTATTGTCCTTTTATAGAAAAACCCACAAGGACAAGAGCAGCACATTGCATTCTTTAGCAAGGCATTGAGGGATGCCCCTTTGAAGTATAACATTATGGAGAAGAAAGCATTTTCTTTGGTTAAAGCATTGAAAGACTTCAGAGTATACATCCTTCATTCACATATTATGGCCTTTGTCCCAAATTTAGTTGTTAAAGACATTCTAACACAGGACCCAGATGCTAAGAGAGGTAAGTGGATTGTTGTTATTCTTGAATATGATTTGGAGATAAAACCCACTAATCTCATCAAAGGCCAAGGTCTAGCTAGATTAATGGCTGAATCAAATTGTGAATTTCTTGATATTCATATGATTAATGCTTTAGGTTATCAAGAGGAAATATCAACACCCATTGTTGAAAACCATTTTATGAATTCCTCTTGGTATGCTGACATTCTTTATGTTCTTCTTAATTTGAATACACCTCCTAGTTTGACAAAAACAAAGGCAAGGTTCCTAAAATTGAAAGTTGTAAACTATTGCATTATAGATAAATGTCTATATTGGAATAATGCAGGTGGTCTATTGCTTAAATGTTTTCCTGAGTTTGATGGTGAGAAGGTTAAGTACTAGTTCCATGAAGGAGAGTGTGGAGGTCATTTGTACTGGAAGACAACAGCCAACAAAATTTTGAGGGCTGGTTTCTATTGGCCTACTCTTTTCCATGATATACACTAGATGATCATAACCTATCATAAGTGTCAAATTTTTGAAGGAAAAAGAAAACTGTTACCCCTACCTCTGCATCCAATCACTGTTGAAGCCCCATTTCAACAATGGGGACTTGACTTTATAGGAGAAATCCATCCACCATCTTCTGCCCAGCACAGATGGATTCTCACTGCCACATACTATTTCACTAAGTGGATAGAAGCCATTCCTTGTAGGCAGGCTAATGATTCAATTATCATAAAATTTATGGAAACTAATATTCTCTCCAGATTTGGCTATCCTACCAAGATCATCACTGATAATGCAGCAGCATTTGGATCAAAGAAGATGGTTGAGTTCTATCATAGATATCAGATAACATTGGGGCATTCCACAGCCTATTACCCTCAAGGTAATGGACTTGCGGAATCCTCAAACAAAATCTTAGTGAACATAATCAAGAAATTGTTGGAGAACAACAAGATGTCTTAGCACACAAAGCTGGTTCATGCACTGTGGGCTGACAGATTGACCTTGAAGAAATCCATTGGTATGTCACCTTTCTAGCTTGTGTATGGTACAGATGCAATTTTTCCAAACAGCCTTGGTGTACCAGTGATAAAGTTGATTCAAGAGTTTCAAACTGAAGATAATGATATGATCAGAAGGATAAATCAGACCATTCATCTTCAACAAACCAGAGAGGAAGTGTATAACAAAGCATTGCAAAAACAGGAGAGCATTAAAAAGCTTTTTGACAAAAGAACAAAGGCCAACAATTTCAAGATTGCAGACAAAGTTTTAAAATGGGACTCAAGGAGGGAAGAGAAGGGCAAGCATGGAAAATTTTACAACCTATGGCTTGGCCCTTACTCTATTCATTCAGCTGCTGGTAACAATGCATTTTTCTTGCAAGAGTTGAATGGAGTAGAATTGTTTGGGGGTCCTGTCAATGGCAGTATACTTAAGCATTACTTCTCTTGATCCATGATCTGTTTTGAAGCCTTTTTATCTTTTCCCATTATAAATATTTCATCCACCATTGCATTCAAAGTTGTAAAAAACCAAAATACAAAAACAATGAAAAGAAAGAAAAGAGGGCAGATTGTCAAAACAAGAAAGGTATAGCCCCATACCAAAAAAGAGAAACAAATTCTGAAAGTGTGCAAGCTCAAATTCCACTCCTGAAAAACACACTTCTAGTTAGTCACATAGCTTAATATTGACTAATTAGCTTTAAATTTTCTCCTGATAGGATAGTGAATTTGATTTTCCAAACTGTTTAATCTTGGCTTATCAGTAGATAGTTTAGGATAGAAATGAAAGGTTCAAACATGTTCAAAATCTGAACCTAAGGTTTCAAAGAGAGATGACTCAAATATGTTTTATTTTCTGAGTCAAAAATATGTAAAATCTGGTTCTAATCAGCTCAAAATTTGAACCAGAAGAAAAGGAAAGACAGCTCAATAAGAGTCAAAACAGAGCTGTGAAAAGAGGAAGGAAATGTTTCCAAAATTTTCAGATCTTAAGCCTTCCTTTTTTTATTTAATTTTTGTGAAATAAAAAGTCTATGTGTAGCTTGTCTTTATGCCATAGATCACAGCAAGTCAAAACAGCTTAATCTTGACTTGACTATTTTTAAATTTTATGTTTTAGAAATTTAGAGAATGAAAATCTGTTGGATAGTTTAATCCCAACGGACAGTAGAATAGGTAGAGAAGCATCTGAACTCAACTGTTTAATCTGAGTCCAGGGAGAAATAAGGAGTAGAAATAGATTATATTTCCTGCTTTCAAAAGAATAAAATTTTGTGAAAAGAGTTTGCCAATCCAAGTGCACTCTATTGAAGAAAAAATGTTAGATTTGTAGGATTGGGTAGGTAGAAAGTTGTATTGATGAAGATCCATTGCTTTTATGACTGCTAATACATTTTCAGAGAAAATCATCCTAGCACAGGAAGAGAAGCCCAATGGATTAGGCAACTGATCAACCTCCCAGAGAACATTAAAGGATCAGGCACATGGTTAGCCTCCCAGAGAATTTTTTTTGAAAGTTCTTGATGCCTTCAAGAAGGCACCATCCCCAAGTGGAGCCACTGTTAGCCACCTGTAAAATTTAACTATACCAAAAGGGGGCTAAATATATTTTGAGCCTTCAAGGAACAATTTTCTATGACAAAAAACTGTTGGCTCTTGAAGACTCTTGAAGGCCTCCTGCCTCTGTCCAAATCTGCACTGATATTTATTTCCTAAAAGAATCTGAAGTTCTGTTGTTTCCAAATGAAAGATTGTTGCAAGACCTTCATTTTTTCCCCCTTCTCAAACCTTCATTTGCTCCCCTTTTTATCCATAAAAACTACCTTTTTTTCATAAATCCTCTTCTTCCATTTATGAAAATCACTTTCCCATAGTTGAAAACCCATTTTTTAACTATACCAAAACCCTTGAAACCCTTTGAAAACGTTGAAAAATAAATGAAAAATACATATTTTCTATGTATTTGGACTTAAGCCCCCTCAGGCTAAGTTGCTAAACCCTTCTTATCCATAAGTCCTGGCACTGGAACCGCGCACTCAACAGTTAGGTGCTTATCCGTATTTTAAATATTCCTCTGCCCAAAAAAGCTTTTAAAAAACCTTTGTTATTCATAAAATCCGCCATTTTATTATTTTTTTTATTAAATTATCCATCGGAACAAATTTTGGATTGTTCCGCACTGTCAATCTAAATCCATAGATCAGACGATGCAGAGTACATCTCCTAGTGGTCCCTGCCAGTTATCCTCCACTCCAAATACCGTGCAGTATTCATCGCACCGCCTTCGAGTAAAAGCTGTTTTCTCCCAATGGCCAGCGATTCCATACACCATTCAACACGTGTCCCTTGTACTATTTGAAAACCGTCATCCATTCGTCGTCCATCGCGCCTTAATGATTGGACCAGGACGCCCAGCGATATCGCTGTGGACCGTCCGATTTGGGCCCATTGATCCAACGGTGATCGCTCACCAAAGTTGCTCAATGATTAACAAAGGTGTGCGCGCGATAGCCGGGACATCATATAGTGGCAATTCAATCTCCGCCGTCGATCTGATCTGTAGATCGACGGCCCACAATTCATCGCCCGATCTCTCCATTTAACTTTCCATTGCCCAATCCCGACTGTCGATCTCTGCGCGATCGACAGTTCAGATTCATCCTTCTCCTCTGACCGCCTCGTTCAATCTCAACTATTGATCTCTGCATGATAGACGGTTCAGATTTAATCTTTCTTTCGCCAATTCTCTGATCTCCCTGATTAATCCCGACCATTATATGATTCCATCCAACGACCCTGCTCCTTCCACACGCCCTCCAATGCATTCAACCTATAAAAGCAGGATTTCTTAATAGTTTTCGTATTTTGCAGGGTTTTTATTATTTTCTCGCAATTTTCGATTAAGATTCAGAGGCGGAGGGTGACGACCCTCCTGTCTTCGATTCATCAAAGGAAATCATTCACAGGGTAGAAATTCAAGTTTCTTTAATGTTTCCTCAGGCATTGATGCTTTATGAACCCATGCACGGCCCTGTACAATAGCAAGAAAACCATGGATTTAACACTATCAAAGAGTATCAGCGGCGAAGACAAAAATGCACCAAAACGGAGGATTAAGGAATAGATTTGTGGGGATTACGTCCAAGATACTTATCAAAAGCCTAATCCCCAAATAAACCACAGTTTACAGAAAACCTAAGTGTTTTATCAAGCTGGAATGTTTCCACCGCCACAATCTGAGGCAAATTGATTCCTCAGCTACCACAGCGCCACCTGTTCCTCAAAGTGCTCAATCAGGGGCAAAAGTTATTGATTGAATGAATATTTTTTCCTCATCACAGCCATAAGGTTACTTCTACAATGAAATTTAATGCAAAAGATATCTGCAGAGTAACCCTAGTGTCACACAGAGCCTTAAAGGTCAACAAAGCTCCCATCGAGCTTAATTCATAAGTGTAAATCAATTAATACAGTGAGACACCTGTACAGTTTATTCATTGAGCCCCCAAGGGCCAAGAAGACATTAACTCTGTATTAATTGTAATTGAGATCTTTTATCAGATCTCACCTCCTCATCTTTCTATAAATACTCCAGCAGAAGATGAGTGAGGGGTTGGTTGTAGAACTTTGATATACATTTGAGAAAAAACTTCTAATTGTACATATTATTCACTGGCTCTTGGAGCTCTGCTGGTGATAGATAGGTTAGGCTGAGATGTGTAGATGGTTGTTGACCTAAAGCACTGGAATTAAAGCTGTAACTGGTTTGACGCATCAATACAAGTTGATTTATGGGATCCTGTTTTATGTTGACGGTGATGTTTTTCTAATTGTAACTTGTTATTTTATTTCTGTTTCCATTTGTGTTTCATATTCCCTTGCAAATAACAGCATGTGCAAAGTTAGGACCTATTCTATATCAGTAACCTTCTCTGACTGAAAACCTTTATCTGAATGTTTTCTTCTATCTGTGTTATTTAGGAATGATTTAATTTAGTTTAAGCATAGGAATGCTGGCATTCCCTTGTCTTATTGTCTTATATGAATGTTATTCTTAGATGTTATTTTCAGTATATGTTTTGTGAAGATGAACTGAGGAATATATGGTGAGCCCTGGTCCCAGTATGATCCCGCAGACTATCTGATTGTTTCCCTTTGAATGTGTTAAAATCTGGCTAGTTTCAAAGTACTTACCAGATCTTAGGCCATTCTATTGTTATCTTTGTATCTATCTTGAAATTAACCAAGTAAAGAAGAACTAGGAGAGGATTTGTGGTGAGCCCGACCTGCTAGTTTCTAATCCAAAAGTTGCCTTCAAGTTTCCCTTTGTTTTAAGATGTTTTCTATTGAAAGCGTATCAAAGGCTGGCTACTTTCAAAGTACTTACCAGATCCTAGTCTACTTTTATGTTTTTCTTGAGTCCATGTCAAAGGCTGACTAGTTTAAAAGTACTTATCAGATCATGGGCTTCTCTTGTTTCTGCATCTGTTTATTTCTCCTTCTTATTGTATCATTCCATTCCATAAATCAAATCTTCAAAGAGATCCTTAGACATAGATGACTTGCCCCATGGACCACTCTTGCCTCTTGTTGTTCCAATTAAACCCTATTATGACTCCACAGCCCAATGGACTAAAACCTGCAATTTTCTACCTTTTTAACTGAAGCTTACTCTAATTTCCTGCAACTTTTCACCTTCGGAACTTTTTGCACTCAGAAATTTCCATCCTGAATAGTAATCATGCTCAATCATCCAAAAAAAAACAAACCCTTGGCCTTCATAACTAGCCTAATAACATAACCCCAAACTTCAAAGACAAATCCATCTTTTTACATATTGGAGAGATCCCTCTCCGGATTCAGGAGGGCTAGATCCTAGAATCCCAAAGTTGGTTGAAACGATGTTGTTTCTATAATTGGACTCTGCCAATCTTGCTAAAAAATTACAGATCCCTAACACCTCCAAGGGGAAAACCAGGGAAAAATAATATTCTTATAGAATTAGATCAAAGTGAGATATCCAAGACACATGACCAACCTTCTAGATGCTAAGTCAAACCCTCCTTTTGCACAAAAAACCTATCAATATCAAGACACCAACAACAAATCCTCAACAAAACATATGATAAGGAAGAAATTCCACAAACATTTTTTAAATTTCATACTTTTACCCTCCTTGTTCTGAAAAATTTCAAAACCAATTGAATAATTTTGTGTGTCCAAATGAGCTCCAATCATCCTATATCAATATTTTCCAGAGGGTTGTGAATTTTGGGTGAGACTTCCAAGCCTCCCTCTTCCTTTTTGGCATGATCATGTTTTAGAGAGCATTGGAAATACTTTGGGAAAGTTCAAAAAGAGGGATATGGAAATAATAGAAAAAATGTATTTTTACCTTTGCTAGAATATGTGTGGAGATTGACATGAGAAAAGGCTTACCAGATCACATAATATTGAAACATCAAAATTTTCAGTAGTCACAAGCTTTCATTAGAGAAATTTTAAGGTATAAAATGGGCCTCCTAAGGAAAATTATAAAATAATAGTGCAAATAATCAAATAATATTAGATTACCTCATCAAATTTTGGATTGAAAAAAGAAAAAACTACTTTTTCAACTAGTATTTTCAACTTATATTCCTATGATTTTTGTAAAATTTTGAGCGAGAGAACTCGTTGGATGCATAATTTAATTTCACATCCAAGGAGTACCCACATTGAATACTTTCGATGGATCCTGCTACACAAAAAATGATAAATACATGAAAAATGTAATTGTAATAACATTTTTCATGTATTTCTCACTTTCCGTGTACTAGGTTCCATCAAAAGTATTTAACATAGGTACTTCTAGGATAAAAAATTAATTACGCACTGAATGAGTTCTCCCACTATAAATTTTACTAAAACCATAGGGAGATAAGTTGAAAATACAAGTTGAGAAATTAGTTTTTTCATTATTTTATTTTTTATCATTTTACCCTTTTTCTCCAAAAATGGTGAATTATCCCCTACAGTTGACATCATAATCTTCAATTCTATTGGTTATTATAAAGTTGATTTTGGTTTTATTTTATTTTTTAGACCCATTTTTTACCTCAAAATTTCTTTAATGAGACTATGATAATATGGCATTCAAATGTCATTTCTATTTTTCAAATAGGACATCTTGAAAACACATGCCCATAGGCTAAAAAGAACCTAAAAATGAAAAATACGCACAAGACAAAGAGATGGAATTTTTCATATCCACATTTCTTTGAAGAATAAGAAGACAATATGAAGAATCTTGTCAAAGAGGATGGGGGAACCTAGGATAAGAATGATATTACTACCCTACATCAGAGTGGAAAAAATTTAGCATCAAATCAAGGGTGATATCATCAAATAAATTTGGTACACAAGGAGGATAGCGTGATGGGCACAAATCATGTTCACATATCAGATATATTACAATTAGACAAATAGAATCCTCTAGAAACATCTATGAGAAATATGGTTTTGGTTCCAGTGGACCCCAAAATTGTGGAATGGCAACAAGTTCAGTAAAAGAAAGGAAAGAAGGGGAAGGTAAGTACTTTCTACATTACTTTATCTTCCCCATTTTATTATAGTTTCATTTCCTATTTTTTTATTTTTTGCTACACTTTGGGGTCCTTTTGGGACAATATTTTTTAATGCTTATAAGAAAATGTATCTATAATTTATAATTTTTCATAGATGGATTTTGGTATATCAAATTTAATGCACATGTCTAGGCGATGTAGCCGAAGGCTACAAAACCCACATTCTCGCCTTAAGATATATGTTTCATTCATCAACTAACATAATTCTCTAATTTGGGCAAATTTTAATGTGGAAGATTTTCCTTTTTAATATTCAAAGAAGATTTATTCACTTTTAAACCATGGTTATAAAACCAACAATACTTGTCTCATAAACCTCAAATAGAGATAGCCTTCATAAGAGCTTACCTTTCAATTAATGGTTAAAACCATATTATAAAAACCCACTTCATGACATGCAAATCAATATATTTAATCTTGGTTAAATAACCATTTTCCCAACCATCATATATATGGTGACCTTTCACTTAACATTCATTTCATACAAAGGTTCGACTTTGTATTTAAAACCAAAAAAATAATGGTCAATGTCCATATGCACTCATTAATCTGAATGCTTTTCAACCCACAACTTATTAACATACCTCTTATTCCATTCTCGATCCTTAATCAAAGTTGAAACCCTTTATATACCTTTGTAGCGGAAATAAAATCTCACTTTAATCACACTTTGACTTTGATTAAAACCCCAAAGCAAATATTCGGGCCACAACATACCAATTCACCATATGTTCGAACCCACATGAACATTTCATTTATTCAAAAGTGCGACTTTGGGTAAAACCCAAAGCACCAACATAGTAATAACATTCGGCCCCACTTTCCCACTGTTCATCAAATATGAATGCCAATAGACATTAATATATAACCGGGCCCACATTATATTCCATACACCTGACTTTGGTTAATTAAATACCAAAGATAAATGTTAAAATAACCTTTGGAGCCACAACTTACCAACTTAACGCTTCTGCCGTCGAGTCCACACCTCCGTTAACCACCACACAACTTCGAGTGTGAATGCTGTCAAATCTCGAACACTTATGATTTGACGGAAATCACATTCAATCAACCCCCGAAGTTTATCACTCAAAATTCACGTGAAACAAAT
The DNA here is from genome assembly GCA_034641835.2 of Pinus albicaulis. Taxonomy (NCBI): domain Eukaryota; kingdom Viridiplantae; phylum Streptophyta; class Pinopsida; order Pinales; family Pinaceae; genus Pinus; species Pinus albicaulis. The sequence continues at coordinate 845,487,074 of CM076573.1, read as the reverse complement.
GGTATTAAAATACCACCCAGGCTACGTGTCACTCCTTGGAGTGTATCGTATGAATTTTCTCAATACCGGTTACCACTTATTAATCATGCGAAAACCATTTGTGGTTTTCCAGAACCCGCCTTCACTGTTTGCATCACATAGTTCTGCCATATCGTTGCTCACGGTTCTGCTTCAACTCTTCAATACGAGACTCAATCATATTTGGTGAATAATTAAACAATCCGTTGATTCATTCCACTGTGCCTTATTTTTTGTTTTTATGTATTTTCAATTCATGACTTCGAACAGGCCAAACCCTCAAATATGACTTCCAAACCCAGACCCCATTTCACTGCCTATACACAACTGAATGTGTAATCAACCCTCTCTTTGAAGTACTGTATACGATGTAAACTCCAATTGTGAGATACATCCACGCAATTTATATCTCAAATTAGAAGTCCAGGTAATTCTTTGAATAACATCGATCCATTCTGTGATCGATGCTAATTTCTCAACATACTCAATCACACAGAATTCAAATAATGAATATTTTCCCTCAAACCATACAATCAATAATCATGTAATTTCATCTACAACCTATGCAAACTCAGAAAAGAGTTCTCTATATTAACACACAGTAATTACATAGGAAATTCTTCCTCTCTGGCCTGATATTCGATCAGTGGCCTTTTTTCCTACAACCCGTAGGCTTGAAACCCTTTCTTTCTACCTCTATTCTACCTTCAAGTCTATTTTCATATCTACTTTCTTCTTTTTGTGCCTTTGAGGCTTACATTTTTGGTTTCTGAAACTATTTTTGGTTTCAGTTCCTTCATCTTCTCAACAAAAACCTAAATATCCTCTTTCATCCACAAAATAATGAAACAAATTCTAATTTAGGATTTATAATTAATTCCTAAATCTCTCAATCCCTATACACTCTCAACTAGCCTAATTCTCTCATGTTCTCCAAAATTCGAGAACATTTACAAAATTCCTCACAATATTTAATTAATTCTCATTAAAATCACTCAAATCATTACATAAGAAACCAACTCCTTTGAAAACAAAAAACCCCTAAGTCTATTAGAATACATGGAATTTTCTTGAGCCTAATGCCCCTGCATCAGACTCCCAAGGTCAAAAATAATAATGATCTCCTGATCATGTGCTTTTAATGTTTGCCTCCTGGATCCCATACTTTGTTTTGCTGCTATCCAATAGCTGCATTATTATTCAACTGCACTTTTCCCGGCTTCCATACTTTATTCTGCATCTTGCCATTATCTATGCTTTCATATTCTATTCTAGTCTTCTCCTTGCTGTAATTTCTTTGCCTTCTTGCTGCTATCTTTTTTTTCAGAGACACCTTCATCATCAAACTCCTTATGTTTTCAATCTCTATGTCCAGTTTATCTCCTGTCTGGAAATTACTCTGCCTTTTGTTGTTGCTTTTAATTTCTATTGCTGCATATGTTGCTTTTGTTGCTGTAGATGTTGCTGCATATGTTTCCGTAAATGTTGCCTCCTCCCAAACTTCTTGAATATCTCTTAATAGATCTCCCTCTGCAACATTTTTCTTCTGTTTACTCCCTGCAAATTCACTTTTAAAAAATGAATTATCATTTGATTCTTTAACTGCAGTAACATAATAATTCAGTCTTCTTTGTATAATATTAAGCATACTAAAATTTGACAAACTGGTATCTGCTCCTATTTTTTTCACAACTCCAGGAATTTTCACTTCAGTGTCTGCAATTCCTTTCTCTGGCATAATTGTTTCCAGGAAGCATTTCGGCCATTTCCTTTGAACTTGTTTTATCTCAACCACATCATCAATATGCTGCATTTTAGATTCAGCATAACCTTCTTCTTCTTCTTCTTCTTCTTCTTTGACAATCTTCAGTAATTGTCCATCACCTCCTTGATTGATTCCTTCAATCAATTAAAATTCCTAAAACTTTGTATCTTCATCCTTTATTAGAATATAATTCTGATTCTCCATCACTGTGACAGTTCTAAAAGTATTTCCCACAATCTTCTCTTGGCCAATCATACAAGCCAAATCCTCCCTGTAATCAACAGTGACAAGTTCCTTCATATGGGACATGACTGTCTCACCTTCCTTGTAGATGCTCTCTTTATTAAATAAGGAATCTATGGTTTCCTTATTCTGCAATAGTTCATATTCCTTCAAGACAACTCCAAGAGATGGATTGTCTTCTTCAACACCTGTAAACACAGTTAAATTTTCAATTTCAAAATTACAAGACCCAATGGCCTTCTTTGATGATCCAGTCACCAAATCTTCTACTTGTAGTTCTAAGTCTCTTTTAGGACTCAAAAAATCTTCACTGTCTTTCTTCCCAACTTCCAGGGTTATCTCATTTGATCCAACCACCATAATAGAATGATGATCTTTTTCTATATTTTTAGCTAACACATTTTCCTTTTCATTAAATTCTTTGACATTTTCCATTTGTTGTCCTTCTTTGCGTGCATAATTAACACATGAATTATTAGTATTAAAAATACAATTCCTCAATGTATCTTCCTCCTCTGGTAACATTTCAGATGCTACTTTGAGTTTTCTTCCAAATCCTTTGTCAGCACATCAGTATGTTGATTTAAATTCTCCATGAGACTGTCAGCTAGTCTCTCCTTCTTATCATATGTTTCATGAATGTCTCCCTGCACTTGCTCACAATAATGAACTTCTTTTTCTGCAATTTTACTTTGTTGAACTCTTACATCCTTGTCCTCTGTTTCCTGACTGTCATTTATGACCATTTCTCTATCTTTCACATTTAGTAATTTATCCTGAGTGTAGATCCTCTACTTTTCCAACTCTCTTCTTTGAAGATCTAACTTTATATATAACTCAACAATTTCAATTGGAGTAGAACTTGGAAACTTTACACAAATTTCCGTACCTTCACTTGTTGTTGACCAATAATTAGATGGCCTCTCTTCCTCTGTTTCAATATTCTGCCGAATATTCTCATGAGACCCCTCTGTCTCCTTTTGTTTCTGAGATCTTTCTATCTCAGCATCATTCTAAATAGAATTCAGATTCAACTTCTTCTCCTTAACAAACTCTAAATCTTGTTCATCATCCTGTGATGTACATGCAATCATACACAATTCATTATTTTTAAAAACACAAGACTTTTCAGTTTCGTTTTCTTCTTCAAGCATTTCTCCTTGAACAAATTTTCATGTGGAATCCTCAAATTCCATTTTTGACTCAAAAAATCCGAGTTCTTCCTTCCATAAGGCAATCTCCTTCTGCATCCACTTCACTTGTAATGGTTGCCAAATTATCTTCTTTCCCTTTAGTGGAAAGATCCATCCTCCTCTCTGGTTTTCCTCTTCTTGTAGCCATTCCTGTAGTACCTCCAGTTGTACTTTCATCAGTGCAATATCTCTTTCTCTATCCTTCATCTTATCTCTGTGGCATTCTTTAGAACCTCTTATCTAATCTTCCATGATCATCTTCTTCATGAGCTCCTCAATCACTATGGGTTGCACTAAGCCTCTGCAATAGCAAGTCCTCGCTGTTGCCACTTACCTCAACAATCCCCTCTCTGGATTTGGTCTTTTGGCAAGCACTAGTTCACTATCTTTGGAACCTATTGAGCACTCTCTTCTGATCTCTCTAGGCTTATATCCTCAACTCACCTTCTCTTTAGAACACTTCAGTTTTTCTCCCTATCCAACCTTTAGCTAGAATATTAGGTTCACTGCCATCATCATCAAAAACTTTGTGTTCATCTTGTCTACAACCATAATTTTGCAATCACAATTTTTAAACCAGATTAAAATTATCTCACTATCAAGATCTCTGCATGATCTTGTTCTCTTCATTCACTCGTACTTTCTTCATTTATTTCTGCAAATGCCTGTTCACTTCAGTTATGTGCATCTACTGCTTATCAGATTTAATATCTGATCTCTTATTTCTTTTCCATCACACATGCATTATGATTTAATTAAAAAAAAAGTTAACTTTCAAGAGAGATTTTCCAGATCTGATACCACTTGATGCAGTCGAAGGCTGCAAAACCCACATTCTCACCTTAAGATGTATGGTTCATTCATCAACCAACATAATTCTCTAATTTGGGAAAACTTTAATGCGGAATCTTTTCCTTTTTAATCTTCAAAGAAGATTTCTTCACTTTTAAACCATGGTTATAAAACCAACAATACTTGTCTCATAAACCTCAAACAGAGATAGCCTTCATAAGTGGAAGCTTACCTTTCAATTAATGGTTAAAACCATATTATAAAAACCCACTTCATGAAATGCAAATCAATATATTTAATCTTGGTTAAATAACCATTTTCCCAACCATCATATATATGGTAACCTTTCACTTAAGATTCATTTCATACAAAGGTTTGACTTTGTATTTAAAACCAAAAATATAATGGTCGATGTCCATATGCACTCATTAATCCAAATGCTATTCGACCCACATTTTATTAACATACCTCTTATGCCATTCTCGATCCTTAATCAAAGTTGAAACCCTTTATATACCTTTGAAGCAGAACTAAAATCTTGCTTTAATCACACTTTGACTTTGATTAAAACCCCAAAGTAGATCTTTGGGCCACAACATACCAATTCACCATATGTTCGAACCCATGCGAACATTTCATTAATTCAAAAGTGAAACTTTGGGTAAAACCCAAAGCACCAACATAGTAATAACATCCGGCCCCACCTTCCCACTGTTCATCAAATCTAAATTCCAATAGACATATATAACTGGGCCCACATTATATTCCATACACCTGACTTTGAATAGTTAAATACCAAATATAAATGTTAAAATAACCTTTGGAGCCACAACTTACCAACCTAATGCTTATGTTGTCAAGTCCACACCTCCGTTAACCACCACGCAACTTCGAGCATGAATGCCTTCAGATCTCAAACACTTATGATCTGACAGAAATCACATTCAATCAACCCCTGAAGTTTATTGCTCAAAATTCATGTGAAACAAATGGTATTGAAATACCGCCAAGGCTATGTGTCACTCCTTGGAGTGTATTTAATTTTCTCAATGTCGGTTACCACTTATTAATCACGCGAAAACCATTTGTGGTTTTCTGAAACCGTCTTTCACTATTTCCATCGCATAGTTCCGCCATACTGTTGCTCACGGTTCCTCTTCAACTCTTCAATACGGGACTCCTACATATTTGGTGAATAATTAAACAATTCGTTGATTCATTCCATTGCACCTTATTTTGTGTTTTTCTGTATTTTCAATTCATGACTTCGCATAGGCCAAACCCTCAAATATGACTTCCAAACACAGACCCCATTTCACTGCGTATACAAAATTGAATGTGTAATCAACCCTTTCTTTGAAATAATCTATATGATTTAAACTCCAATTGTGAGATACATACAAGAAATTTATACCTCAAATTAGAAGTCCAAGTAATTATTTAATAGCATTGATCCATTCTATGATCGATGCTAATTTATCAACATACCCAATCACATTGAATTCAAATAATGAATATTTTCCCTCAAACCATAAAATCGATAATCCTGTAATTTCATCTGCAACCTATACAAACTCAGAAATGAAATACGAACTCAGAAAAGAGTTCTCTGTATTAACACACAGTAATTACATAGGAAATTCTTCCTCTCTGGCCTGATATTCAATCAGTGGCCTTTTTTCCTACAGCCCATAGGCTTCAAACCCTATCTGTCTACCTCTATTCTACCTTCAAGTCTATTTTCCTATCTACTTTCTTATTTTTATACCTTTGAGGCTTACATTTTATGCAAAAGGTTCTGAAACTATTTTTGGTTTTAGTTCCTTCATCTTCTCAACAAAAATCTAAATATCCTCTTTCATCAACAAAATAATGAAACAAATTCTAATTTAGGATTTATAATTAATTCCTAAATCTCTCAATCCCTATACACTCTCAACTAGCCTAATTCTCTCATGTTCTCCAACATTCGAGAACATTTACAAAATTCCTCACAATATTTAATTAATTCTCAGTAAAATCACTCAAATAATTACATAAGAAACCAAGTCCTTTGAAAACACGAAACCCTTAAGTCCATTAAAATACATGGAATTTTCTTGAGCCTAATGCCCCTGCATCACTAGGTGTGTATATGTAAAATGTATTTTTTTCCAAATATTAATAGAAGCATGATTTTATTTTTGTGGAAAAAAATAATATTTTAATTCTAATAATTTTCATGTTCGTAATAATTGAATTGATTTTATAGCAAGGTCATTTATAATTATATTAATTCATCTTATTTTCCACATCCACAACATTTTGTACATCATCTTGAGCAATAGTTAATATAGAAAAAGCAAAGGGAGCTAATCTCATCTTTATTTTATTCATCACCTTAGTTTCAGTGGTGATTATCACTTCAAAATATAAGGTGATTTTTCTTAATTTGTATGCTTATGCTTTATCACTTACTTCCTTTATCCATCAACTAAAAAAAATTTCTAAATCAGCAACATCATATTGTTTTGTTGGATGATCTAGGTTGTACAAGGAATGAAGTGAAAGGTAGGAAATGAAATGAAACGCACATAAAGAGAGAAATATAAACGAGACCACAATAATATACATAAAACCCAACTTATACTAATAAATAAAATAGTAGAATACTATAGAACATAAACTAGCTAGCATGTTGGAAACTATCTTTGAAGAGAGGGTGATGGTGGTGACCTTTTAAAATAAATATATAACCCTCAAGGTCCAAAACCCTAACCCTAGAAGATTAAGCACCAAAAGGTTTGTAGGCCCTGATGTGGTTAGTTAGCACATCAACTTCCTGATGGCACAAACTTTTCATACAATATTCATTTGGGGTGGATAGAACTTCATTGGAAGTATATATCCAAGGAATACAACTTTTGAATAGGGCCAAACATGCCATGGTAACCTTTGGCCCCAAAAATTTCCAAAAAACAACATATATTCCATAAAAACATCTTTGAAAGCCATTAGGGGAATTTTGAAGTCTAAAATGGGCCTCCTACGGAAATTATAAAATAATAGTGGAAATAATAAAATAAGATTAGATTACATCATCAAAGTTTATAGGGAAAAATGAAAAAACTACTTTTCAACTCGTATTTTCAACTTATCTCCTTATGGGTTTACTCAAATTTCAAGTGGTAACACACGTTGGATGAAGTTTTTTATTCCTCATCCAAGGAGTACCCATGTTGCATACTTTCAATGGAATATGCTACAATAAAAATGAGAAATACATGAAAAAGGTGATTGCAATCATGTTTTTTCATGTATTTCTCCTTTTTCGTGTAGTGGTGGGGTCCATCGAAAGTATGCAATATGAGTACTCCTTGGATGAGGAATTAAATTTTGCATCCAATGAGTACTTCCGCTCGAAATTTCATTAAAACCTTAGGGAGATAAGTTGAAAATACAAGTTGAAAAAATAGTTTTACTATTTTATTATTTTTTATACTTCTATTTTTTTACCCGAAAAAATGGTGAATCGTCCCCCATGGTTGAAATCATCATCTTGAGTCCTAATGGTTCTTATAAATTTTATTTTGGTTGTCCATTTTTCTTATGAGGGCCATTTTAGACCTCAAAAGTTCTCTATTGGCTTGAGGCCTGAAAAACCCTAAAAAAATAGCCAAGAAGATAGAGAACCATTAAGTTAATGGAATATGTGGGTGCAACTAATATCTGTATGGATCAATCCTCACCCCTCAGGAAGATACAATATTCATTGTCTTAATTTCCCTCATTATAGAGGGATAATTCCACTAAATTTAGCTCCTAGTGAGCCACTTGCATTGGAGAAGAATTTGTCCTACTTTCACAAATTGGTAGAGTTGTATGTGCTATTGGAGGATATTGTTTTCTTAGTGTTAATGATATACACCTCTGTATATTGTTAAATTCATTTAGGATTGAGTTATGTGGGGGGGAGGAGGGATTTCTTAGCTTCCTCCTAGGTTTCCAATATAAGTGGAAAATATGGTTGAAGAATCTCCACATTAAATATTGGGTGTAAGACAAGGAAAGGGTAGTACTCAATTAAAAATAATTTTCACCCACAAAATTTTTGATTGTGTAAGGCCCATATTCGAGTGGTTTGAGCTTCACATGGAGGCATGTGAGGTTCTATTTCTTTAAATGCAATAACACATTATCACCAACCTAAAATTTGTGCATAAACATATGTTAGTCATGTCACTACTTATAATTGGAGTTGGATTTATGCAAGATATCATGAACTTGTTGTTGGAGGTGTTGTATCTATTTAAAAAAATGGATTCTCTATCTCCCTCGACCTAAGCATGTCATGAATTTATTGGTGAAGATGCAATGGGTGCAAATACATACCAATTCCTATAACACCAAACCCACTTAAAAAATGAATGTCACCAATAGAGCTATGGATGGATCTATTATAACCATGTTGAACACATGGAAGGTTTTAATTCCATGTACCTATATGCTTGGATTTTTCCATGTGAAATATATGATTGATCATCCTTTTGACCAATTATTTTTGTATCTATGTATCGAGATGAAAGGAAATTGATTTGATCAACATGGTATCCATTAGACACCTTAGGATAGATCTAAATATTTTGAAGAACATAATTTCCCTATTTGAAATAATGTCTAAGGTAGAAAAAAAAAACCCTAAAAATTCTCAAATAAGTATTTAACAATGGATCTATGACACTCTTTTTGCAAGGTGAAAAAATTTCCATCTTAGATAACTAGTTGAAAACCACACACAATCATTACCATTCTTGCTGGAGGGAAAACTTGACATGTAATCCATGGGTACTAATTCCTATGGCTTGTATAAGGCAGGTATAGGAATGTAAAACACCTACTTCTTGATGGGTGGTTTATAAATGACACAAAAAATGCATGATCTGATATATTGGTGGACATAGTATTGAAGCATTGGCTAGAAGAAATACTTTTGAAGTACTTCTATTTTGTTCTCTAGACCAAATTGCCTTACCACCTAGTTTTAATGTGCCTCCAAAATTATCATAACATACTAAATTTAAGTAACATAAAGGCATCCTCGGTAGCACAATATTGAATCATGGAGGTGGAAGTTTGGAACTTGTTTCTCTGTCATTGACATTTGGTATGTGGTAGAAAAAATATTTTTTTTGTAGTATAATTATGTCCACCTGGAGGTCTCATTTACATAAGAGTTAATAAATGTAATTATCACAAAAAATAGAGACTAATTGAGGTAGTATACAATGTACTAGTGTTTTCATTTTTATATTTGATGTTTAAGTTGAATTTTTGTAAGTATGTAGACCATTTCAAATGGTGATGATTTTCTAAATTTTCTTATGCCTACATGAATTGAAAAGGCTTGTGATCAGTGTGGGTGATAATATTCTTCACTAGAATATAAATAATGGACCTCCTAAATAGGTAAAACACAAGTTCCATCTAACCACATGTAGCCACATAAAGGCTACATTAAACCTCAATTTTTGCACTTAATAACACTTCCCTAGCCTAATGCGTTCTTAGGAGAGTCAAGGAGACATTTCATTCTTTATGTTCCTAACATGACTATTGTGAAAGATATTAGGGGGATTTCACATATATTTCAAGGAGATCCATCCAAATATATTTGTGTGGATTACTCTTTGCCTTAGAAGATTCCAATTCATTTCGTTAAGGATAGTAAATATTCCTTCTTGCTAGTGCATGGTGACCCATGAAACATGATCTAGTTTTTTGAGGATTTTGGTGTGAAATAATTCCACCCCTCAAGGATTTTTCCCCCTACCCATATTTTATAAATATAGGTCTCAATTATCCCAATATAAAAAGTAAGAGAAACTGGATAACAGTCTAGAGCATCAAGAGAATTTTTGTAAATACTATCTCTATATGCCAATTTTTTTTGTTTTTTTTTATTATATATAAATAATAATAATAATCTATTCATCATAAAAATTTGTTTATTTATGAAACACTGTTATCGATGAAATAGGTAACCTGACCTCAAAACGGGAACTCTAGCCCAAAAATTCTCAAAAAACATGAAAAAACACCCCAAAAACAAAAGTGTGTCTTCCAGAACGCACTTGGTTTTTTTTGAAGGTCAAATTTCAACATTTTGTAAAATTATGCTAAACAAAAAACTGTTTGTTGAAAAAAGGATTGGAAAAACACCCTCAAAACAAAACCAGTTGATGTTGGAATAACAAAAAAAAAAAATTGTGTCATAATTTTGACACTTGTAACAATGGAATTAAAGACAACATATTAGGACATTTTTTAAAATCGTAAATTTCTAACATTTTTGATGGATGATGTTAAATATAAACAAATACATGTTTGAAGGGCTTATCATTTTGAACAATTTTCATCCATGTTGTTAAACATAAAATATCTTGACTCTAAACAACCCCAAAATTGTAACTATTGTCAACCATAACATTAAAGATAAAATTTGGTAGCGCATAAAAACCTTAATGACAAGTTGTAAATCTAAAGTTTTTAATCTTAAGTGTTCAACATACTTGAACAATGAAATTATGGAGAAATTATAAGACTTAACAATTTTAAAAAATGAACAAGTAAATGAAAAAATTATCATTGAACAGAAACAAGTAAGAGTAATTTTAATTTTAAAGGATAAAAAATTATCTTTTTTCAAATCTTAGCATAAGACAAATTTAAATGTAATTTCAACCAAAACCTAAAAATCAAGCATCAAAACAAAGTGTTCCCTTTCAATGACGCATATAATTATTAAAATTTTTAAAAGTATCTTATACCAAATGGTAACAATACATAATATCATGGTAATATCATTGCATAATCTAAAAATTCAACATTAGTTTCTATTTTCTATTTTACTTATAATTAAAATATCAACATTGGTACATTGAATATAACATAAATTATTTTTGTAATTCATTGTTGCATTGTCGATATTCTAAAGAGATGAATTCTTCATAATAAAAACATATAATCCAACAAACATAGAAATGTCTCATAACTTCATGAAAAATGAGATGGAAGTCAAAAATTTTATTTCAAGTTACCATGAAAACATCAATTACATAAAAGTGTCTTAGATAGTTGTTCAAAATCAACCATAGGTTCTGGCACACCATCATAATCTGCATCTTCAGATGAATGGCTCGATGGAGATGAAGATGATCCATATTCTTCTCTTTCATCAACTAGTGCTCCATTTGAGTCAACATGCATGCCCACTATTTCAGAGTTCAAAAGTCTTGTAGATCTACGTCTACATTCTGCAGAGTCCCATCTCAACAGTAATTGTTCTGGTAGCAATTTCTTCAAAATATTTATGGTCTGCAACCGAAGAGTTCCTCTCTTTGTCAAATTGAAGTCATACACAAGTATTTCAACATCCTCCAATTTTAAGACATCTGTGCGGTGATGATTTATATTTTTGCCCTTTCTTTTTCTCTTTATGCCAATTCTTTTTTCCACTACCATCTCTGGCTTGTACACACCATTGAAAGGGTGGGTACTTGTGGCATAACAATGTACATCAACAGCTGTAATCTCTTCATTTTCATTAATGACCTTTATAACCTTGGAAATCTAGAATGGATAGCCAAGTGGATCTTCATCTGCTAACACTGCTATCATGCAACCCTCCTTAAGATCCTGCACAGAACCCCTGTAAAGGTATTCCATGGCTTCACGTTGTGCACGTGATCTTCTAGAACTAATATAGATTTCTCTTTCCTCTACCTATGGGGAATTAATAATAGCTTGAGGTTGTTGTTGTTCAACATTGTGTGTTTCCTGATGTTCATGTTCATTTGGCATATTTTGTGGCCAAAAAAAAGGATTCTTCACAAGCGTATCCCCATTTATTGATCTTGAAATCATATCACTTTGATTACTAAAAAAATACTCCCACCAAACTGAATCAGAAACATCGAAGTACTCATATGTATCTCTAATACATCTTTTAATTTCCTCTAGACATTCAGAATAATTTATGTCTCTCTTCTTCCTTCGTGCATTATGGAGTTCAGCAACTGACTGTAATAACAATATCTTTGATGAAAATATTGGACGCTCTAGAATGAAATTCAAAAATGCTAAACCTGATGATGGTCCCCATTCTTCAACAGTTGAATACTTCTTGCCCCATATAAGTGTTATCCCATCAATTTTTTTGATACGAAATTGATGTTGGAAGCTAATGTCGTTAAGTTGTTCAATGCATTTCTCCTCACCATGCAATCCAAAAATAAACCTTCGCATGTCAATAGTTTCTTCCAACACATGAAAAACAGGCTCTGGAATGTACGATTTCTTAATACATTCAATTAATGATGGCAGGCTCCCAACACCTTTCCTCCTCAATGTTACTGAAAAGCAACTGAACATTTGATCAATATGATCATGAGTATGCCCAACAAGAAGGAAACCAACCTTTATATTTTTAAAAATCCCCAATTCAATGAGCATGTTTAGATACCCAAAAAGAACTTTATTTTTGTTCTCACAACTTGTGTTGTCTAATTGTAAATACAAAACTTTAGGAAGAATCCTATACCAATGAGTAACCACATCATGGATTATAGTTATGGTAAGATTTGCATCATTGTGAATATTTGGAGTTGTGAAGAAAACTCTTGGAAACATCTTCTCATTAAACACCATACAACCAACCAAGTGAAACTGAATGAAATTTTCGTCCTGTAATTTTTTTGGCGTGCAGACAAAATTTGGAAGAAGTGTTTTCTTTTGGTCCATACCATCAATTATCAATCCTATATATTTATTTGGATGATCATAACACTTCTTTCGATGTTTATACAACTTTTTCCTTTCACTTGTTTGCTGATTGTGATGGTCTTGAAGTTCTTTGACAACAGAATCTGTACATAAAATAAAAGAAACATATGAATAAATATATTTTCATAGTTGATAAGTATCAAATTTTAAAAAGAAATGTTTTAAACACATACCTCTTTCCGCCCCTTGACATTTATCTCTTTTTGCTTTAAGGGAAGCACATGTGCTGCAAATCCCCATCCTTGTCTTCTTAGGAATACGAACATTGCTGAATTCAGTTTTCCATATCCTTGTAAAATAAGAATATGTAATAAAATTACCAATTCCTTCAACAACTTCTACATAATCTTTGTATAACATGAATATTTCTCGTCTCGAGAAATTATTTGGAATATGTATTATGTCCTTATTTGGCATACACTCTCCATGATTTGAAAAGAAGTCTTTAATCCTTGTCTTAGCAGTATTTGCAAACGGCCCCACCTCCCATTTATAATGTGCTTCTGAATAATATGTGGGATCCCTTTCCAATCTGTCACAGATTCGTGACAAATGACAATTACCAATTGAATACAACATTTTGAATGCATTTCTACAAAGCAATACATTCCCAATATGATAATCATAACCTGCTAGTGTAAATTGCATGCAACCCACTAAATATGAATTTTTCATGCTTTTATTCATTGACATATATGTTTTCCTCTTCTCCAAAACAAATTTGAAATCCATATTTTTCAAGAAATCCCTTCGACAACATTCACTTGAAATCAAATGAACGACAGAACTTCTTGTCGTGAGATATTTTGTCCTCGACCTTGTATAACTGGAATGCTTTGGATTGATATGAAAAGGTCTACTCCTACTCCTAGTTGCAATATTTTCTTGCAACGGCTTCATCATTCCATCATCCTTTGTAAAAGTAGTTTCATTGCCATTAGGAGGAATATTATCCCCACTATCATCATCCTCAACATAGTTAAGAAATTCATCAACATCATTGCCTGGAAAATTTTCTGTACCATCATCAGTTGAAGAAAACATTTCACAAGAATCATCGGCACTTTTGTAACCCTGTCTCAAAAGAAATTCTTCACTATCTTGAGCCGTGCTTCAAATTCTTCCCTGGGAGGATTCAATTCTTCATCACCATGAGTGTCTTTGAAATGGTCACTTGGAGAAAATGCAATATTCAGATCTGTGCCTATAAAATCATCATTTGCAAGAAACTCTTCATCCTCCCCTTCCTCAGTGGTGCTCTCATAATCCTTGGGATTAGGCATAAGTGGAAGCTTTGAATTTGTATTCACTAGAATTTCTTCATCCTGCCCCTCCCCTTCCTCACTGAAGCTCTCATAATCCTTAGGATTAGGAATAAGTGAATGCCTTGAATCTATATTTATTGGAAATTCTTCATCTCCCCCTTCATCAGTGGTTAAATTATAATCGTTATGATTAGGATGAAGTGAAAATTTTAGCTTTGGAAATTCATCCCCGTCTTCATCAGTGGTGCTGGCATAATCCTTAGGATTAGAACGAAGTGGATATTTTGACACTAAAAATTCTTCATTCCCCTCTTCCTCAGTGGTGCTGACATAATCCTTAGGATTAGGAAGAAGTGCATATTTTGACTCTACAAATTCTTCATTCCCCTCTTCATCTGTGGTGCTGACATAATCCTTAGGATTAAGACGAAGTGGAAATTTTGACTCTGGAATTTTTTCGTCCCCCTCTTCATCAGTGGTGCTTGCATAATCCTTAGGATTAGGACGAAGTGGATATTTTGACGCTGTAAATTTTTCATTTCCCTCTTCATCAGTGGTGTTGGCATAATCCTTAGGATTGGGACGAAGTGGATTTTTTGACTCTGAAACATTATCATTCCCCTCTTCATCAGTGGTGCTCGCATAATCCTTACGATTAGGACGAATTTGATATTTTGACTCTGGAAATTTTACATCCCCCTTTTCATCAGTGGTGCTGGCATACTCCTCAAGATTAGGACAGAGTGGATATTTTGACTCTACAGATTCTTCATTCCCCTCTTCATTTGTTGTTCTCGCATAATCCTTAGGATTAAGCTGAAGTGGATATTCTTCATCTCCCTCTTCATCAATGGTGTCCTCATAATCCTTTGGATTAGGATGAAGTGAAACTTTTGACTCTGGAAATTCTTCATCATGCCCTTCATCACTGTTTCTTTCATAATCCTTAGGATTAAGAGTAAGTGGTATAATTGGTGCTTGATTTACAGAAATTTCATTTTGCTGTGCCTCATCTATTTTTTTCTCATCATCTTTAGGATTACGACCAAGTTGATTTTTTGACTCTCTATTCATGGTGAACGAAGTCCCATTATATTCATCACTCTGAATAGAGTTGTTGCATGACGAAGATGTTGATGTTGTACGAAGAAAAACTTCGGTGTCAGAAGAAACCATGGCTTTCAACAAGAATAGTTTGAATGATACAAATTCCTCTCCCATTTACAATATATAGTTTAAAGACTGAAAATTTCCCTCCAAATTTTCCCTCCAAAAAAATTCAGGAAAACATTTCCCTCCAAAATTTCCCCCCAAAAAATTTCGCAAAAAACTTTCCCTCCAAAATTTTCATTTCAAATATTTGATACAAATATTAGTCAAAAAATATATTTAACAATTTTTTAATAAACTATTTGTGTTGAAATATTTTACCAATATTTATATTCAAAATATCCACAAAATATTTCTATCATAGATGCCTTCCAAAATAAAATAATGTTTTTATTTCAATGATTTAACATTGACTAGATGTAAGTATTAACTATAATATTACTATAATATCTACATGTAAATATTAACTATAATGACTACATGTAAATATTTTAAACTTACGTTATATTCATCTAAAATATATTTCAGAATTTATTAATAAACTGTTGGTCTTCAAATATTTCACCATACTTTCTATTCAAAATATCCACAAAATATTCCTTTCATGCATGCCTTCGAAACTAAAATAATTTTCTTATTTGAATGGTTTAAGATTGACTACATGTAAATATTTACAAAAATAACAACATGTAAATATTTTAGATTTTAAAATTTAATCCCATGATTTTAAACATTGAGTATATGTAAATATTAGCTATGATAACTAGATGCAAATATTAACTATTTTATCTATAATATTAATTATAATTAACTACATGTAAGTATTTCATATTTTAATTTTTAATCTGAGATTATATTTGAATTATTCAACATTCAGTACCTGTAAATATTAAATAAAATATTAACTATGATAACTACATGTAAATATTAAGTATTTTAACTATAGTATGAACTATAATAAACTAAATGTAAATATTTTAAATTTGAAATTTGAATCCCACATTCATTAAACAATAAACCAATCAGACAATATTCGCTATATAATAAAAATGATTGTTTTTATTCATCACATCACATCAAGTTTTCTGGTATTTGTTAGAGCAAATTTCTGGAGGTGTTGCGTTGGCATTGGTAACTTTGTGGAGGCATTGCATTGGCATTGGAGGCATTGTGTTGCTATTGGTAATTTTGTGGAGGTGTTGCATTGGCATTGGTAACTTCGTGAAGGCATTGCATTGGCATTGGAGGCATTGTGTTGCTATTCGTAATTTTGTGGAGGCGTTGTGTTGGCATTGGTGACAACAGCTTTTTGCATTTCAAAGGTTAGTTTTCCTTCTATTCTGTCAATTTAAAGACGATTTTGGGGAAAATCTATTTTTCTATAGTTTTTTGTGTCCAAAAACTATTTTTTTTTAAGCTTTTTAGGTTCAAAAACCTTAATTTTTTTATATTTTTTTAGTGAAGAAAATGCAAAAAGAACTAATTTTTTTAGGGTTTTAAGGACAAAAATTTAGAATTTTTTTATTTTATTTTTTAAGACTTATAGGTTCATCTAGACAGAAAAATCCATAAAACGACCATGCACATAAAAAAAATAGTAATATTATAAAAAAATTTATTTGTTTTTTTTATCATAAATATATCAGTGGTTTCATTATTTAAAATGTTTTTTTTTTTTTATTTGAGAATTTTTTTATTTTATATTTTATTTTATTTTATTTTTTTTAATTTTAAATCTTAGTTTTATTCTTTTTAATTTTAAATCTTCAATTTTTTTTTTCTTTATTGTTTTGTTATATATCATTTTTTTTTTTTTAAATTGTATTGTTATATAGTTTCTTTTTTTAATTTATTGTATTGTTATATTAAAGCAAATGTTTTTTTTATTTATTATATTGTATTGTTTTTTTCTTTTAATTATATAATGTTTAAAAACAAAACATAATTGTTATTTAATAAATTGTTTTTTTTTATATATATTTGTTATATTTTAATATTTTTAACAATTATTTTTTCTTTTTATTAAATAATGTTTTAATAATTATTTATTAATTATATTATAAAAAAAATGAAAAATAAAAATAAAAAAATCATGGCGCTGCCGTAGACCGTGCTCGCGGGGCGCCAGAGTCGGAATCGGCCTCCCGCCCAGCAGGGGCCCTGGGGCTGGCTGGGCCACCGCCATGGTGCCGCTTGCTGGCCTCCGGCACCCCGCGGGCACGATCTAGGTCTGCGGCAGCCCCATGATTTTTTTTTTTAATTTTTTTTAATTTTTTTTTTTAATTTTTAATTTTTTTTAAGTTTTGTTTTTTAGTTTTAATTTTTTTTAAATTTGATTTTTTTTTAATTTTGTTTTTTAATTTTTTATTTTAATTTGTTTTAATAAAACATTTTTTTAAATTTTTTTTTAAAGTTGTTTTTTTTTTTTAAATTTTTTTTTTATAATTTGTTTTAATAAAACAATTACAAATTAATAAAAAACATTGTTATATATAAAAATAATACAAAAATTGTTATATAATATAATAAAAACATTGTTATATAATAATTGTTAAAAAAAAAAATTATTAAATAACAATTATGTTTTGTTTTTAAACATTATATAATTAAAGAAAAAAACAATACAATATAATAAATAAATAAAAAACATTTGTTTTAATATAACAATACAATAAATTAAAAAAAAAAACTATATAACAATACAATTAAAAAAATAAAAAAATATTTAAATTTTTTTTTTTTTTAATTTTTAATTTTTTTTATTTTTTTTAAATTTAAGTATAAATACAACATTATAAAAAAATCAATTTTTTCTTTTATTTTGTTTAATTGCTTTTATTTTATTTTGTTTATTTTTATTTAATTACTATGTAATGTGAAATATAAATTTGTAATTTTCAAATATATTAAAAGATTATATAAATTTATAAACTTTTATATTAATTTTTTATAATTTTAAGTTTATAATTTTTTATTTAATTGCTATGTAAAGTAAAATAAATTTTTATTTTATTTTATTTTGTTTATTTTTATCCAATTGCTATGTAATGTAAAATTAAATTTTAAAATTTTAAAATATATTAACAGATTATAAGTTTTTTTAATAAAATCATTGCCTTAAAAAAAAAAAATTAATTTTAACATTTGTTATAAATAGTTAGTAATTTTTTTGTTTTTTTTTAAATATTAAACAAAAACTAAGTTTGAAAATAATAGTTTATTTTTTTTAAATTGTTTTATACAATTTAAACACATTTTTTATTCAAAACATATTATATAGATATATATACATATTATTTATAATATTTTGTTTTAAATGAAAATTTTTATAGTTAATTTTACTGCTTTAATTTCAAGCTATTTGGTTTTGGAAATAAATTTTGTTTATTATATTTATTTTATCCGCGTTATTTTTCCATTAACTAATATATATATATATATATATATATATATATATATATATATATATATATAAGGAAAATGGAATCAAAAAAGATTTTTGTGAATGTTTCTGCACCTAGGGCAGCAGCTCCCAAATCTACAGCTGCAGCTCGACGCACTATGGATACAACTCCCAAATCTAAAGTTGCAGCTGGACGCACTATGGACATTGTTGGACGCAATAAGGACATTGTTGCACACACTAATAAAAGTCAAGCAAGTGGGGCACCAGGTTCATTAAAGCTTATTTCTGATTGGAAGAACGTCGAGGAAATAGATAAAACCGATTTCTCATGGTATCTTGAAGATAGTGAAACAGAGTCTGATATACACATCTATCTGATTTGTGGTGTGATTGACTTAAATGAGCCATATGATGTGATAGGCAGAGTACGAGACATATGTATGGTCCCGAATACAAACACTATTTATGTTCTTGCAAGGAAGGCTCAGAAACGTGAGAAGGTTAGATATCGTCTATCAATCGTCAAGTATGACACAGATGAAATATCTTCAAAATTTTCTGAAGAAATATCAAGCAACATTGCAAATAACATTTTAAGTATGCTTATTTTTATTTCCTCTATGCATTATTGTAAGGATGATTCAATTTTTTATAAATTATTGATCATTGACATGTTTTATTTTGTTTCATAGGATTTTGTTCCGAGTATTTTAAACATTTTTGAAGGTATTTATATGTTGGTGCCGAATGTTATGGATGTGATCAACACTTTCCACAAAGACAAAGCAGAGGAAAGGAGATTGAAGCAAAGAGCAATAGCTCGTGACACTGCAATAGTACAAAGAGGGGATCAACCAAGAGTCACTAAAGTGGGTCAATCTAGTAAACTTAAACATGTTTCTTTTGAAGTTGTCGAACATGAAACAGAAAATTATGATATAATTAGTGAGGAGGAGATTATAACTATTGTGCAAAAGGATAAAATAGATCAGGCACCAAAAAGAAAAATGCCAAAGATGTCTCTCTTTTACCTCATGAAGGAGAGCTTGTTTATAAAAAAACTGATATGTTATCTAATAAGACTAGGAAATAAAATATTGGTGAACCTGTAAAGGTCGTGAGCAGCAGTGAAGAACAAATTGAAAGCCCTCACGAAAGAAGAGAAATCGTAACAGTAGGTGTTGAGTTAGAGGATAGCATTATTAAAACAAAACAAAATGCTATTCGACAAGAGTTAAGGAAGAATAAATTAATTCTTAGTGGCAAAAAATTTGAGCTTAATGTCAACCAATTTTATGGCCCAGATGAAGGACAATCTCAATATCAAATTAGAAAGGCCCATCACCTACATGTACATAATCTGAAAACATTGTTCAGGTTTAATCCATATGCGCATGTGGTGGATTATGTGGTTCTTGTCGATCCATGTCAGGTTCCCAACAAACAAGCATTTGACAAGACAAAATGTTTTGATTATAAATATTATGTAATTGGAGGGAACCATTTGATAGAGGCTAAGAGACAATTGATTGCAGAATATCCCAATAACTATCTTTTTCAAATAGTGAAATGCTTCATTTACGCTGGCTTAACAGAAATAGAATCAAATTTATTGGCATGGGATCATAATGCAGATAATGAGTACAGAATGAAAATGACTTTCATCCAAAGGGTCAGATTTATTCATAATGAATTCATAGAAAAATGTGGTGGGGATAAGACACAAGTTAGTGTAGCATTTCGAAAGGAATGTTTAATGGAAACAGGTTATCAAATTGATGAAAAAAATCAAAAGATGGAAAATTGAATACAAATTTCTTCAAAGGCACAGATAACATTTTTCAGTTGGTATTTAGAACTGGGGAGGTATGGGATTTGATTGATGAGATTTTTGATCGGTGGGAGAATATTTCCATAAAAAATCAGAAGGTTAGAAAGAGTAAATCCATAATATGTACCAACAGTAAGGGGGGTCCTGAAATGAATCAGCTTCCAGAGGATATGACTATCACACCTTAGAGAACAATGCAAGGTGTGAAGGATGATAAATTATTCAAATCAGTATTAGCCCGTGTGAATTTGGGTGAATTATCAATGGAAGAAATGTGTACAGAATTTCGAAAGTAAGTTTCTTGAATTATTTCTTATTTTTCTTTCATTATAATTTTCTTTTAAATAAAACATAATGATGTTGGTAGAATTTGTTATACACATCAGTATATTAACGCTTTTAACTTGATTTATTCAGTCAGAAAATTTTTATGAAAATACAAGAACACATGGTTAAAATTTTGAATGAAGACAGTTGGGATGATGTTGTACACAAATACCCAGAAGCAAGTTCTACATCAACACTAAAAGAGTTTTATATTGCATTCAATAAGGTATGTTGATTTATAAATTCATTTTATTCATATTTAAACTATTTTTATTTTATTACTTATATATATATATATATATATATCTGTGTGTGTGTGTGTGTGTGTGTGTGTGTGTGTGTGTCATTAAAGATGTCGAAGAAGGATGGAAATGGAGTACCAGATACTTTCAAAAGCTTTATTGAAAAAATTAAGATGGAGAACCTGAGAAGGAAGCGTCTTATGAATGTTGAACTTGATCCTACTCTTAATCATTACATTTGGAATGGGCTCGACAATGTCCAATATCAAATAATACAAGGTGACTGTGAAGACATTGCATCACTAATACCTAAAAGGGAATATGGCTTAGTTATTGCAGATATTCCTCATGGTTTCAATTTCCCAGACATTGAATATGATAGAGAACCATATACTTATCAAGCTTTTAGTAAAGTGGTTACGGGTTTTCAAGAAGTGACAACATCACCACTTTGGCGATTTGTGACATTTCATTCAGACACACAGTTTCAATGTTATTAACAAGCTTCAAGGGTAAAGCAAACTCAAGGATGCAACTTATATGGTAAGATTTTGAAATTGTATGTTTGATTCCTCCTAAATTTTTTTATTCATGTAAAATTTAATTAAACTTTTACTATGTTATGTTACAGGCAAAATTCAAATATTGTTTCTTCCGAAGATCAGCCTATTATAAATGATTGTGAGTTCATCCATGTTGAATTTTGGAAAAGAGACGATAGCTATAAGCATATTATTATGAATAGAGTAGATGGGAAGAGTCATAGTCAAGTATTGGTTTATGATGCAGTTGTAAGAAAACTAACATATGAGGATAAAGATGCAAAAGGAGATATAGTTAACATTTATCAAAAACCACAAGCATTGATTAACTATCTTAGAGATCTATGTTCAAATGAAGGAGAATGGGTTTTGGATTTATTCTCAAGTTCAGGTAATTTTTATTATACAAATTTAAATTTAAATATTGTCTTTTTTACTTTTTATGTCTCCATACTAATTTTTTTACTTATTTTTTTTCTGCTTGATGATTATGTACAACACTAGCATGTTGCCTACTAAAAGGAAGAAATTGCAATGCCATTGAGAAAGACCTAGTTCAATGAAAATTTATTCAACAAAGAATTAATGCTCTTAAATTCCTTCCAGATGCGAAGCGAGAAGTTGGTTTGAGGAAAGGAGATTTTAATGAATCACATGTGGCAAAAAAAGAAAAGGAACCTCAACCACCATTATATGGAATGATTGGAAAGGGACACTTTGGAAGATTTGCTGACATGAAAGATCCATTAGAAGATGACAATGATCAAAATGAAGAAGAAAATGTTGTGGAAGAAGCCATCAATGTTGTTCTAGATGATGTTGAAGATGTATTAGTTGATATTGTTGATGATGTTTAAGTTATGCTTGCAAACAAAGCTTATTTTTTAGAACTATTAATCAGTTTTACTTGTAATGTTTAGACTTTGATATTTTATGAGAACAACCCTTTTTTTTGCAAAAAACATGTGATTGCTATTATTTTTTCACATAAAATTCAATAAAAATGTTATTTTCTTAAGTTTTTTTTGTTAAGATTCTCCCAAAAAATTAGTTTATTTAACATGTTTTTTCCAACAAAAAGCCTGTAAAAGTGTATTTTTTGCATTGTATTTATATTGAAAAATTGTATTTTTTGTCATATGGTTCAAAATATTGGTTTTTAAGCGACAAGTTTTTGATGTGCATTGAAAAATTATTTAACAATACATAAACATGTAGAAAATATGAACTTTAGAATATTGACCCTTTCTCCATCTTTTATCTATGTGAAAAAGTGAAGATATCATTACAAGTTTTTATTTCAAAAATAATTATTTTTTTATTTTTAAAACACAAGTACATAAATGCACTTAAAAATAAACATCTCACAGAAGAAGAAGACATTAGAAAATATATAGTGTCAAAATCAATCCTATAAAAAAACATTGGTGATGATACACCACCACTATTCAAAATTGACATAAAAAACATAACATAAAAAAATAAATAAATAAATAAATAAAATTAATTAATTAAAAAAAAAATGAAATAAAACTTAAAGTGCCAAAAACATGCTCAAATTTTTTTTTCTTGATTCTGCATCGCCACTTTTTCAAAATCAGGTGTTTTTCTTGATACTTCAAAAAAGTAGGTAACAATGAGGTTACCTATTTCATCGGGTAACATTGTTATGACTACTCATTTTTGGTTGTAGTATTCATTATTTCATTCATATATTGATAATACAATTCATTAACTCTTACTGATTTGTTTACACAGGGTCTTCAAATAACTGTCTTTTTACTTGTATCATTATATACGTGTATCCTTAAAATAATAAGTCCCTAAAAAAATTTCCAAGTTTTTCCTTCTATTGTTTCCTCTCTTCTCGTTTCCTCTCTTCTTTACATTTATATTGTTGGACCAATGTTTACTATATCTTATGTTTCCTCTCAATACTAAAACTATTGATTTAATTACATCTCCTATACCTTCTCTCCATACATGGTTTATGTATATATGGTTGATTGATCTTACGCACTAAATAAATATTTACAATTTCTATTTAAATTAATTATGCAGCTTAGTATGATTATATTAATGAATATGCATCACCCACTTTATTATAAATAACCAAACCTTTGTGATTTATTTAATGGTTACCTACCGTATACATCTTGAGTGATATGGGTTCCTTCCTGACCTTGATGCATTTCAGTATAGCGACTGAATAGATAAAAAACCATTGATTATGACTTACATTGACTAAAGTGGTATTATTAATTTATTTTCCTTTAGGTATTTTTAATGTTGATATGCTTCGAGAGTATTCTTATGAGGAAGTAGTAATTTCAATCTTGTTGCTAGATTTAGTATACCTTAATATTTTAATTCAATGACTTTGACTGATTATCTCTATATCATTGGTTTTAATGTGAGTAGGGCTTTTTATATTGATTAATGCTGCATTCGTTTTTTGTTTCCACCATTTTTTTTCTCATTTACTCTTCTTTGATATTGTCACTCTTCAGCTACAGTTTTACCTTAGTTTTGATGATCTTATACTATTTTCGTTGACTTATTATAATATCCCAAAATAGGGATTTTCTACAACAAATAGAATATATTAAGATATTCCAAAGTTGGAGCTTCAGCAAATCATGAGCATGAAAATGTAGATTACCTCAGTAGATGTAAAACAAAATCTCACCAGGAGATGAAAGAACCTCAACAATTATATGGCCTATATCCTCCTTTCCAAGTGGGGAAATGCAACAATACAGGGGATAAAACAATTGTCTTCAGAAAATAACACTATACCAGTGGGGAATGGGACTTGGATACCTTAGTTTGAACAATATACAACCCCCATACAAAATTAGAGTTGAAACAAATAACCCTAGCCACCTTAAACAGATCTCCCCAAGTCAAATCACCTCAATTAAGCCCAAACCCCATGACTTCCATCATCAGAAAAGACTGAAGCATATGATAGTGTTATTTCAATGGAGTTTTATGTAGAAAATAATGTGATATAACAGATCTAGAGTCTACAAGTATCCAATGGCTTAGAAAATTGAGATTTATCTCTTTTTATACAAAATAGGATTAACCCAGCAAGGGTTTCATGAGAGACAAATGTACAAAGAACGAATCTGCAAGTATGGGTCTAAAAAACATAGTTGTATTGTAGCACTGTATAAATGTAGTTGAAGAATACAAATGAGAGAAGAGGAATGAAGTACAGAGCTTTCTGGGAGAAGGGTTGGCCCTTTCTCCAAGGATTAAGCTCACAAGCAAGGGTTCAAACCCTGCTACTGCAATTCTAGAAAAAAAGACTCAGTTTCTCTAGTGCACTACACTGTAAATGATAGGATTTTCTTTGGACACATGCCAGGATGTAAAATAAGCCCTGAAATCCCCTATACATATCTTGCAAAGAAAGGCAAGATCCCTCCTCTGAAATATAAGCTGAAGAGCTGGTGGTGTAAGTATTACACTGCAACACCTTGCAACACAACACTATTCTCTGCAGAAATAACATTGTGGTTGAAGGAGTATTCTTGGCCTCAAGCCCGGATGTGGGAAATGAAGAACATAACTCCTCCAAGAGATCACTCAATGAAGGGGAAGGAATCCCTAAGCAGGAATGCTTTGTGTTGAACAGCACTGCATAATCAACTCAATAGATGAAGAATGCTCAACAGTCTAAGGAGAACAAACATAATAATCCATAAGCTAACCCCAAATGTCTGCTATCTTCCCCCTTATAAATTTTGTGAGCCTCCTCACCTTGGGTCCCACCCATTAGGGTTTCCAACACCATGTGAATACTTTCCCTCCAAAACTGCATTGTAGCTCTATCAAGACTGCTCCTCCATGTTTCATTGTTGACTTGGTCAACTTGATTGAATTGACATGATTCTTTTCATGTTCACACATGGGAAGTGCAAAATCCAGCCACTAAGTTATCCCATTTTTACACCAAGTGGGATTTTATGCCAACACAAGACAAGTATGGGTCTCTTTCACCCATTTATTCACCTACTAAGTGCAAGGAACAAAATTTAATATTCCCATTAGCTGCATGCTAATTTTAGGAATATTACAGTCCTCCCCTCCCAAATGTTACTTTTCCTCAAGAAACTGCAAGGATAGAACTAGAAAGTCTTCTTTCTTCCTCCTGTAGCATCCTCATATGATGAGCTCCAGCAAATACTAAGATGTTGTCTCAACAATGAAACTCCATACTGCCTCTCTCAAGCAAAAAAATCAGCATTTGGTGCGCATCCCAAATGGCTATCATCATGCAAAAGTAACATAATCAAGGAGACAACTATGCGCCATCTAGAGGTCCTCTCAAGGCATGGAGTTTGAAGTGCATGGGTAACTCTCATTCCCAAGTGAAACCTCCACCCCCAAGCTATCATCCATATAAAATGAGTTACCCTTCGACATGGAAACTCATGCCCAACTCCCTCTACCTTTGGCTCCTGAAGTGTAGGTGGGCTGAATAATTGAACATGATAGGCAAGAGAGCCTATCCCATGATGTCCACCTCTCCACTTATAATAAGTGTAGAGGGCATGCTGATCTTGGGCTGTAACATGATTTCCCTCAAATGGCAAGAAGAGGATTGAGTCTCCAAGGATCCTCTCTCTAATTTCATGAGCCATGCCAACCCAAACCATTCCATACAAGGTGAATGGCACCTCATCACCATATGGCATCCAAATCAGAAAATTTTTGAAGGTTATGTGCCAGTTTGGATGATACATATGGTCTCTATGGTCGATACAACACAGTCCTTTCAACTTCTGATTTAGAAAATCAAGTGGCAAGTTGTCCTCTAAGGAATTCCCATCTATGCATGTTAGCTCATCTACTATGAAGTAGTAAGTAACAACATATATCAGCTGTATACAATCAGAAAAATAAAACACTTGCCCAAATTCATGTAGGGATGGGTTATCATCATTACAAAATTTGGCCCTAAAGTGACCATGAAACCCATAAATAATCTTGCTCTCTTTTGGAGCGATGCACTGTTTACATATGGTGAGAAGATAAAAATACTCAATAGAGTAATCAAAAAGCACATAAATGTATTTATTACCATGCATCATATGTGAACTGAAGGTGAGATCCATGAGTGAGTCCTCCCATGAGAATATTCTCATAAAAATCTGCAAGAAGAGAGGGTGCATACTCCCTTTGGAACACTCCATCAATAGAAACATGCTCTCAAGTGACATCGTTGTAGGCCTTAGTAACAAGGCTCTTGTCACTCCATGACCTCTCCTTTTTCTATCCCATATGCCAAAGCCATCCACCATCATGTTGCTATGTGAAAAGACATCTTTCCTACATGGAAGCCTTTCATAATCCTCCAATGTTGAAGAGTAGCCTCCTTGCACATTGAATGTGCCTTTCTTCTCTCTGGAAATAGCATGAAAATTATGGGAAATTTTATGCCCATACTCTCCCAAGAGAAGCCACAGCAATAATGACTCTTGCTGCCCTCTCACACCTCCATCATACAAATCATGAGGTGAAAATATTTTGATTGATATGAAGAGGATCAAATCAACATGATACACCCAACCTCTAGGCTGCCATATGATGCTGGTGTCCTGCCAACTGTCTTCCACCCTAATACCCTTAGGAAAAGGTTATGCCTCATGATGGCCAAACTCTCTCAAGAGTAGCCAGTGTAGCTTTGCTTCCTGCTGCCCTGTGTCATAGATCTGCAAGTGGCTCACCAACCTCTTGCTATCCATCCACCTCCATTCATCCAAATGTGGATGCCTCCAATCATTCTCTCCTTTGGTATCTTCCCAATGAAGACTACCAATCTCCAAAAACATATATTCCTCCTTACATCTCATGGGAAGTTGGAGATATTTCAGAAAAGACATCTCATCAATGATCCTCTTGAATCCAATAAGATCCAAGTGTGTTGAGAGTAAAAAATCATCACAAAGTGGCACAACATTCATGATGCTCTCCAAAATCACAAACCCTAACTCCTCTTGCTGCATACAACTCAATAAGGGTGCAGTGGAATGAATTTTCATCCCTCCTTTATTTAAACTAAGGGCACACAGCGTAGTGCAAGCTTGTTGCCCCTCCCCAATAGTGTGTTTTGATCCTTGACCAAGTGAGGACAACTTTCCAAGGTTTTCCATAAGTTTTTCTAAAATGGGAAGAAATGGAAATACATGCATACCTTGGTGAGTCTTGGGAACCTCTTGTATGGCTACAAGAGTCCCTCTCTTCAATGTGTTGGCTGATCCAACTACTGCTTCAGATGACTGCCCCACCATGATTGTGACAACGTTGGTACAAGGCTCCTCAAGTGGAGAAGAGGACTCCTCCTTCTCTGATCTTCTACTGTCAAATATAATGATTACCTGATGAGTGAAACTAGCAAAAGTAGATACCCTTGCATGAATCACATGGCTGGACCACCAAGAGCTTGCCTTTCCCTCCAAGTGCAGCGCTAAGATCTCCACAGCCTCTTCTTCCACTACTAGATGTAGTAGGAAAAATGCTTCTACTTTCATCACCCAAGTCTTTGTTGCACACATGAGTGATCCATCAAATGTAAACAATAGAAATTTGTTTCCTCTTATCATTCTCTTGCTGCATGGCCTTCTTTCTTCTCTCAGTTGAATAAACTGAGGAAAATCTAGGGTCTCCTTGAAAGCCCTAGGTTGGCACTTTTACTCTTCCAAATACCCACTCAAGATCTCAGGTTCTAAGTGGTATTCTTTCTCTCCTCTATGAGAATAGGAAGTGCATAGGTCTTCCTCTTCCTCTTGAAACCTGCTAGAGGTCTCACTGCATCTTTCTCCTTCTTGAAACCCTCTTAGAGTTTCATTGCATTTTTATTCTTTTCTCTTAGATTTGAAAATTGATGAGAGTAATCTCATCCTCTCCATCATATTTTTCTCCTCTTCTTCTTCTTATCTTCTGATTGGACCTGAAATCCACAGGTTGAGCCAAGATGGCAGCTCTGATACCACTGTAATATCCCAAAATAGGGATTTTCTACAATAAATAGAATATCTTAAGATATTCCAAAGTTGGAGCTTCAGAAAATCATGAGCATGAAAATGTAGATAAGCTCATTAGATTTAAAATAACATCTCACTAGAAGATGAAAGAACCTCAACAAGTATATGGCCTATATCCTCCTTCCCAAGTAGGGAAATGCAACAATACAGGGCATAAAACAGTTGTCTTCAGAAAATAATGCTATACCAGTGGGGACTAGGACTTGGATCCCTTATTTTTACAATATAAAACCCCCATACAGAATTAGAGCTGAAACAAATAACCCTAGCCACCTTAAACAGATCTCCCCAAGTCAAATCACCTCAATTAAGCCCAAACCCCATGACTTGCATCAACAAAAAAGACTGAAGCATATGAAAGCGTTATTTCAATGGAGGTTTATGCAGAAAATAATGTGATATAAAAAATATAGACTCTACAAGTATCTAATGGCTGAGAAAATGAAGATTTCTTTCTTTTTATACAAAATAGGAATAACCCGGCAAGGGTTTCATGAGAGACAAATGTACAAAGAGCATATCTAAAAGTATGGATCTGAAAAATGAAGTTATAATATAGCACTGTATAAATGTGGCTGAAGAATACAAATGACAAAATAGGAATGAAGTACAGATCTTTCCGAGAGAATGGTTTGCCCTTTCTCCAAGGATTAAGCTCACAAGCAAGGGTTCAAACCCTGCTGCTGCAACTCTGGAAAAAATGACACAGTTTCTCGAGTGCAATACACTGTAAATGATAGGAGCTAATTTGGCCACATGCCAAGATGTAATATAAGCCCTGAAATCCCCTGTATAGATCTTGCAAAGAAAGGGGAGCTCCCTCCTCTGAAAGATAAGCTCAAGAGCTGGTGTTGTAAGTCTCCCACTGCAACACCTTGCAACACAGCACTATTCTCTGCAGAAATAACGTTGTGGGAGAAGGAGGATGCTTGGCGTCAAGCCCGAACATGGGAAATGAAGAACAGAACTCTTCCAAGAGATCACTCAGTGAAGGGGAAGGAATCCCTAAGCAAGAATTCCTTGTGTTGAACAACACTGCATACTCAACTCAACAGTTGAAGAATGCTCAAGAGTCTAAGCAGACCAAAAATAATAATCCATAAGCTAACCCAAAATGTCTGCTATCTTCCTCCTTATAAATTTTGTGAGCCTCCTCACCTTGTGTCCCACCCATTAGGGTCTCCAACTCCATGTGAATACTTTCCCTCCAAAACTACGTTGTAGCTCTATCAAGATTTCTCCTCCATGCTGCGTTGTTGACTTGGTAAACTTGATTGAATCAACATGATTATTTTCCTGTTTGGACATGGGAAGTGAAAAATATAGCCAGTAAGTTATCCCCTTTTTACATGAAGAGGGATTTTATGCCAACACAAGACAAGTATCAGTCTCTTTCACCCATTTATTCACCTACTAAGTGCAAGGAACAAAATTTAATATTCCCATTAGCTGCATGCTAATTTTAGGAATATTACACTTATCATTGCAAGTGTTTTTTTAGTTTCAATTCTATGATATACTACTTCCATGGGGAATTCACTCAAGTAGAAATACCATACCTATTGGGGGATATATATTTATATTACGGGTGTTCGCTTGAGGGGTCATGACCCAAGTTTAGATTTCAGGTTTACCAACAAACCCCTATACTACTGGCCCTTTCGGAAATGGTCTGCTTGTGCAGGTCAAGGTCTCACTCGAAGTAGTATGGGAGGGTGTTAGAACCAGGTTTCCACACCCTAGGGGAGAGAAAGTTAATAACAGTGGGTCCCTTCACATCTAATAGTCATGTGCTGGAGAAGCCCTAACCCAAAAACCCTTTAACAGTATATTAATGAAATAACTCAAGCGAAGCTCATAAACTATAAGTTGACCAGTAATCAGATGTAACAAGACAAAATACATCCAGATCTAAGCATTCGTTACCCTTATAAGCATTGCATCCACATCCACATCAACTAATCATCAGTATTCAGTAACAGACATAATCTCGTAAATAACATATAGTGCAGCCAATAGTCATAACACAGGAATACTCAGATATCAGTAGAACAGTCTTCTCATTCATTAACATTCAGGTTCCACTAACAGACTCTTTACCAGCCCGTGCACACAGCCAACAGGAACCCTTACCCAGACAAACCACACAACAGATATCACTGATTCATATCCACACTTAATCCAAAATTAAACTTACTTCTAGACTCAATTTATCCATCTATTTATACTATATTAGCCTACGCTACTCTATGGTCCGCAAACTGTGGTTTGCAGACCCTTGTTCTACCCTTTGACCCATTACAATTCTTTGGCCCCTTGCGCTACACTAAACTATTACAAAATATTACAAATTTGCACCAAAATTGCACTTAGGGGACCCTTATCCAACAAGGGTGTAAATGTTTCTTATATTTGTATAAAATATGGAGTTCAAAGTCAATGAAAAAATAGATACCTACAATATCTAGTGAAAGTAGGGGTTTTTCAAATTGGGAAGCTGTATTAGGTTCGTATTGGTAGGGGGTTAAAGAATGTGATGTTTAGAGTTATTTTCCAATATGTAGTAAAATTAGGGGTATTGATTAGTATGCCATGAAGGGATGTGATATGTTAGAGGTTCATTGAGAGAAACCCCCATGAAAATATCCATATATTTCTCAGATATCATCAACTTTTTGTTGTTGTCAAATTCATGGAATTTACACCTACAATGTGTCAACAATTCTGCCAAAGGTAAGCTTATATATTTCAACTCCTATAATATTCGTGAGCTACAGTTTGTAAGTAAATTACAGTTGAAAATTTATTGAATACAAATCTA
The DNA here is from genome assembly GCA_034641835.2 of Pinus albicaulis. Taxonomy (NCBI): domain Eukaryota; kingdom Viridiplantae; phylum Streptophyta; class Pinopsida; order Pinales; family Pinaceae; genus Pinus; species Pinus albicaulis. The sequence continues at coordinate 845,455,641 of CM076573.1, read as the reverse complement.
ATTTTCTCGATGATTTTTCTTTTGTTTCCACATGTTGTAGGAAACCTTTCTTAACTTTGAAAGGTAAGAATAGTTAACACTCACAATTTCCAGAAGAGACACATCTTCCACCATTGTGAATTTCAGATTTTTCAAGAAGTAGAAATTACCCATATCATTTTCTCGCATAATATCTTACACGTTTTTCTCCATCGTTACTTAAATCTTTTTAAATAGGTTTTATTGGAATTCTTTTGGAGGGTTTTCATTCTTTACAACACCCTAAAGTTTCTTAATTTCATTCTCTAATATTTTCCATTTAGAGTGAAATCCATTTTTTTTAAATTGTTTTAAGGTTTATCTCACGGTTATTATAACTAATTCATGTCCAATTCTGAAATTTATTTTCTAGTTTTAACTCTGTTTTTTCATTTTGGCCATTGTTACGAAATCAGGATTTTCTTCCGTATAGTCATATTTGGTACTCTTCGAAAGGTTTTTTTCTCCTAACTTATGAAATTGGTATCATTTATATCTAATTAAGTATTGGGTCTACTAATGTATCATACATGTTCTGCTTAATAAATTCCTTTTGCATAAATAGAGTGACTCGGTTCTGTTGAGTTTACTCATTGTCCACTATCTTTAGTTGGAAGTCTTTTCTTCATCTAAGTATTGAGCACGAACTAATTACTTTGTAACCTTTAATTTTCCATTACCATTTTTGGTTTGGATTAAGAAATATTACAATTTTTATCTCTTATTCCACTAATTTTCTGTTGAAGATAATGGACAATCTCCTATTTTAGTGAGTTGGTTCACGAGACCTTAGGATAGGAAATTGGTTTCTATTTCTTAGGGTGTAGTTCTAAATTCCCTAGATCTTGTGTGCTATATAATAGCTGAATTGTATGGAGATTGTAGAGCATTCTGCAGAAGCCAAAATCTCCTGGTTTAGACTCTATTTCGTAGAGCTGACCAGAGGGATTGTTGATTAATCCATTTAAACATGGTTTCTTTTATCTTGGTATCAGAACACAGTTGTGTGAGGAGGAGCCTAACGTTACCTGCCTACTTAATTTGTTGCACCGCAATGGTGCTGAGGAGTGCTGCCTACCTGAGCACTGCCTACCTATGGTGTGTTGGCTAAAGTGCTGACTCATTTTCTACCTCTGGTGTTGCCTCTGCCCTCAGACAGGAGGAGAGATAGGAGGATATGTGAGGAGGAGCCATGCTGGTTGCCTCTACCCTCTACATGTGCACTGCCTATGCTGCCTGTAGGTGTTGCTGCTGCCACTTCCTGGACGTTGTGGGATATCATGGTCATTCTGCATGTGAAAAAAAATGAAACTCGAGGCAGGAAGAGGGGGAGGAACACATCCAAAGAGACTGCTACTACTCCATTGCTAAGGAACACTGAGGAGGAGTACGGTCATCTGGCTTTCTGCTCAACACTGCCAGACTGTGTCTGGGTAGAGCTTGTGTGAAGCGTTTTCTCTTTGCTCGGGGTGTTGCCTACCTGATTTGCAGCCAGGGAGGATAGAGCTGGGTTTTCAAGTACATTGGAGCCTGATCAGAGGAGCACTGCCACCGTTGCCTACTGTCCAAAGCCTATGTGGAGGAGCCTGCCTACCTAAATGTTGCACGTTGTTGCATCCTGAGTATGTTGCCATCCTCGCTCCTGCATACACCAAACACATTGAAGAGCACTGCCATCTTTGGCTGCTTAGAGGAGTCGAACCTGCGTGGGGAGCATTGTCACTTGCTACTCTAGGAATGCTACCAGTGTGTGAAGGAAGAGAGCTCGTGGAAGAGCTACTCTTGAGAGCCTACGTGGGTTGAAAATATTTGAAGCAGCGTGGACTGAGCTAGCGTGAAGAGGCTCAACATTTCTCCTAGCCACCGAAATGAGTGTTGCCACCTTAACACTGCTCTTCGCATCCTAAATTGTTGCATAGAAGAGCCGTGCTGCGTGTTTCCATCCATCTCGTGGCATCCTAAATTCCTGCGTGCTGCCAACATTCAGTTCGTCGATTCGTTGGGTGAGCATGTCATTTTTGAAACTCCACTTTGCTCTAAAATTTATTTCAAGCCCCTAATTTATATTGGAAAGGAGAATCTCCTAATTTAAATAGTGGAAAGTGCGCAGATTTTCAAAGCACTTTGAATTATTTTTTTAAAGTGGAATTTTTTTAATAGCTATTTTGTGATGAGTGGAATTATTTTTTTTATTCCTTTATGAGAAGAACTTGTTAATAAGGTTCTTGAAAAAGTACCTTTTTTTAAGTTTTTTTTAAAGGAATTATTTTTGATCCACTTAAGAAGAGAGGATTTTTTTTTTTTTTTTAATAAAAGAAAAAAGCGCCAAAGAGACCTGAGAAATTTGCGGCAGTGTCATCAAGATGAGCAATCAATTAATCGAATCATACTTGAATGAGAGTAACAAACTTGATGGCTCCAATTACTCAAATTGGAAATTTAAGATGCAGACACTATTAGAAGTACATAATGCCTGGATGATTGCAAATGGGGATGAGTCGAAGCCAGAAGTAGGAACAACATCAGTCCCAGATTGGGAGAAGCGAGAAGGTAAAGCAAAGACAGTTCTGAATATGTTAGTGAAAGACTGCATCATACCACATATCAGAGAATGCAAATCATAAAATGAAATCTGGACCATATTGAAGGATTTGTATGAGATCAGGAATACAAATCACCTCTTGTTCTTGAAGATCAAGATTCTGTCCATAAAGATGGAGGAAAGTGAAACAGTTGCTTCCTTCATATCGCAGATCAAAGACCTGAAGAACAAACTGTTAGATATTGGTGAGGTAGTTGCAGATGCAGATTTGGTCATAATTACCATGAATGGTATGACTGGTGACTACCAAATTTTTATCATTGGGATATGTGTGAGAGAGAAAATATGAAAGTTTTAAGAACTTACAGGGATATTAATGCAGGAATAAGAAAGAAGATTGACTCTGAAACCACAGAGTGCAGATTTGGCGCTAATGGAAAAGAAGAAATTCTTCAAAGGAAAAGGAAATCCATCGCAGTAAAATGGAGAAAACACACAGAAAATACCCAATCAAACTCAAGGTATGCATCCGAAAAAAAAAATTCTCTAATTAAATGTTTTTATTGCGGAAAAATTGGTCATATTGAAAAGGAGTGCAGGAAGAAGAAATTTCATGAAGATCAGCAGAATCAAAAAATACATTCAGGTCATTTTACAAATGATAACTATGTTGAGGACTTTAGATTGTTCATGGCACACTTAGGTGAGAAGGTCGATGCAAAAACCTGGTATGTAGATTCGGGAGCATCCACACATATGACGGGGAATAGACATTGGTTCGAAGATTTTAAAGAAATCAACAACAGAGCACAAATCTACCTTGGTAATGATAGATGGCATCAGATCAAAGGGTGTGGGAAAATTTATGTTATCTTACCCAATGGTGATGTCAGATATATTCATAATGTAATGTATGTTCCCGGACTGACAAAGAATTTGATTTCTGTATCCATGATTACAGATCAAGATTTCAAAGTTGAATTTTTTAAATCTAATTGTTATATTAAAGATGGCATGAATACTATTGCTTTAGGAATTTGAACAGGAGGTCTACACAAATTGGATGCGAAGAGAGCACTAAATCAAGCTTTGACAACATCGAGTTTGACGACAAAATATTTGTGGCACCAAAGACTTGGTCATATCAAATACAATGACTCGTTTTTACTTCAGAAAAAGGAAATGGTAAGAGATATTCCTATATTTAAACAAGTGCATAATGATTTTGATGCTTGTGCATTAGGAAATATGCATAGAGAAGAATTCCCTGTTAGAGTAGAAGTGAATAAGAGAGACATACTTGAATTAGTGAACATAGACCTTTGTGGACCCATGCAAACAAAGTCATTAGGAGGTGCATTGTATTTTTTACTATTTTTTGATGACTGCATGAAGTTTTCTTGGGTATATTTCATGAGCAAGAAGAGCCACACCTTTGAATACTTTAAACAGTTCAGGTATATCATTGAAAAGAAAACAGGGAAGCACATAAAAATTCTCCGCTCCAATCAAGGGGGAGAATACAGGAAGGAGGAACTTACCAAGTATTGTAAAGACCATGGGATATTACAGCAATTCACAATACCCCATACTCCTCAGCAGATCAGAGTAGCAGAAAAAAAGAACAGAACATTGGTGGAGTGTGTTAGAAGCATGATGAAGGGTAAGGATATTTCGAATGGTTTTTGGGCTGAAGCATTGAATACTACAGTGTATTTGAAAAAAATGATTCCTACAAGAATTCTTGAGTTTAAAACTATTTTTGAAGCATTACATGGATTTAAACCTGCAGTAAAACATCTAAGAGTTTTTGGGTCTAAAGCATTTTCTCACATTCCAAAGGAAGACAAAATAAAACTAGATTCAAAAGCCATCAAATGTACCTTTGTAGGGTATTGTTCACAATTTAAAGCTTATAGATTATTTAATCCCTCTACTCACAAGATTTTTGTTATTAGAGATGTCATATTCCATGAGCAGGTTTGTGATGAATCTAATAAGCACAATGAGGAATGGGATATTCCGTTTTTGGTGGAAGAAAGTGAAGAAACAACTAACAGCCAAGATTAGAAGAAAGAGACAGAATCAGATATTCTAGACACAACAATCAAGCCAAGTCTGTCAAAGGAAAGTCAAAATAGATTGGAAGCTACACCAACGCGTAGAAGATCAGGTAGGCAGATTCAATTTCCTACTATATACATAGAAAATGCCTTTATAAATAGTATGATGAATGTTGTTGAACCTTCTAGTTATAGAGAACCAAATCAATTAGTGAATGGAAAACGGCTATGGAACATGAATATGGATCTATCCTCAAAAATAACACTTGGGAGCTGGTTGAACTTCCTAATAGGAAACAAACCATAGGGTGTAAATCGTTGTATAAACCCAAGATTAATGCAGATGGAACCATAGATAAATTAAAAGCTAGATTGGTAGCAAAGGGGCATTCACAAAAAAAGGTATTGACCATGAGGAAACCTTCGCCCCCGTAGCTAAACTAAACATTATCAGAATGTTGATTTCTTTAGCTACTAAGAAACATTAGATGATTCACCAACTAGATGTAAAATTTGCATTTTTAAATGTTGAATTGAAAGAGGAGGTCTATTTAGATCAACCTGAGGGGTTTGTTCAAAAAGGGAAAGAACATTTAGTATGTATATTAAAGAAGGCTCTATATGGACTAAAACAAGCGTCCAGATCATGGTATGAAAAGATTGATTCATTTTTTCTGTAGCATGGTTACAATAGAAGCAAGAACGATCCTAATTTGTATACCATGAAAAATGAAAAGGGGAACATAGTGTTTATTTATTTGTATGTAGATGATCTAATCATTACAAGTGATGCAGTCAATCTAATCAAAGAAACCAAGAAGCCAAATGTCACATATGTTCGAAATGAAAGACCTTGGTGAATTAAGATATTGTTTGGGTCTCGAGATATGGAGAGATTCAAGTCAAAATTTTCTGTCCCAGGGTAAGTATGTCAGAGGTCTACTGGAAATATTCAGGATGGATTAGTGCAAGGTCGAAGCAGTACCACTACAATAGAACATTAAGCTTCAGAGTGAGGATGGCTCTAAAGAGGTAGGTGCGACACTTTATAGACAGCTGGTTGGGAGCCTAATCTACCTAAACACCACTAGACCAGATTTGGATTATGCAGTCAGTGTGCTAATTCAGTACATTTCCAAACCACTTGAGAGTCATTGGAATGTAGCAAAAGGCATTTTAAGGTATCTAAAAGGAACTGTAGATTATGGTATTATTTATACTGATTCTTTTGATGTTAGATTGACAGAATTTCCAGATTCTGACTAGGCTGGAAATGTCGACGACCGAAGATCCATAACAGGCTATGCATTTAGCATTGGATCCATGGTGATTACATTGTGCAGTAAGAAACAGAACATAATTTCCTTGTCTTCAGTGGAAGCACAGTATGAAGCCATGTGTGCAGCAACATGCGAGGCAGTTTGGTTGCGGAGACTTCTCCAGGACATTGGGGAAGAAAAGAAAGATGCAAAAATAATTAGATGTGACAACCAGAGTTCAATCAAACTTGCTAAAAATCTAGTGTTTACACAATTCCACTTTATCAAGGAGAAAGTTCAATCAAAAGAAATTCACCTTGTATATTGTAAAAATTGTGATAATGTTGCAGACATTTTCACTAAGCCTCTTGGAAAAATTAAGTTTGTAATGTTTAGGGAGATGTTAGGCATATTTTTGAACCCCTTCTCCATTAAGGGGGAGTTTTGAAGATAATGGAGAATCTCCTATTTTAGTGAGTTGGTTCATGAGACCTTAGGATAGGAAATTGGTTTCTATTTCTTAAGGTGCAATTCTAACTTCCCTAGATATTGTGTGCTATATAATCACTGAATTGTATGGAGATTATAGAGCGTTTTGCAGAAGCCAAACTCTCCTGTTTCAGACTCTCTTTCGTAGAGCTGATCAGAGGGATTGTTGATTAATCCATTCAAACATCGTTTCTTTTACCTTTTTCAATATTGGTTAATCATTATTATTGAAAAATGGATTTTTGAATCAATGAGTAGGCATAACCGGTAAGATTATAACTATCATTCTTATTTTACTAAAATTTCTCTATAAATTTCTTTTGTTAGATTCATAAGAAAATTTACATATTCTAGTATATTTTGGTTACATTTGACATAGAGTGACAAAATTATTTTATTTTTGTCATAAGGATGAACTCTCGAGTATTTTCCTCTTTGCCCTTTCCAGGTAACAATTTATCTAAATATGTACCATAATCTCATTTTCCTTTTACTATATTTCATTTTTCTACATGTATGCTATAGTCTTGTTCCAATGCATAGAGACTTGGCTAAGTGAGGTTCGACATCGACTCATTCACCATCATATTACACATTGAGGAACTCCCTCTTTTGGTCTACTCCGCTACAAGTGTAATTATTTGGAAACTTTATTTACATTCATTGGAATATTTTTTATGTCTTGTTATTTCCTTGCATGGAAAATTCATTTTTTTTTTATTTTGTTCAGATACTCAAGGACGCGATCATTTCTTTGTAAATTATTATTCATGGTAATTAGACATTATGTGTCTATTTTTTAAGGAGAAAACACACACACACACATATGCATCATATTCTATCTATTGGCTTCTTAAAATTTTTAACTTAGTTTATTATTTCTAATTTACCTATTGTGTGTTGATAGACTATTCACATGGTGTGTATTTATATTGCAGACTTTTCCATAGCCATAGATGGTTATCCATTTGCACAACTAGTCAAAAGTTACTTCAAATTTGCAATGCACTACTTATTCTTTACACTTTTCTTAACACTCACAAATTACTTGCCTATATGAATATAATTTTTATCCTATTGTGATTTCTCTATGTAATAAAAATATATATGTGTATTATAATTTTTTTCTTAGTTCTCTTTCACTTTCTAATGTTTGCAAGCAAAAAATAAACTACAAATGAAATATTCCATGTCTAATTCTCTTAGCATAAGTACATTTTTCCCCACACTGTAATCTATTACTATTTATTTAGCTATTATATGTTAAATAACAATATCAAACAAAATTTCATTATCAATATTCTCTCTACATATTCTATAAAATAAAATTATACATTTCTATATTTTCCAAAAAACAAATAATGTAATCATACGTTATTATAGTCAAAATATACTTTTCAAAACACATAATAAATCATAAAATTACACCGAAGCAAATTCTTATTTCTATAATAAAACGAGAATGTAGTTAGGATACACCATATTGATAATAATTCTAGGAAACATATGGATAACTAATTTTCTCCTCCTAGCCGTGACACAACAAACATTGCTTGTCCCACAAAGAAAACCAAAATCGCAAAACTATTTATGTATGTTCTTCTTTGCCTCTCTTTATTCCCTCTCTGATTCTGCTCCCAGAATCCTTGAGACAAAAGAAAGAGAAATATTATATCATATCCATATACCACTCTTTGGGTGGTTTCTAACTACCTCCACCTCACCCAACAAGTGGCAGGTATCTAACTGCTCATTAATAAGCTCTTGTTTCCCACTTGTGAAGACAACTCCCCACCTTTTAGGAAACATTTAAGTAGCCAATATTATAACTCAACAATAAATTTAATCATCCAAATTATATGATTATTATTTATTTGTGGATAACAATATTTTTCTAAGAGAAAATTGTATCCTTTACCCTCCATTAACCATCTATATTTATCCATTAGTTTCTCAATTTTTCCTTACTCATAAAATAAAAACATAATTACAATGACAAGTTTTCAGAAATTATTATCAATAAAAAATATTACTAATAATTTAAATGTCTATTTGTGTTTTCAAATAACACACTAATTTTAAACTTATACACGTTTAATTATAATAAAGCCCTTAAGTTGAGGCATATCACATCCTCCTGTGCTTAAATTTGACACCATCTTGGTGTCCAAATTAGTATTTTATTCTTGGAACCCATAAAAGGACAAGATTCCTTGAAAGCATCCTCCAAATCCTATATTGCTTCCTCTGGAGTGAAATGTTTCCATTAAAATTTCATCTGCACTACATCTCTATTCTAGAGTGTAACCATCCTCTAGTCTAGAATACACACTAGTTCTACTAGGAACTCTCCTTCTAGTTCCACTTTTACAACATGCTAATAAATAACATGAAAATGGTCGTGTACATATTTTTTTTACAATGAAACATGAAATATAGTATAAATATTAATATTAGATGGAAAGGCTAATTGGTAGGCAACATGTCCAGCTATGGCTAACACTCCAAAGGGTACACAATATCTTGGGGATAGCTTAGCACAACTGCCAAGTCTGAGTGTACTTTTCTTAGGTTTGACCTTAAGTATAAATGGTCTCCTACATTGAATTATTTCTGAGTTTTTTTCAAGTCTACATAGCTTTTCTAATGATCATAGGTTCTTTTCAAATTTTGTTTGACTTGCTTGACATTTTCCTCCATTTTTTTAACATGTTGGAACCTAGTATAAATTTTTCCTCGAGATGATCCCATATTTATTTTACCTTGCATATTATTCCATACATGACTTCAAAATAGATCATTTTAAAGAGGTTTGATAGACATTTTTTTACGCAAATTCAGCTAGATGCAAATAGTCTTCCCATTTTATTTGTTTATATTTCACATACATCCTTATCATTATCTCTAATATTTGATTGGTCCTTTATGTTTGACCATGAGTATAAAGATGATAGGATGTACTAAAGTTTAACTTGGTCCCCATGTTTTCAAATATCCCTTTTGAAAATTTTGAGGTAAACTTTGCATCTCTATCTGAAATCACAACCTTAGGTATCCCATGAAGTCTTAAAATTTCTCTCATAAAGACTTCTGCAATATTTATGGCCTTAAAAGTATATTTTACCGGAATTAAATGTGTTTCTTTAATAATTTTTTTAATCACAACCATAATAGCATCATTTTTCTACCTTGTTTTTGGAAACCCAATAATGAAATCCATTGAAATGGTATCCCATTTCCATTATGGTATTGGTAGTGGTTATAGCAATCCAACAAGATGTTGATGATATGAATTAAATTGATGACACTCTAGACACCTTGCTACATATTCAACTATCTCATTTTTCATATTTGGCCAATAAAAATCCCTTATTAACAGTGTAATTAGCTTTTTATACCCAGGATAACCAGTCGTTGGTTTCTTATGTAGTTCAACTAAGACAATAATTTTCAGATTTATATATTTAGGTATGTACATTTTTTCATTTAAACAACAATAAAACTTAGTTTTTAACTAAAAATGTAGCTTCCCCTTCTTCCAATCTATCAGGTCTTTGCTCCTTTTCTTTAATTTTTAGATATTCTAAATTATATGTTTAATTTTTTTTTACTATTTCTATCAAATCTGTTAACCAACTAATTGTTATTGTAGTGTATATTTGATTAATTTTCTGCTTAAATCATCAACTATTTTTTTTCCTTCCCTTTGATGTGTGTCACATAATAATATTATTCACTAATAAATGTTAACCATATTTCTTGTCTAGAATCTAAATTTTGTTGATCAAATAGGTATCTGAGACTCACATTATCTGTCCTTAGTTGGAATTTTCTCCCTATTAGGTAGTGTCTCCAAAATTTGAATGCATGAACTATTGTTGCTAATTCCATATCATGAGTATAATATGTGTTGACATGCTCTTTCAATTTTCTATATTCATAGTAGATAACATGGCAATCTTGCATTAGAACTCCCCCTAGGCATTCTTCACTTGCATTTGTACAAACCACAAATTCCTTATTAGGATCTGCTTGTTTTAGAATTGGAGTTGTAGTCAGAAGTTGTTTTAGTTTGTCAAAACTATCTTGAATTTTTTTACTCCATTCAAATATTATTCCTTTCTTTTGTAATGTAGTGATTTGATAACAAAGTTTAGGGAGCCCCTCTATGAATCTCCTATAATAGCCTATGATGTATATATGGGATTTGACTTCTTCCACATTCTTAGGTGTTTTCCATTCCATAATTTATTTTATCTTCTTAGGATCTAAAAAAACTCCTTCTTATGACATTACATGTCCTAGATAATAAATTTGTTGATGTCTTTGAATATACCATAATATCATCTATAAAGACAATAAAAAACTTATCTAATAATGGTTTTAGTATATTGTTCATGATACACATGAATGTAGCATATGCATTAGTCAAACTGAATAGTAGTTCTATAAATTCATAATTCCCATAGCATGTACGGAAAGTTTTCTTGTGTATGTATTTATCCTTAATAATGAGTTGATGGTATCCTGACTTAGATCAATTTTAGAGAATATGGAAATAAATAATTTATTCTTGGAAAGGGGTATTTATTTTTTATCATCAACATATTCATTCGTGTATAATCTATACATAGTCTCAATGTTCCATCTTTTCTTTTCACAAATAACACAAGTGCTCCCCAATAAGACACACTTAGTCTTATGTATTTTTTATCCAATAATTCTTGTAATTGAATCTTCAACTCCATTAGACCAGGAACACTCATTTTGTATGGGGGCTTGGAAACAGGAACAACACTAGGTTTAAGATCAATGGTAAAATAAATATCCCTCCTTGGAGGAAGTATTGGTATTTCTTCTCGAAATACATTCTTAAATTTTTTTAATATAGGATATTCCTCTAATTATGGTTGATGCTTATTTTCAAACAAATATTGCACTTGGAAAGTAAACAATTGACAACCTTTCCTAGCATATTTGTTCATTTGTACAACATAATTTTGTCTAACATAAATTTCTCTTAGAATTCCTTGAATCATACAAGATTTTCCTTCATCATAAATACAAGTAAAGGAATTTTCTAAGTAGTTTAATATTATTTTATATGCTTCTAACCATTCCATTCCTATAAGGATATCATAGGATCCTAATGGTAAAATGTTTAGATTGAGAACCATTTTTATTCCATTTCGAGTATATGGTGTAGATATTACGAATTCCAGATACTTTTTTTTTGTTCTCATGGCCAACTGTACTAACTAAGGCTTATGTTATTTTTCCTTTCCAATTTTACACTTATTAACTACAACAAGGGATATATAACTCAAGGTAAATCCCATATCTATAAGTAAAAATAAAATCTTACCTTATACGTCAACCATAGTTTACTCATGATCTTCCCGCCTCCCATCCAATGGAGCACTGATTTTGGGTATATTACAGAGCATCATTCACTGTTGATGCATTTTAAATCTTATTTAGTACTATATTATTCTTTAACTCATTTTGTGGGAAATATCTCCACATGTGATTTTCACTACAACCCAAACATTTGATAGGTTGTTTTATATAATCACTGAAATTCTTGCTTCATGTAACAAATTCTCCTCTATGCCCAATATTTTTTTGTTTATTCGGAATTTCTACTGTAGTTTTCTCCTTGTACATTTTTAGTAAAAGTAGACCCTTTAAATCATTTCTTCTTGCTACAAATATGTCAAGTTTCCTTGATACTCACCCTTCAGAATTTTCTCCTTTTTTCTTATTCTGATTAAAACACAGTTTATCCTCTCTTATGGTTTCATCCATTGTTTTTGGCTGATTAAATTCAATTATTTATTTATAAGAGAAAGGAAAACAAATAAATGTTTTTTTTTTTTTTTTCTCTTTCTCCTCTTTCAATTATGGTGCATACCTTAACAAATTAATCCATGGTAAGTTTCCCCAAATTTAGCTCATAAAACACCCCAGCCTTTTCATCAAAATATATCTCAATTAAATACTTATTTTTGAATTATTTTCTGAGCAGTTTTCATGGTAAAATCCTTCTTCTAATTCTTTTAATTTCTTTGTTTTCTTACCACCATAATTTTTCTTTACTAGTCAACTAATAGGTGGCTAATCACGCCTTAATATTACTTGGATAATTTTAAACTTTAAAGTATTGGACATGTTGAGGATCCATGCCTCTGCTCCTTCCTCAGATTCATTGTCAAAATTAGGAGGTCTAATTTCCTTAAACTCTCCCTGTAACTGAGAGGATGATCTCTTATTTCTAGGTAGGGAAGTGTTTCTACTTTATTTTTATGTATATCGATCACTAGATTCATTTATTTGGTTGTCAATAGAAGTTATTGAATTGCTTCTGCTTTTGGTACTAATAAATTTACTTATGTTCATTTTTCCTATGAGTCCTTTTATTGACTCTCTCATCGTCCAACTTATTTAATAGGTATCCATTGAAATCCTCTTGCTTCTCTCTAGCTTTGACTAATATTTCACGATTATTTTTAATATCATATAGATTTATTTTTAGAATTCTTATCACTTGCAAAAATTCATAGTCTTTCCTTTCTATGTTACTGGTTCCATCCCCAACCATTCCTAGTTCAGTATCATGTGTTACATAACCTCTTTGTGATCCTACAAAACATTTCCCATTAACTTCTTCCACCATAATGTAGCTTTAGTTCCTTTTTTCACAACCTTAGTTTCTTTTCAAGTACAACTTGTTAATGAAAAGTACAATGATGTTCAGTTTTCAAGACCGAAAGAAGGCCCAATGTTGTAACTCGTCTTTAATATCACTTGTAAAGACTCTATCTCTATATGCTTTAACTTGTGTTGTTGTCAAATTCATGGAATTTACACTAGTAATGTGTCAACAATTCTACCGAAGGTAAGCTTATATATTTCAACTCCTATAATATTTTTCAGTTAGAGTTTGTGAGTAAACTGTAGTCAACATTTTATTGAATACAAATCTGATTTTCTCCGTGATTTTTATTTTGTTTCCAAAGGTTGCAGGAAACCTTCCTTAACTTTTGAAGGAAAGATACGTTCACAGTCACAGTTTCCTAAAGAGCCATCTTTCACCATTGTGAAATTGCATATTTTTGAACAGGTAATAATTAGCTATATGATCATTTGCTTGCATAATATCATATGAATGTTTCTCCATCGTTATCTCAATATTTTTAAATGTGTTTTATTGGAATTTATTTAGAGTGTTTTCATTCTTTATAACACAGTAAAGTTTCTTCCTTAACTATTAAGAAAATTTTGTTTTGTAACGTTTTATGTTTACAATGAAACCTATTTTTTTTCTTTTTTGATTATATTAGGGTTTACCTCTCGGTTATTAGAAATAAGTCATGTCCAATTCCGATATTTATTTTCTAGTTTTTAGTCAGGTTTTCCATTTGGGCCATCATTACGAAATCAAGGTTTTCTTCCCTATAGTCTCTTCGAAAGGTTTTTTTTTTCAATTTCTGGAATTGGTCTCATTTATATCTAATTAAGAGTCCAGTCTACTAATTTATCGAACATGTTCCACTTAATAAATTTATTTTGTATAAATAGAGTGACATTGTTATGTTGGCTTTACTCTTTGTCCAATATCTTTAGTTGGAAGTCTCTTCTTTGTCTGAGTATTGATCACGGCTGAAGTACTTTGTCACCTTTACTCATCAGTTAAAGTTTTTGGTTTTTATTAAGAAATAATGATGTTTTCATCTCTTATTCCATTAATGTATAATTCTAGTTAATTATTCATCTTTAAAAAGGGATTTTTGAATCAATGAGTAGGAATAAACGATAACATTATAGTTATCATTCTTATTTTACTGAAATTACTCTACACAATTCTTCTATTAGCTTCCTAAGAACATTTGCATAATTTATATTATATTTCATTTATATCTGAAACAGGGTGACAAAATTCTTTTCTTTTGTGTCACAAGAATGAACTCTCTAGTATTTTCCTATTAACCCTTGTGAGTTAACAATTTACCTAAATATGTATCACAATTTTGTTTTCATTTCCATTCTATATTTCGTATATTGAAAATTATTTATGCTTTTTTTTCCTTGCCTCTCTTTGGTCTCCATTTAACTCTAATCTTAGAATCCTTGAGACAAAAGCAAGAGAAGTATTAGGTCATTTCCATGTTGTAGAAAATCCACATAGATTCAACTGATATTGTAATATGCTAAAAAAAATACATTCCTAACAATTTGCATAAACCTAATTACGATTGCACAATCACATGAACAAGAAAAATAAATAATTTCAATCTCACAACACAAATATGTATCTTAGGAAAGCCTCAACTAAAAACCATGCTAATTGTATATTGCATTAAGTCAAAAATATGAAACAATACAATGTTATTTCCCTTCTTGAGAAACATTTGCACTATCTTTGACTGTTTGAATCTGATCCGAGCAAGAATGTTTTAATAGTTAACCAATTTCTTGCCTCTGGGTTGCTTAGCCTTACTTACGCGTTCTTTAAGGAATTGAGCCACTATTAATTAGGAAATTATGAAGAATTGATTGCACAATTCATCTAAGGCATCCTACTAACCTCATGCATGACCTATACAATATTATAATTATACAACTCATAGATATCT
Organism: Pinus albicaulis; assembly: GCA_034641835.2. Taxonomy (NCBI): domain Eukaryota; kingdom Viridiplantae; phylum Streptophyta; class Pinopsida; order Pinales; family Pinaceae; genus Pinus; species Pinus albicaulis. Next base: position 845,440,634 of record CM076573.1, on the reverse strand, counting down.
TCTCGTTAACTTGAATCTCAATTGGGCCTTCCTTAGAACTGGTACGCAACAAATATTTATAGTGAATTATGAATTATCTCATTGATCACTACATGTGAATTAAATAAGATTTAATTGAATGGATCTGTCACTAGCTCATCAATCGTTATAACTAGTTAAACTGATTTTAACTCAAATAATTGAGTTAACTAATTACAACTCAAAATAAACTATAACTGGACCCCCTAAATCTTAGAGTGAACTCTACATGCCTCTAGTTTGACTACAACCTCAAATTCGCTGAGCTAACTAATTCTTCCTGACTCATTTAACTCGTACAAGTTGTCATGTTATGTTGAATTACAATTTACTTTTAATTTAATTAAGGAAAAATTAAGTTAGAAGCCCTTATTGTTTCCAATTTCAACACTCCCTCTCAACAAGAAAGGGATTGTTTGCTACCCCAATCCTGCTTCTATGGAACTCAAATTTTCTTCTTGACAGTGCTGATGAGCTCCCTCATTAGGTATAATTGGAGAGATTAATTGTCACCTTTTTAGCCTTATTAGTATCTTTTTCTCACATTTAATTATATTATAGTCATATGTTTTTAAGGATTTTCATACTTCGAATGCCTAATATGGTTTAAATGCAGGATAATCATGAATATATTCCACTTTTGTTGAATATTTTGCAATTAAAGCTCTGAGTATACATATTGAAGAGATTCTAGGAGAGTTTTCCACCTTCTTAACTCCCAAAGGCAACTAAGGGATCCTTGATATTCCCTCCAACAACTCAAAATCAAAACTAGCCAAGCAAGTGGGAGATCAAGTGCACCAAAGCTCCCCTTTTCTTGCAGTCAAAAGGGATGCATCACCTACTTTTTAGGGAACTGTTGATAGCTACCCTATAGGTTAAATAGGGTAGAGAAAGAGATCATTAGGATTCGAACTTTGAAGGAAGCTAATAGACTATTAGCTCTTGTAATAGGTTTTTGATACTTTTATGATTATGTAATGAAACAATTTTCTGCAATAAGACGAGTATTTAGATTTTAATTCACTAATTTAGTTTCATGGGACTAGGATTGTGGGTTAGGGCCCAATCCATTGGCCTTAGACTCTCTTCTGTATCCATTCTTATATTTATGTCAATGTAGCTAGTTTTCTTTAAGAGTTTTAGCTAGTTTTCTTTAAGAGTTTTACCTGGTTTGTTTACATTTCAATTTATTTTTTTTAGATTTCTTCCATTTTATCTTTGTTGTAGTTAGGCTTGCAAATATCAGACTACCTACTTAGCTCAACTCCTCCTAAAAAGGTGGAAGTATACTAAACCACTGGGGGATTGGTTCTGTTACCTCCCTGTAATTTGCAAGATTGGCAAAGTCAAACTGCAGAGAGAACACTATTTCAACCACTTTGGGATTATAGGATCTAGCCCTCCTGAATCCGGAGAGGGATCTCTCCAATAAGTGCAAACATGGATTTATATTTAAGGTTTTGGGTAATGACATTAGGCTAGGTATGAAGTCCGAGGGTTTTTGTTTGTTTTGGATGGTTGAGCATGATTATTATTTGAGTGGAAAGTTCTAAATGGAGAGATTTTCAAAGGTGTGAAGTTGCAAGCAATTAGAACAAGCTTTGGCTAAAAAGATAGAAATAACACTGGTTTTTAGTCTGTTGAGCTATGGAGTCATAACAACGCTTTAATTGAGCAACAACATCAAGAGTGATCCAAGGGGCAAGTCATCTATATCACAAGATCTTTGTGATTAAAATGATGGAATGGAAACAATAAAGTGTTGGAGGGGTGGAAACTGATAATAATTTCAACAAGGAATTATATTCAGTCCAAACAAGAAAAGCCTCTCAAGTAACTGTTTAAAACCAACCAAGGACAGGGCTAATCATAGAATTCCTGGGCAAGTTCTTATTAAAGAAGCTTAATTGACAAACAATCCAGTAATCCACATAATTACCTTCAGAAAGTATGAAAACAAATAAGATAAACGAAGTGCAACTTAAGATCAGATAAAGGTACTTTTAAACCTAGTCTGCTTTCGGCCAACACTAAGGGAAACTTTTAGAATCTACCTTTGGAGAAAGAAACTAGAAAACAGGGCACACCATCACTTTTCTAGTCTAACTTTAATAAGTAAACCATGAAAATAACATTCAAGAATAATGTCTAAAAAAAACAGTAGGACGAGGGAACGCCAACATTCTTAACTGTTTAAACTGTATTGAATCATTCTTAAATAAACCATTTGGAAGAAAACATTGAGATAAAGCTTATCAGTCAGAGAAGGGTACTGTAAATAGTAAATCCTAACTCTATGCTTGTTGTTCTTTATCAGAGAATAAATGGACAAAATGGCATACACAAAAGGAAAACAATTACACAGAAAGGAGCACTTCACCAGTGATATAGACCAGGATCCCAAGAAACAGCTTGTTATTGATGTCAAACCAGTTACCGTCTTCAGGTCCAATGTTCCAGTTCAGCCATCATCTTCACTTCTCAGCCTAAGTATTCTATCACAAACAGAGCTTCAGGAGCCTTTGAACACTATTTACAAGTAGAAAATTCGAGCACAAGTATATTTCAAAGTTCTGCAACCAACATTGTCTCATCTTCTACATAAGTATTTATAGAAGAAAAGAGGAGGTGGGAGGGGATTAAAGATATCCCAGGTTCAAAAAATACAGATTAAATGCTTCTCAGCCTTTGATGGGCTCGATGGAGAAGTTTACAGATGTTTTTTCCGTATCAATTGTTTTACATTTAAGAATTAAGCTCGGTGGGAGCTTTTGTTGACTTTAAGGCTCTGTTTCATGTTGTAATAACTCTGCTGATATTTTGCATTAAGTTCCTTTGCCTGAATTAACTATTTGGCTGTGTTGAGGCAAATATCTAATTTTTTTATCATAACTCGGCCTCTGTTTAATGCTTTGAGGCTACAGGTGGCAAACTAGGTAGCTGAAAGGAATCAATTAGCCTCTCATGTGGCAGTGGAGGCTCTTTCTGACTGATAAATATTTTGATTTTTCTTTAATTGTGTTTTAATTCGAAGGATTAGGATTTTGATTTTTGATCTTAGCCGTAAACCCCCAAAACTGTAAAAACAATCTTTAATCCTTCATTTCTATTGATTTAATCTTCAACACTGATACTCTTTTATCTTTTATTTAACTGACTGTGTCTTGTTTATGTGTAGGTATATAAAGGGTGCATATGGCATCGGTGCTCATGATACACTGATGAAATGTGATGTTCGAACCCTACAGATAGTTTCCTCTTTGATCAGTGAAAACCTAGAGGATCGTCATCCTCGGCTTTCATTTTCTTTAATATAATGGAAAAACCATTTAAACCTGCATAAAACAATAAAAGTTAATAAATCCTGCATTTATATGGTAAAACTGCTTAGGAGGCTTTGGCTTGGAGTGTGGCCATTGGATGACAGCATCCAATGGTGGAGATTGTGTGCGAAGATCAAAAAGGGAAGTCGTGGGTGAATACAGTGCAGAGGATTAAGTCTGGGCTGTTTGATCTTTGTAGAGATCAACAGTGGAATTAATTCAGGAGGAAATAAAGCAAAGGGGTCGCTTCATAGGGAAATGGCGAAAATTTTAAAGAAATAAGGTTTAAAAACCTTTTGCGGAGAAAACTACAATGAAAATTCATTCGGGGTTTCCGACCAATCCTGGGCCGTTGGATGAAAAAAGGCCTTAGAGATCAATGATCAAGATTGGCCGAAGAAGACCCTTTGGAAAGGTGGAGGGCGATAATTCAAAGGCCAGATTAAATCTGATCCGTTGATTTGCAGAGATCAACAGCAAGGAGAGAATGCGAAGATATGTGGTGGAAAATGGAAAAAAATGGTTTCAGAGGAGAAAACCATGGGTTTTTCACAGTGAAAGGGCGGGGATGTGGTTTTTCCTTTTTGGACGCGATATGTGTTCCCACCCGACACGTGGCGTTTCAAAACAGCTTATATGCGCAGCCCTCAGGAAATTAACCTTTGCGCTTGAAGTTACGTGAAAATGAGCGTCAACCGTTGGTTCTGGGGTCTCAGATCTGACGGTGGAGAACGAGCGCGATATTGGAAAGATGCACGGGAGGAAGGAGGTGGGGCGGTTTTATTATGGACCGTCCTATCAAGAAATCGACGGTGGAGATCAAATCTGGAGGGAGGTAGGACCCACAGGGGTCGGGCCTATCAGGGTTAATAAGAGACGTTGGATGTACAGGATCAACGGCCAGGGTTAAAACTAGTTTTAAATGAAATAATATATAGGCAGAGAAAGGGTGAAGAAGGACAGTTGATCTACAGAGATCAACGGCCAGGATTTGACCAAAAACATTATGAAGCGGGGCACATGAATTAAACCAAATTCGAGATATGCAATCTGGACTATTCGATCTGGACACATGGATGGTCCAAATGCAATCGGAGGCATGCGATCGGCAGGGGAAGAACTTTGAATGGCGCTGATGCGATTGAGCGCTGGCTATCGATTTGAGGATCATATCAATGGTGGGAAATTAATCAGGGAATCGCCAATTGGATATGGTGAAAAATATTAATGCGCCCAATGACATTTGTCGATGCGAGATTGCGTGGGCCATCAGATTGGCCCAAGATCAATGGCGGAGAAGGGCTCCGACCAATGAACGAGCGGGACCCCTTATAATATATAAAAACCAAAAATTTATGAAATGCAAAGGTTTTTATGGTGTTGGGTGGGTTATATATATGAGGGTTGGCGCCTATTTTTGGGGCCCTGGATATATGGAAAAGCAAAGGCCCAGGGCTTATACATATAAGGGCCAATCGCATCAGAAGGAAAGGTCGGGATTTTCAATCTACCCATTAGAAATTCTCCGATGCGATTAGCGCTTTGGGACTTTACCTCTTGGTCCCGGGCGTAGGTTTATATGGAAAAAATCAGAGGTCAGGGGTTTATACAATGGGGCTTAATCACATCGGAACAATGGTGCAGGACTTTTCAATATACCCATTTTCATTAAAAAACATTGCTCTAGCGGGTTTAGACCAAAACTTAGGAAAAGGTGGGTTTATGACTTTACAAAGGGAAATATGCATCGGAGATGGGTTTAAACAATGTTTAGTGCCTGATTACGGCCCCAAGGTTCAGCGAATGAGACAAGGGGATCGGGAGCTTACAACTAGAGGCTAATCGCATCGGAAGTCTTATAAAGGCCCAAAGACTTGCTTTCATCGTTTGTTGTCGATGCGATAAACGCCAAAAGAGCTCAGCGCTTGGTTTTAGAACCAGGGCACATGTGGGGAAGTGGTTTAGGCTTAGCCCAAAGGGGCTTAAGCAGATAGTCAAAAAACTTATTTTTTATGAAATTTTTCACAGTTTTTGATGGATTTGGGGGTTTCGGAAAAGTTTAAAAATGGGTTTAAAACTTTCTAAAGAGGATTTTTTGAAGGGGAAATGGGAAAAAATGGAAAAAAAAAGGAATATTATGAGGAAAAGAGAAGGTAAAATGAAGGTTTTTTTTCAGGTGGAAGGAAGGGAAAAATGGTGTTTTGCAGCAGTCTTTTCTCTATGAAATCAGCAGAATTTCTGAGTTTAAAAGGGAAACAGCATTGAAGATTAAATCAAAGGGCATGATGTCTTCATGAGTCTTCAAGAGATAACATTTTTAGCAATAAAATTGGTTTCTTTAAGGCTCCAAAATGATTTAGCCACCTTTTGATATAACATATTTTATAGGAGGCTAACAGTGACTCCACTTGGGGATGGTGCCTTCTTGAAGGCATCAAGAACTTTAGACTTGCATTCTCTGGGAGGCTAATCAGTGCCTTATCCATTGGGCTGCCTTTATTTACTTGGATGATCTTCTTTTCTCTGAAAATGTTAGCAACCATGAAAACAATGGATCTTCATCAACACAAGCTTTGTACCTACCCAATCCTACTGATCTAACATTTTTTCTTCTTTAGAGAGCACTTGGATTGGAAAACTCCTTTACAACATTTTATTCTTTTGAAAGCATAAAATTGATCTAATTCTACTTCTTATTTCTCCATCAACTCAAATTAAATAGTTGAGTTCATATGCTTCTCTACCTAATCTACTAATCTGTTAGGATTAAATAGTCTAACGGATTTTTATTCTCTAATTTCTAAAATAGAAATTTAAAAGCATACAAGTCAGGATTGAATAGTCTAACTTGTTGTTGATCTATGGCATAAAAAACAATCTGCACATAGATATTATTTTACAGAAATTTAAATCAAAATGGAAGGCTTAAGATCTGAAAGTTCAAAGCACTTCCTTTATCTTTTTCTAGCTCTATTTTTGCTTCTGTTTGAGCTGTTCTTTCCTTGTTCTCTGGTTCGGATTTTGAGCTAATTAGAACCAGTTTTACCTCTGTTTTGGCTCAAAATTTAAAACAGATTGGATTCATTCTTGTTTGGAAACTTAGGTTTAGATTTTGAGCTTGTTTGAATCTTTAATTTCTAGCCTAATCCATCTACTGATAAGCCAAGATTAAGCTGTTTAGCAAATCGAATTCACTAACCTATCAGTAGTCAATTTAAAACTAATTAATCATGACTAGGCTGTATGACTAATCGGAAGTGTGTTTTTAGGAGTGGCATTTAAGCTTGCACACTTTTAGATTTGTTTCTCTTTTTTGTTGGCATAGGGATGTACCTTTATTGTTTTTACAATCTGCCCTCTTTTCTTTCTTCTATTGTTTTTGTATTTTTGTTTTTTCTAACTTTGAATGCAATGATGGGTGAAATATTTATAATGAGAAAAAAGATAAAAAAGGCTTTCAGAACATGACATGGATCAAGAGAAGTAATGTTTAAGCATCCTGCCATTGATAAGACCCCCAAACAATTCTGATCCATTCAACTCTTGTAAGAAAAAGGCATTATTACCAGCAGCTGAATGAATGAAGTAAGGGCCAAGCCATAAGTTGTCAAAATTTCCATGCTTTCCCTTGTCTTCTCTCCTTGAGTCCCACTTTAAAACTTTGTCCCCAACATTAAAATTTCTGGCCTTTGTTCTTCTGTCAAAAAGATTTTTAATGTTGTCCTTCTTTTGCAATGCTTTGTTATAAACGTCCTCTCTGGTCTGCTGAAAGTGAATAGTCTAATTTATCCTTCTGATCATGTCATTATCTTCAGACTGAACCTCTTGAATCAACTTTATAACTGGTACACCAAGGCTGGTAGGAAAAATTGCATCTGTACCATACACAAGCTGGTAGGGTGACATCCCAATAGATTTGTTCAATGTCAATCTGTTAGCCCACAGTGCATGCACAAGCTTTGTGTGCCAATAATTCTTGTTTTCCTCCAACAAATTCTTGATTATGTTCACTAAACTCTTGTTTAAGGATTCTGCAAGCCCATTACCTTGAGGGTAATAGGCCATGGAATGAACCAATGTTAATAGATACTTGTGACAGAATTCAACCATCTTCTTTGATCCAAATGTTGTTGCATTATCAGTGATGATCTTGGTAGGAAAACCAAATCTAGAGAGAATATTAGTCTCCATGAATTTAATAATGACATAATCATTGGCTTGCCTACAGGGGATGGCTTCTATCCATTTCGTGAAGTAGTCTATGGCAGTGAGAATCCATCTATGCTGGGCAGAGGATGGTGGCTGGATTTTTCCTATGAAGTCAATTCCCCACTGTTGAAATGGAGCCTCAACATTGATTGTATGCAGAGGTAAGGGTAGCAGCTTCCTTTTGCCTTCAAAAATTTGGCATTTATGACAGGCAATTATCATCTTGTGTACATCAAGAAAGATAGTAGGCTAATAGTAACCAGCCCTTAAGATTTTGTTGGTTGTTGTCTTCCAGTATAAATGGCCTCCACACTCCCCTTCATGGAACTCATGCTTAACCTTCTCTGCATCATACTCAGGAAAACATTTAAGCAATATACCACTTGCATTTTTCTAATAAATACATTTATCTAAAATGCAATAGTTCACAACTTTTAACTTCAAAAACCTTGCCTTTGTTTTTTTCAAACCAGGAGGTGTATTCAGATTAAGAAAAATATAAAGAATATCAGCATACCAAGAGGAATTCATAAAATGGTCTTCAACAATGGGAGTTGATATTTCCTCTTGTTCATCCAAAGCATTAATCATATTAATATCAAGAACTTCAAAATTTAAGTTAGCCATTAACCTAGCTAGACCTTGGCCTTTGATGAGTTTAGTGGGCTTTATCTCTAAATCATATTCAAGAATAATAGATATCCACTTACCTCTCTTACCATCTGGGTCCTGTTTTAGAATGTCTTTCAAAACTGAATTTGGGGCAAAGGAAATGATGTGGGAATGCAAGATATATACTCTGAAGTCTTTTAAAACCTTAACCAAAGCAAAAGCTTGTTTCTCCATAATGTTATACTTCAGAGGGGCATCCCTCAAAGCCTTGCTAAAGAGTGCAATAGGCTGCTCTTGTCCTTGTGGTTTTTTCTGTAAAAGGACAGCAACTATTATATGTTCTGATGTGAATGAAAAAATATAAAAATCTTTTGAAAAATCAAAACTTATTAGAACCGGTGTTCTGGTTAACGCTTGTTTCGCCAGCTCAAAGGACTTCTTTGCTTCCAAGGTCTATTTTACCCCTTGCTCCTTCTTCAGCATGTTTGTAATGTTTTTAAGGAGCTCAGCCAAGTTGGGTATGAACCTTATCAAGAAATTAATATTTCCAATGAAATATTGCAACTCCTTGATGTTTCAAGGATGAGAGATCTGCAATATTGCCTCAATCCTCTTTGGGTATATCTTAATACCCTCTTCTGAAATAATGTGCCCAAGAAGTTTACCTTCTTGGAGACCGAATAATGTTTTCTTATGGTTTAAATATATCCCAAACTTTCTGTATTTCTCGAAAACTGTTCTTAAATGTGTTAAGTGCTCTTCATTTTTCTTTGGAAAAATAGTGACATCATCGAGGTATATAATGATGAAGTAGCCCAATTCTTCTGAGAATGCTATGTCCATGGCTCTTTGGAATGTTGCACCAGCATTCATTATACTGAAGGGCATTTTCACGTACATGAAAGTGCCCCACGGTGTAGTAAAAGTTGTCTTTAATTGATCATCAGGGTGAACTAAAATTTGATTATACCCTGACTAGCCATCAAACAAATAAATTATTTTAGACCCTACCACCCTTTGTAAAATATGATCCATTTTAGGTAAAGGGTAGTTTTCTTTCAATGAAGCTTTGTTTAAGTCTCTAAATTCTATACAAAGCCTGATCTCTCATGTTTTCTTCCTAACTGACACCAGATTAGACACCCACTCAGAATATCTAATAAGGACAAGAATACCAGCTTCATACATTTTCTTGATTTACTTCTCAACCAAAGGTAGCTAAACAAGGTTTATTCTACACAGCTTCTGTTTGAATGGTTTTTGGTTTTCCTTGAGAGGAATTTTGTGTTGTATTATTTTAGTTTCATAGGATTTAAGATCTTCGTAACTCCACACAAAAACATCATAAAATTATTTAAACAGCTCTATGTATTTGAGTTTAATGTGAGCTGGTAAAGTCTTAGACACTTTAATCATCATAGGTTTTAGTTCACTGCCTATATTGCACTCTTCCACTTCAGTCTCTAGACGCTCCAGTTTTGGCTTCTTGGCCACATCATTAAAATCAAACAACTCTTTTAAAGGGGCCAAACCCTTTGGAAAATTGTGATCTTTAGACTGCAAGGTTTCTAACTCCTCTGTTTCTAACGCTGCAATCATTTCTGTTGTTTTCAAGTTTGATAGATAGTAGATTAATATTAGCAAGCTGAAGAGACTTTTCTTCTTCACCAAGAAAATTTTCTTCACTATTGCAGTTTGTTTCATAATCTGAATCCGAATGATGCAGGAGCATCAAGACCTTTTTCTCCATTTGTAAATATGGGGTGTGATAATATTAATTTGTAAATATGGGGTGTGATGATTTTTAATATTTTATTAATTAATTTGAATTAAATAGGAGAAGGTGAGGATTTATGTAAATATCTTTTTATTAATAAAAGGATATGAGGAAATTTAATAAATTGAAGGATTTTAGGGATAAAAACCTATCCTTTAGGGATGTTGAGAATTTTAGGGGTTTGTTAAGGATTTTAAGGGATTGAGCATTTAATGTAATGATTTTTTAAAAATTGTATAAATAGGAGGGGTTTTGGAGAGAAAAAGACATTGAGAATAGTGAGAGGAGTAGAGAGCTGGTTGGGAACAACCAAGGCTGTAAGCCTTTGGTAAATTGTAAGGGCCATCAATCTGGAATATCAGGCCAAACAAAGGGTGTAAGTAATCTTGTTTTGATTTCAGATTATACATATATACATTTTGTGATTAGTTGTGAAAGTCATAGTTATTTCTGGTTAAATGTAAATGTATATACATGGTTGAGGTATTGATAATTGGAAAGGCTGACCGAAGGAAATCCGCACTAAAAGAAATGGTGAGATCGATTTATGTAACAATTGTTATCTGTGCATGAATAACTTTGTTATATCAATCTGAATTCGATTAATAGCAGATGAAAAGAGGAAAGCAACAGTGTTTTAGTACATTTTAAATCTGCAATGTCAAGTTGTGTAATTCTGAGGTCGATAGCAGAAATTGCTATTCGATGAGTGCGTTTGAAGCCACAGTGGGAACCAAAACGATTTCTGTTCTTCTGTTTGAATGGGTATTCCTTTGCTTGTTTATACATTGAGGAACGAGTGTAATGACCGCGCCCACATGATACCTATAAGAATCCAGTTTGAAGTGAAAATGAAACAGAGTTTCCTATGTTGATAGATCGACCTTTTAATCTGAAGCAGATTGATATGTATGTTTGCTGAGTCCTGTTTGCTTGTAGACTGAAGTTAAAATCCTTGAGGTACATCATATTTTAAAAGTGGTAATACACAGTATTCAACAGCGCAACAAGTGAAGAAATAAATCGATGGCAGAAGCGATATTGTGGTTTACAATGAAATTCGATTTTTCAGTTCAAATGTATAGCTGTGGGAAATTCAATGTATATTGAGATTTGATGTGATATATATATGGCGCTGAGTTTGTATGCGTGCTGTATCAAATTGAATTTAAACCACACGTTTTTTTGGTTGCAAGAATTGCATAATCCATGAGAAGTGTTGAAGCCGCTGTATTAAAACCGAATCCGGCATTGAAGCTTCTGTTTGGGTCGATTTCATGGCTCTAACAGAGTTTAAACTCATAGTTTGTTACCATATATAAAAATGATGAAGTTGCATATGAACTTGCATAGTTTGTTGATGAATTGATAATGCAGAGTTTGTTGATGAATTGATAGCGCAGAGTTTGTTGTTGTTGATGAATTATTGTTGGTAGTTTGTTGATGAATTGATAGCGCAGAGTTTGTTGATGAATTGATAGCGCAGAGTTTGTGGTTGTTGATGAAGTTGCATAGTTTGTTGATGAATTGATAGCGCAGAGTTGAAGAGCAGGTCCGATCTACATTGATGATAAATGCAGAGTCAAGAGCAGATACGTAAAAGGTAAGTGCATTGTTGGCACTTCCATCGAAAATGATTGTGAATGCTTGAATGCTTCTATTGTTAGTCAATAAGAAATGAGAATAAATCATTTAAGTATATTTAGATTGAATATCAGGCCGCAATCTATAATGAGTGATATGGGATTGTTTGCTTTCGAATGATTTGATCATAGAGGAATGGTAATGAACCCAAAGGCGCATTTGATTATGAAGTCCGATTTTGAGAGGATTTGATTTTAAAACTAAATGATTGAATCTTTGAGTAAGATTGGGATGGTGTGTATTAATAAATGTTTCATAATCATTGTTGCCTTCATATAGGATGAAATTGCCATGCATGTTTGTATATGAATGAGTGTATGTTGGCATTAACATGGTTAAGGAGGCATGAATAATTTTAAGGAGAGTGAATGTTGAATAAATTTGAGCGTATATTGGAAAGCTACCACATGTTGATATGAGATGGTAGTAGATTGAGGTTTTTGATTTTGAAAAAGTTGAGGTGCATTCTTATATACATGGCTATTGATGATCCTGGGTATTGCAAGCTCTATGCTTGCGTCATTTTGGTATCAAAGCCTGGCTCTGTTGAAATGAAGAATGTTTGTTTGAAGACAGAAGGTTTATTGAATTGAAATGTATTTCTGAATGTGTGATGAATGATGAAGATCAGATTTTAAATCTGATATGCAGCATATACCATTGCAAGTGAATAGAATGCAGGTAAAGGAGATCAGATTCTAATTGAAAGTCAAGCAACCAGAGTACAGCTGAAGGAATGAAGGATTATGCAGGTATTGTGTTTGGTTAATTTTGATTTGAATTTTACTGACAAAGAAATGGAATGAGGATTGATGGTTGCAGCAAAGAAGAAACTCAGCAAAGAGGGAATTGTTGCTGACAGCTGAAGTTGCCAGAAGATTGGAAGAAAGGATCAGATTCTAAAAATCTGATTGACAGTGAAATTTTGCAGAGGAAGCATAAAGATTTGTTGGACAGAACTGCAGGAATGATGAAATTGAAGTGCAAGAGAATGGAAGGACAAGATCAGACTGAGATCTTGAAGGTAAGGTGATCTGGGTTTATTTGAATTTGAAGATTGTAGTCTTTGCAGAAGTATTTTTGCAACTCCCAAAAGGAAAATCCATAGAAGACATGTTTAAAATTGCTAACAGAAAACTGGTGGAAGCATAGGTGGCAGAACCTTGAGGAAATCCAATAGAGATTGGATAAGGAAGACAGTTGTGAACAGGCAGATGAGTTGAAGCCCAGGAAGAGCAAAGGGAAGTGCTCAAAGGAGGTTCCAGAGATAGAACCAATTGCTTGCCAAAAGACCGAGTGAGGAGGGCTTGGTGAGGTAAGTGGCGGCAGGACAGGACTTGCTGCTGAAGAGGCTTTAATGCAACTCATAGTAAAGTGAGTAAGGAACTCATAGAGATGGAAAGGATGATGACTAGTGACAGTCATAACAGAGGTTCTGAAATCAACCACAGCAGAGGACAAAAGAAGAAGGATGTCAAGTCAATTGGCATACAGAGACAGCTAAGCAAAGAGGAATATGAGAGGGAGAAGGCTGAGATAGCAGTTCAGCTTGAGGTGTTAATGGAGATGTTGCAAAGAAATGAGGAAGACCAGAAGCGTGGTTATGTCATGAGAAAGAAGTTGAGATGGCAGAGGCTACAAGAGAAGTGGAATCATCAGGTGAATTTGCAATTGATAAAGGAACTAAGGGAACTTGAACAGGTTATAGATGCCAGAAAGAAGAGAGAGAAGCTCGAAACAGTTGAGCTGCAGCAAAAGGAAGATGCTGAAGAAGATGTTGAAGTTTCGATATGTTACCCAGAGAGTGGACCATTACTTTTTGAAAGTGATGAAGAGCTGGAGGAGTTGAATCATATGAATGATTCAAAGCAGCCGGAAGATTTGATGACTGAAGTATCAAACAAGACCGTAAGGTCTTGTGATTTTAAAACTAACGATTTGTGTGTGATTGCAGGTTTGGAAGAAGAAAAAGAACATCTACTGAAGGATGTTAAGGAAGATTTAGCAGAAGAAAGACCATGTGAGGAAATGGAAGATCGTGTAAAGTTTCCGAAGTCCACTCCAAGTAAAATCATTGAGTTATATCGAGAATTAGACTTTCAAAGGAGGAAATTGGAAGAACAGAGGATGAATGTCCAGGATAGATTGCTGATGAAGGATGACAAAGCAGTTGTCATAAATGATAATCAAGAAGAAATTGCAGGTGACGAGCAAAGGAATGTTACAGAGGGAAAGGAAGATTGGGAGGCCGTAACATTCATATTGACAGCTAGAGCAACATGTGAGGCGACATTTATAGTAGCAGCAACAGAAAAGGTTATCAAAACAAGTGAAGAGCAATCAAGAGAAGGAAGCAATCAGCAGACAGAGGACATACTTGACAGAGAAATTGAGTTGATAAGGAGGTTAATGATAAAGACATCCCAGAGAAAGACAGCCGAAAGAAAGAAAAGGAGCAACAACAAGAGAAAGACAGCAAAAGATTGCAAGAGCAGAGCAGGTGGAGCACTACAACACAAAATATGGAAACCTGGAAGACAACAGCAGATAGCAACAGCAGTGAAGCAATCGACAAGCACGGAAGGATTACAAAATAAAATTTGGGATCCAGGAGGAGATATCTAGACTTATGACCAGGTGGTCATGAATTTTCTTACATGGGGAGTCTGATGCAGGAGCATCAAGACCTTTTTCTCCATTTGTAAATATGGGGTGTGATAATATTAATTTGTAAATATGGGGTGTGATGATTTTTAATATTTTATTAATTAATTTGAATTAAATAGGAGAAGGTGAGTATTTATGTAAATATCTTTTTATTAATAAAAGGATATGAGGAAATTTAATAAATTGAAGGATTCTAGGGATAAAAACCTATCCTTTAGGGATGTTGAGAGATTTAGGGGTTTGTTGAGGATTTTAAGGGATTGAGCATTTAATGTAATGATTTTTTAAAAAATTGTATAAATAGGAGGGCTTTTTGTGAGAAAAAGACATTGAGAATAGTGAGAGGAGTAGAGAGCTGGTTGGGAACAACCAAGGCTGTGAGCCTTTGGTAAATTGTAAGGGCCATCAATCTGGAATATCAGGCCAAACAAAGGGTGTAAGTAATCTTGTTTTGATTTCAGATTATACATATACATTTTGTGATTAGTTGTGAAAGTCATAGTTATTTCTGGTTAAATGTAAATGTATATACATGGTTGAGGTATTGATAATTGGAAAGGTTGACCGAAGGAAGTCCGCACAAAAAGAAATGGTGAGATCGATTTATGTAACAATTGTTATCTGTGCATGAATAACTTTGTTATATCAATCTAAATTCGATTAATAGCAGATGAAAAGAGGAAAGCAAATGTAGTTGTTTTAGTACATTTTAACAGCAATGTCAAGTTGTACTTGAGGTCGATAGCAGAAATTGCTATTCGATGAGTGGGCACAGTTTGTTGGGACCCAAAACTACTGCTCTTCTCCGTTTGAATGGGTATTCCTTTTCTTGTTTCTTATACATTGAGGAACGAGTGTAATGACCGCGCCCACATGATACCTATAAGAATCCAAATAGGCGGAAAATGAAACAGAGTTTCCTATGTTGATAGATCGACCTTTTAATCTAAAGCAGATTGATATGTATGTTTGCTGAGTCCTGTTTTCTTGTAGACTGAAGTTAAAATCCTTGAGGTACATCATATTTTAAAAGTGGTAATACACAGTATTAAACAGCGCAACAAGTGAAGAAATAAATCGATGGAAGAAGCGATATTGTGGTTTACAATGAAATTCGATTTTTCAGTTCAAATGTATAGCTGTGGGAAATTCAATGTATATTGAGATTTGATGTGATATATATATGGCGCTAAGTTTGTATGCGTGCTGTATCAAATTGAATTTAAACCACACGCTGTTTTGGTTGCAAGAATTGCATAATCCATGAGAAGTGTTGAAGCCGCTGTATTAAAACCGAATCCGGCATTGAAGCTTCTGTTTGAGTCGATTTCATGGCTCTAACAGAGTTTAAACTCATAGTTTGTTACCATATATAAAAATGCTGAAGTTGCATATGAACTTGCATAGTTTGTTGATGAATTGATAACGCAGAGTTTGTTGATGAATTGATAGCGCAGAGTTTGTTGTTGTTGATGAATTGATAAGCGCAGAGTTTGTTGATGAATTGATAGTGCAGAGTTTGTTGATGAATTGATAGCGCAGAGTTTGTTGTTGTTGATGAAGTTGCATAGTTTGTTGATGAATTGATAGCGCAGAGTTGAAGAGCAGGTCCGATCTACATTGATGATAAATGCAGAGTTGAAGAGCAGGACAGAAAGGTAAGTGCGTTGTTGGCATCTACTGAGCTGGATTGTGAATGCGTTCATTGTTAGTTGACAAGCAAATGAGAATAAATAAATGGGGTTATATTTATAGATTGAATATCAGGCCGCAATCTATAATGAGTGATATGGGATTGTTTGCTTTCGGATGATTTAATCATAGAGGAATGGTAATGAACCCAAAGGCGCATTTGATTATGAAGTCCGATTTTGAGAGGATTTGGCTTTGTAACTAAATGATTGAACTTTTGAGTAAGATTGGGATGGTGTGTATTAATAAATGTTTCATAATCATTGTTGCCTTCATATAGGATGAAATTGCCATGCATGTTTTTATATGAATGAGTGTATGTTGGCATGGTTAAGGAGGCATGAATAATTTGAAGGAGAGTGAATGTTGAATAAATTTGAGCGTATATTGGAAAGCTACCACATGTTGATATGAGATGGTAGTAGATTGAGGTTTTTTATTTTGAAAAAGTTGAGGTGCATTCTTATATACATGGCTATTGATGATCCTGGGTATTGCAAGCTCTATGCTTGCGTCACCGAACTGTGTAGTTCAAATTCATTTCTGAATTGCATGAAGTCTTATATTTGTTTGTCTCTGTTGAACACTTGCCAATGTTTTTCGTTATCAGGAACGACTGGTCTGAATTTAATCTGAGTTGTGCATTCTTTGGTTTCGTATGGTGTTAAGCATGATCTAGCCACGAAAGCTAAGCTCTGGGCCGCGATATTTCTTTTTCTTGGAACAAAAATTAACTGGGACTCCTCAAAAATTTTCAAAAGGTCCATGACATCATTTTGATAGGCCATAAGTCTGGGGTGATTAGCGTTGTATTCCCTGTTGACTTGCCTAATGATTAATTTTGAATCCCCATGGACTTTAATTGTTTTGGCTCCTAACTTTTTCAACAAATGTAAGCCTAAAAGCAGGGATTCATATTCCGCTATGTTATTTGAACACTAAAAGTTTAATCTACAGGAAAGGCTTTCTGTGTGGTTGTTCTCAGTGTTGCATATCTAGACACCTGCACCAGCATTGCTTCTAGTGCATGACCCGTCAAAGTTCATACTCCACAGAGGACTAGTTTTGGTTTCATCTTGGTTACTGTCCTCTTCAACTATAGTGCTTTCGGATGCTTCCTGAATATCAGCACTTAGTTGAATTTTTTTTAAATCCTCAGGTTTTTCACTGCGTTGAGGGTTACTTTCTTGACTGTCAAGGGTTAAAATAAAAAGACACATGACTTGTAGCTCAAAACCTGTGTTGGGTTTGCTAAAGTTTAAAGGTTTAGAAAACTGTTTAAACACTTCTTTATTGTGCTCCTCCTCCTCTCTATCGACCATTAATTCTATTAAAGTGACTTTTTCATTGAATTTTTCATCATTAAAAAGGATAAAAGAATCGAGGCCTGTATTTACAGAATACAGAGGAGAGTTTTGTGGTCTGTCTTGGCTTAGAACCGTATATTTCATATGGGACTCCCTATAAATTCTTCTTGTCTGATTGAAAACAGGGATGGTCACATAGGTCATGTCCATCTGCATACATCCTTATAACTTAGCTCCCCAAGACCATGATAAAAACATTCTGTACTTTGGGGGTACATCAGCCACAACGATATCCATGACTAAGCATTTGGCTAGAATCTGTGCTAAGTTAACACAGAGTCTTTTATTAATCCTAAAAATTTTACTCTACTTGAGTCAAAGGAGTAAAGGTCTTTATAAGGTCTGGTGATTTCTAGACCCAGGATCTCCATCACAGCTTTGGGCATTAAATTATGAGAGGCCCTTGAATCATGCATAGCGTTATGCAAAATCTTATCATGAACGTTTAAACTTACATAAAAAGGAGGAACAGGTCCCTCTTGATATCTACCTTCAATATTTGGACCAAAAATAAGCTCAAGATGGTCATCGTTAAGATTGATTGTATCATTACTCTCTCCTAGGTTAAAAGCCTTCAAAATTTTAGACCTATATACATTCTGGGCAGCTAACTCAGTCAAGGGAACAAAGATTTTAATTTTGGAAATTTCCTGCTCCAAGCTAAAAGGAATTTGATTCTTTGAAGTACTTGTCTCAGCCTTATTAACTGCCACTCTGTCAGCAAAATCTGTTTGCTGATTTGTTCTATTTACATTTGACAAAATTGTGTTCACATGAGTATTAGCTAAGGTGCTAACACTACTAAGGTCTACACTCTGTTTTGAAGTGTTTTGAGTGCCTTTCTCTTTACCTTTATTAGAATTTCCAGCCACTGTTTTGTCTTTCTATTTTACAATTTTGGGTTTGTTTACAGTGTTGTTTTGTGAATATTTGTCAGAGGTTTTTTTACTTCAAAGGTCATAGTCTTTTTGAGACTCTATGATGACATTTTCCATGTCTTGGTAATAACTTTCATCATCATCTCTTTTTTCATCATAAGGTGTGTATAGACCTTGTTTCCTATCATAATGAACCTCAAAGTCATCATTATCTACTCCCAGCATGTTGATATCATCTTCCTCTGTTTTCTCATCTATTTCTTCAACCTCACTCACATAGTTTTGATGAAAGGGAGGAGTGATATGTTGATCATCTTCCCTTGGCCTATTTTGGGGTTGATTTCTTCTAAAATTCTGATTCTGGTTCTGGTTTCTGTTTTAAGGAGAAGTTTGGTTTTGACTTGCTTGTGCTCTCTCAAGGATGCTCATTTTCTTCATCATCTCCTCCATCATTTTTTCCATCTTAGAGCTGGAAGTAGAAGGTGTGGATTCCTCTCTAAAGCACACTCTCTTCTCATTCTTCATTCTTGCTCTTTTCTCCATTAAGTTAACTTCCACAGCAAGAGCCCCCTTTTGCATATCTTCAAGGGTTAAAGGATCTCACTCTCTCAGCTGATAAGCCATCTCGGGGTCAAACCCTTTAGGAAACTTATTTAGAGCTGAGCCTTGTGGAGGTTTTAGATCTGGGGGAAGTGCATTATATACTCTCTTGAATCTAGTGTAGTAAGCTTGTACACTTTCCCCATTGTTTTTGTGGAGTTTCTTGTAATTGGAAAGTATTTGAAGAGGGTTATTTTTCGATTTCCATTTTTTTAAGAATTGCTGATGGAAGGCTTGGAGATCATTTATACTATGGGGGGCTAAGCCTTTAAACCATTTTCTTACTTCTCCCCCCAAACTTTGAGAAAATAATCTAAGCTTGACAGATTCATCATCAATTTCATTTCTGTCAAAGTATTCATTCATCTTATCCACATGTTGTGATGCATTATTAGCATTAATAGCATCATACAATGGTATTTTGGACTGATAGTCCTGTGGAAGATTAACTAATGGTACAGGAAGGACTAAGGGAGCATACCATGCTACCATGGTAGGAGGTGGAGGTGGATTTACAAGAGGTGGATTAACAAAAGGGAAAGTGGGCTGAAGTGGAGTGGTTTGGACAGTGAATGTAGGATGAACATATGTGGATGGACCAGGAATAGATTGTTGAGCTGATCTTGGATGAGAGCCACATAAATTGAAAATGAAATGTAAATCGGGTGGTGTTGTTTCTCTACTACCAGGACGTTTACTTTTTTCAGGAGATGAAAGTGAAGACTCTGAATCTAGCTAATCTAAATCATCAAGTGACCTAGCTCTAAATGGATTTCTTAAGTCAAATTTTGATTGTTGTAGAGCTACAAAATTTTCAGGAACTGAATTAGCTCTCAAGGGTGATCTGAAAACAGTTGAAAATTTAATCTTAGGAGACTTCCTAAGGATACTTTCAGGGTTATCAACTATCTCAGGTGGGTCAGGGTCAGGATAGGCTCTAGTATGAATATTTCTAGAAGCCAATATGTTGTGTTTTGTAGACCCAAGTAAACAAGAAAAGTTCAACCAGATATGACAATATTTAAGAGGTTAACCGATCTATTTTACACAAATTTTAATCCTACAGTCCTCTAACTGAGTTTGAATGATGTTACAATGATTATGGGTCCTCCCAGTGGAGTCTTAAGGTATGTTCAGGATTGTGGACTTGCCAAGTGGAATTTTTTAGCTCTTTTTGAGGTAAGAGGTTTTATGGTCCACCACCATGTTTATTGAATACCAATCTGAAATATTTTTGGGTTTTCTGAGTTATTTTTCAGTCCTATGGTTTCTAAGAGTGTCCTAAATCTGTTTCAAAACTTAGCTACGGTTATGAGAGAAAGATAGTCTAGTCTTATGGCTAAGCAAGCTGATCCTTCAAGGTTTGATAAAGGCTTATGAGAATCCTAAGGTGTCCTTAGTTTGTCACTGATTGAAATGAGTTTTATCATAATTACCAATTTCTTAGTAGTGCTTGAAGAAGGCTACTTGTACTCAAGGGGTTTTTGGAATGAATATGTACTCACTCCCCAGTGGAGTCGCCAGAAATGTTAGTTGTTGGTGGCTCAACTGGTTAATATACCAATTGTGCTTAAAACAAGGGTTTCTTCTTATCCAATGATTATCTTAAAATGAAAACAACTCAAAATCCCTAGTGGAGTCACCAGAAATGTTATCTCCTTGTAATTTGCAATATTGGCAAAGTCAAACTGCAGAGAGAACACTATTTCAATCACTTTGGGATTCTAGGATCTAGCCCTCCTGAATCCGGAGAGGGATCTCTCTAATAAGTGCAAAGATGGATTTATCTTTAAGGTTTTGGGTAATGATATTAGGCTAGGTATGAAGTCTGAGGGTTTTTGTTTGTTTTGGATGGTTGAGCATGATTATTATTTGAGTGGAAAGTTCTAAATGGAAAGAGTTTCAAAGTTGTGAAGTTGCAAGCAATCAAAACAAGCTTTGGCTAAAAAGATATATATAATGTTGGTTTTCAGTCCATTGGGCTATGGAGTCATAACAGGGCTTTAATTGAGCAACAACATCAAGAGTGATCCAAGGGGAAAGTCATCTATATCACAAGATATTTGAGATTAAAATGATGGAATGGAAACAATAAAGTGTTGGAAGGGTGGAAACTTATAATAATTTCAACAAGGATTTATAGTCAGTCCAAACAAGAAAATCCTCTCAAGTAACTATTTAAAACCAACCAAGGACAGGGCTAACCATAGAATTCTTGGGCAAGTTCTTATTAAAGCAACTTAATTGACAAACAATCTAGTAATCCGCATAATTACCTTCAGAAAGTATGGAAACACATAAGAGAAATGAAGTGCAACTTAAGATCAGATAAGGTACTTTTAAACCTAGTTTGCTTTCCGCCAACACTAAGGGAAACTTTCAGAATCTACCTTTAGAGAAAGAAACTAGAAAACAGGGCACACCATCACTTTTCTAGTCTAACTTTAATAAGCAAACCATGAAAATAACATTCAAGAATAATGTCTAAAGAAAATATTAGGATGAGGGAACGCCAGCATTCCTAACTGTTTAAACTATATTTAATCATTCTTAAATAAACCATTTGGAAGAAAACATTGAGATAAAGCTTATCAGTCAGAGAAGGGTACTGTAAACAGTAAATCGTAACTCTATGCTTGTTGTTCTTTATTAGAGAATAAATGGACAAAATGGCATACACAAAAGAAAAACAGTTACACAGAAAGGAGCACTTCACCAATGATATAGACCAGGATCCCAAGAAACAGCTTGTTATTGATGTCAAACCAGTTACAGTCTTCAGGTCCAATGTTTCATTTCAGCAATCATCTTCACTTTTCAGCCTAATTATTCTATCACAAACAGAGATTCAAGAGCCTTTGAACACTATTTACAGGTAGAAAATTCGAGCACAAGTATATTTCAATGTTCTGCAACCAACATTGTCTCATCTTCTACATAAGTATTTATAGAAGAAAAGAGGAGGTGGGAGGGGATAAAATATCTCCCAGGTTCAATAAATACAGATTAAATGCTTCTCGGCCTTTGATGGGCTCAATGGAGAAGTTTATATATTTTTTTTCCGTATTAATCGTTTTACATTTAAGAATTAAGCTCGATGGGAGCTTTTGTTGACTTTAAGGCTCTGTTTCATGTTGTAATAACTCTGCTGATATTTTGCATTAAGTTCCTTTGGCTGAATTAACTATTCAGCTACGTTGAGGGAAATATCTAATTTTCTGATCATAACTCGGCCTCTGTTGAATGCTTTGAGGCTACAGGCAGCAAACTGGGTAGCTGAGAGGAATCAATTAGCCTCTAATGTGGCGGTGGAGGCTCTTTCTGACTGATAAATCTTTTTACTTGTCTTTAATTGTGTTTTAATTTGGAGGATTAGGCTTTTGATTTTCGATCTTAGCCGCAAACCCCCAAAACTGTAAAAACAGTCTTTAATCCTCCATTTTTGTTGATTTAATCTTCAACACTGATACTCTTTTAGCTTTGATTTAATTGACTGTCTTGTTTATTTGTAGGTATATAAAGGGTGCAGATGGCATCGGTGCTCATGATACACTAATGAAATGTGATGGTCAAACTCTGCAGATGGTTTCCTCTTTGATAAGTGAAAACCTGTAGGATCATCATCCTCGGCTTTCATTTTCTTTAATATAATGGAAAAACCATTTAAACCTACATAAAACAATAAAAGTTAATAATTCCTGCGTTTATGTGGTAAAACTGCTTAGGAGGCTTTGGCTTGGAGTGTGGCCATTGGATGATAGCATCCAACGGTGGAGATTGTGTGCGAAGATCAAAAAGGGAAGCGGTGGGTGAGTACAGTGCAGAGGATTAATTATGGGCCGTTTGATCTTTGCAGAGATCAACAGTGGAAATAAGTCAGGAGGAAATAAAGCAAAGGGGTCGCTTCATAGGGAAATGGCGGAAATTGCAAATAAATAAGGTTTAAAAACCTTTTGTGAAGAAAAATTCATTGAAAAGTCATTCGGGGTTTCTAAATGATCCTGGGCCATCGAATCAAAAAATGCCTCAGAGATCAATGATCAAGATTGACCGAAGAAGACCCTTTGGGAAGGTGGAGGGCGATAATTCAAAGGCCATATTAAATCTGAGCCATTGATCTGCAGAGATAAATGGCGGGGAGCGAATGCGAAGACATGCGGTGGAAAAGGGAAAAAAATGGTTTCAGAGGAGAAAACCACAGGTTTCGCACAATGAAAGGGCAGGGAGGCGGTTTTGCCTTTTTGAACACAATATGCGTTCCCACCCGACACGTGGCATTTCAAAACAGCTTATATCATGCAGCCCTTAGGAAATTAACCTTCACACTTGAAGTTACGTGAAAACGAGTGTCGACCATTGGATCTGGGGTCTCAGATCTGACGGTGGAGAACAAGCGCGATATTGGAAAGATGTGTAATTTAAAGGAGGTGGGGTGATTTTATTATAGACTGTCTGATCAAGAAATCGACGGTGGAGATCAGATCTGGAGGGAGGCAGGACCCACAGGGGTCGGGCCTGTCAGGGCTAATATGAGCTGTTGGACGTATAGGATCAATGGCCAGGGATAAAACTGGGTTTAAAACGAAATAATATACAAGCAGAGAAAGGGTGAAGAAGGACCATTGATTTGCAGAGATCAACGACCAGGATTTGGCCAAAAACATTATGAAGTGGGGCACCTGAATTAAACCAAAGTCGGGAGATGCAATCTGGACCATCCGATCTGGACA
Source organism: Pinus albicaulis (assembly GCA_034641835.2). Classification (NCBI taxonomy): domain Eukaryota; kingdom Viridiplantae; phylum Streptophyta; class Pinopsida; order Pinales; family Pinaceae; genus Pinus; species Pinus albicaulis. The sequence goes on along the minus strand of CM076573.1, from coordinate 845,417,114 downwards.
CGTGGATGGTCCAGATGCAATTGGAGGCATGCGATCGGCGGGGGAAGAACTTTGAATGGCACCAATGTGATTGAGCACTGGCCGTCGATCTGAGGATTAGATCAACAGTGGGAAATGAATCGGGGTATCGCTAATTGGAGACGGTGAAAAATATTAACGTGCCCAATGAGATTTACCGATGCGAGATTGCGCGGGCCATCAGATTGGCCCAAGATCAATGGCAGAGAGGGGCTCTAACCAATGAACGAGCAGGACCCCTTAAAATATATAAAAACCAATAATTTATGAAATGCAAAGGTTTTTATGCTGTCGGGCGGGTTATATATATGAGGCTTGGCGCCCGTTTGCGGGGCCTGGATATAAAGTCCAATCGCATCAAAAGGAAAGGTCGAGCTTTTAAATCTACCCATTAGAAATTCTCCGATGCGATTAGCGCTTCGAGACTTTACCTCCTGATCCCGGGCGTAGGTTTATATGGAGAAAAGCGGAGGGCAGGGGTTTATACAACGGGGCTTAATCACATCAGAACAATGGTGCGGGACTTTTCAATCTACCTATTTTCATTAAAAAAACATTTCTCTGGTGGGTTTAGACCAAAACATAGGAAAAGGTGGGTTTATGACTTTACAAAGGGAAATATGCATCGGAGATGGGTTTAAACAATGTTTAGCGCCCGATTGTGGGCCCAAGGTTCAGCGAAGGAGACAAGGGTATTGGGAGCTTACAACTAGAGGCTAATCGCATCAGAAGTCTTATAAAGTCCCAAACACTTGTGTTCATCATTTTTTGTCAATGTGATAAACGCTGAAAGAGCTTAGCGCTTGGTTTTAGCGCCAGGTCACATGTGGGGAAGTTTTTTAGGCTTAGCCCAAAGGGGCTTAAGCACATAGTTAAAAAACTTATTTTTTATGAATTTTTTCACAGTTTTTGATGGATTTGGGGGTTTCGGAAAAGTTTAAAAATGGGTTTTAAACTTTGTAAACAGGATTTTATGAAGGGGAAATGGGAAAAAATGGAAAACAGAGAAATTTTATGAGGAAAAGAGAAGGTAAAATAAAGGTTATTTTTGAGGTGGAAGGAAGGGGAAAATGGTGTTTTGCAGCAGTCTTTTCTCTATGAAATCAGCAGAATTTCTAAGTTTAAAAGGGAAACAGCAGTGAATATTTAATCAAAGGGCATGATTTCTTCATGAGTCTTCAAGAGATAACATTTTTATTAATAAAACTGGTTTCTTGAAGGCTCCAAAATGATTTAGCCACCTTTTGATATAACAAATTTTGTAGGTGGCTAACAAGTTCTACTTCACGGATACAAACCAAGAATATACATGCTTAAGATGGGCTGAAAAAGGGGTAAGAAAACCCAAAATAGTGCTCTCAACAAACCCTGACAGTTGCAAAAAAAAAACTCAAAAATATTCCAGATCCTAGTTACTAGCCTGTAAACATGTGATCTCACACTTTTTTAGAATGTTAGGTTCCCATGATTTGTTATATTGGTGAGATAAAATGCATAGGGTAACATTAGACCATTCTTTAGAGTCCTAGGACCTAGCCTTCCTAGACTTAGATAGGGCTCTCTCTATTTTTTGCAAAGGATGTGAACTTGTTTTCTTTTAGGGTTTGATTTTAGGCTAGTTGTTAAGTGTAGGGTTTGTTTTCTTGTTTTGGTTGGGTAATATGATCAATTAGAATAGATAGAGTAAGGAAATATTCAATTCATCACGCTATGGATTCAATAAAGTCATAGAAACTTTTAACAATAAATCAGGGAAGATCACAGGGAAAATCTAGCATGGTCAAATGGATTTTCAAGGTTTGTGTGAAATGAAATGAACATTAAGTTTGTGAACAAAGTAGGGAAAAGGGAAATTAAGAATCCTTTGTCATGTAATTAAAAAAGAAGGGACTTCAACACTATTTAGCATAAAGAAGCAATCAATAGACAAGGCACACCAATAACTCTTTGATTCAACTTAAGCAAATAAGCATTTCAAACAAACAATCCAATGAAATATAGAAGGTGGGAAACTCATTTAACTTCTAGTGATTTCACCTTCAAGGTTAGAAAAAATTTAAGATAAACACATAAATTTAATCAAAGAAGAGGGAATGCCTAAAAATCATTGATCATAGCTATAAATATTTAAAAAACAAATGTTCAAGCATGGACAAAGGGTATGATCGAAACATATCCTCTTTGGGAAACCTAATTAGTGGTACTTTAGAGAGATACCTCAAGAACAATTTTTTAGTGACATCAAACAACCAGGGCTAACCATAAAAAATCTTTGATACCTAATGTATTAAACCATTCATGAAATAAACAATCTTAGGGGGGTCTAGAGAGCAATTAAGATTTCTCTAAAATGTCCTATCAAAGGAAAACATAGAGGTAGTGAAGAAAAAACAAAGCTAAGGTGCCTTTGAAAACATTTCTTAGTCTAAAACCTTGTCCTACTGCAATAAATATGGATGAAAAACAATGATACATGAGAAAAAAATAACTGAATAGAAGCATATCACCATTAACCAAGCTTAGGGATCCTGCAAGTAGCCTTCTCCATCATCAATCAAGACAAGTCATTCACAAACTCCACAACACCAATTTCTTCTCCAATCTCCCAAAAAAACTATGTATTGCTCCAAAGAGTCATAAAATTCCAACCTTTTAAAATAAGGCCCTCATTTTCTATTTATCTAACAAAGGAGGGAAAAAACCCTAACTAAGGTTTGAAAATGTCAAAATCATCCACAAATGTCATTAATGCAAAAGAGACCATGCAAGGCCCAAGGCATAAAATATATCATGAAATAAATGCCAAAATAAATCCTAGAACCTAATTTTGGATTGATATGCCTCAAAAAAAGGTAAAATTTCATTTTTCAATTAATGAGTGTCTTTTGTTGAATTTTGGCCAAAAACGCACAGTGAGGTCCAAAAGCGCAGCACCTTCACAGGCAGAAAATGGGTCCACTTGCAGCCAATTTTTAGTGACCTTCCCGATGTCAAAATTTTCTCTGTGATGGCCTGTTAGAAATATTTATGAGTATAATTTCCAAATATACCTTTGGTTTCTTGATTAAGCTTCATTTACCTGTCCAAAAGACAAAATTCCCAAAACTTCTCTAGGTGCAGCGCCAGCATAGGTAGAAAATGGGTCCACTTGCAGCCAAGTTTTGGTGACCTTCCCGATGTCAGAATTTTCTTTGTGATGGCCCATTGGAATTATTTCTGAGTCTACTTTCCAAATCAGCATTTTTTTTCTTGATTGAGCCTCATTTACTAGTCCAAAAGATAAAATTCCCAAAACTGCTCTAGGCATAATGCCAAGCCTGAAAATGAGGCAGAAAGGTGAAAAATGAGGTGTTGTTTGGCCTTTTGAGGGGTCAAAAATTCTCCAAATGATCTGAAATTTGGTGAGAATATTGTACTAGATGTGAGGATTCTAAAAATTCAAATTTTTTCTACCGAGTTTGCCTGAGATGAAAGCGTAGCGCCAGGGGTGTTGCACTTAGAGGCGTCCAAATTCACAAAAAAACAAAATTTGTGAAAATTTCCTCAATTTTGGTGGATGTGTTCCTCATGGGGTTTCAGAGACCTGTAGAGAAGCTTGAGCTAATATTCCAATTTTTTCTTGGTATTTTACCTCTATGAGTGCCTGTAGCTGGGCATGGGCCTCTTTGAGTTTATCCTTCACAATTTGATTTTGCAATGCATAGTGCTTAGTCATTTTCTTTTGGAGGTCAAGGTCCCTCTTCACCTTCTTCAGCTGCTTGTTTTCATTCTTGTAATATTCAATGTTATACATGGCCACACCTAGGCATATTTCTAGATCCTTAATGTCTGCATCCTTGCTTTGGAGCAATATGCTAGTGGCCCTCTCCTTGTTTTCATTTTCATTTTCTAGGTCAATGATGCCAAGTCCTTGTTTAAGCTCCTTCTTACCTTTCTGACCTCTCTTCATCTTTTTTTTTCCTTTATCTAGTTGCTTGGTGGAAGTGGGAGGCATGGTCCCTTTCCTTTTTGAGGTAGCAAACACATTCCTTTCCCCCCTGTGATATGTCAATGGAAGGGTTTAATTGTGATTACCTGGGTGTTTTCATCATAGGTGACATCATTTGTTTCGGTGTCCTCCTCTTCATCATCTTGACTGTTGCTTACCTCTTTGCCTTCAACATTAGACTCATTGTCAGATTCTTCACTTCTTTGTGCATTCTCATATGTTTCTTCATTTTAGTTTCCTTCATCATTGTTGTGACCTTCATTTTGGCTGCCAGCCTCTTCATTTTCTTTACTGTCTTCATGTCATAACTGTTGTCATGACATTCATGACTATCTTCAGCCTATTCTTCATTTTATACATAGTCATCATCTTCATTTTGGCTGCCTTCTTTATCTCTTCCCTCATCTCTGTCATGACTAAGAGCCTCACTATTTTAACTATCATTAGGGCTCTTAGTCTCACTGCTTTCTTCAGAATCATCCTCTACTTCTTGGTTACATGCTTCATTTGTGCCCATGCTACCCGCTTCCTCCTAATCCTCAACATTTTCAGTGTGATTGCTGCTTTCTTCATCACTTACCTATTTTTCATCATCATCCACCTCCATGGCCTCTGCTTCATTACTGATTTCTTGTTCAAATTTGCTTGACCTATTCCCACTGTCATTTTCTTCATTTGCTTCACTGTCATCACCCTCCTATGTTTCCATGTTGTCTGCTTCTTGTTGGCTCAACTCATCATCTCCTTCATCCTCATTTTCGTCTGACTCATTGCCATCTTCACCCTCATTTTCACTTGACTATTCACTGCCACTTCCTTCTTGATCTGATGCATCAGGAGAAGCTGAGGAAGGGAGGTTTCCTTTAGGAGAGGATACATGTGTATATGATGAGGCATGGTCATTCTCCTGACATGGTGATTAGTGTTACCTTTAAACAACCCTAGGCTTGTTTGTGAAACTTGCTAGGATGAGTGAAATGGAATAATGGTGAAAGGCAATTTTTTTCAAGTGAGTGAGATGGAGGTCTAGGTGTATGATTGATCTCCTTTGAGCTTAGATGAAGAGCTAACTCCAACTTACTGTAATTACCCTAATTCACACTTTTCTTGACCAATTAAATTCTTGCCTGAAGGTCAAAACAGAGTGTTTGTCATGATGATTTAGGGTTTCCATTAATTAGGGTTTGGTTAATTCCTTTAATCATCCAATCATCAAATTCACTTGGAGGATAAGGAAAAGAACATCTACCTACCAAATTTCAATGTTTTTGAGAGTCTTTGATGTAACTTGGAGGTGTCCTTCCATCAATTTTTTACAATTTGTAGGTGAAGGAGGGATTCTAGCTTAGGCGCAGTGCTACACGCATTTTTGGTTCACTTCTGCCCTAAGCGTAGTGCTTTAATGTACTGTCGGGTCACTTCTACCCTAAACACAGCTCCTGAACGCGTTCAAGTCCTGTCGGGTCACTTTTTCCCTAAGCACAATGCCAATTTGCAGACAACATTTGGAGGCCTTCTCAATGTCGTAATTGGGTCCACGATATCTCGTTGGAAATATTATCCCGTCTAATTTCCAAATATACCCTTTTTTCTCTGATCGGTGTTGATTTGGCCTGTCAAAAGTTGATTCTCCCAAGACTGGTCAAAAAGTGTTGAATGATGGTGTAGAAGTGAAAAGTGTTGTTGCAGGAAACTTTTGGAGGCCTTTCCCAAAACAAAATTGAGCTCATGATAGCTCATTGGAAATATCTTCTAGTCTAGTTATCGTTTCACCCATTAAGCAAGTCATTTGAACAATCTGACTATGAGAAAAACGGATTGTCCCAAGGTCACTCCAGAAGTGAAGAAATTCTCCCGTGACACCTGTATTTTCGAAATTTCTCCAAAAAAATGATACTTGTGTAAAAATTGAAGGAGGTGTTTCTTCTTGGATCTATTATGGACAAAAAACTTTCTCACTTTTGTCAAATTCATCTTTGTTTGGTCAGAAAAATAGTTTGAAGAAAAACTGGCCCTAGGTGTGGCAAATGACTTGACTCTTGGAATGAATTCTTGGAAAATGATGGAGGCATGATGTTTATGAGTTGGTATGGCTTTATGCTTGCTGATATGACCTTTTAACACTTCTAAAATTGTGTCAAACTTGTCCATTACATCAAATGTTGACTCTGAAACTAAACGATAGTCCTCTTTGGAAATGATGACCTTGGAACATATGAAACCCTAATTGACCTAGTGGGGGGTTCTTTGACCTCTCTTTTACTGAAAATTGGCTTGGAATATTTAAGTGAAAAATATAGTATTGACCAAGTGGTGTAATGAGGATCCAAAATCCAATGTACTTGATTTATCTAAAGAGCCTATAGAGATAGTTTTGTGACCATCAATGCTTGAGGAATTTTGGGGAATCATGGGAATGAGTTAGGCTTATAGAAGAACCCGCATAGGCAAGGGACAAATAGAGTAATGAGATTATGGGTAGGAAAAAGGATGGAAATGAGAGGCACAAGCCATTTGGAGTTTGTAGGAGTTACAAGGTGACCAGGAAATGGCAAAAGGGTAGGATAGTGATACATTTTCTCTAAGGATAATGAAGGCAGTGAGATTTCTAAAATTCAAAATGTTCATGGAATTTTGTTTTTAGAAATCTAGAACCAATATTTAGTCATCTATGGATAGTGAAAATTACTGATGACTAACAGTGGCTCCACTTGGGGAGGGAAACTCCTCTTCAGGGGGTTTCCAGAACCTCAGAGTTCAGATCTCTGAGTTTTGAAGATCAGTGCCTTACTTGCACTTGGAAGATCTCTTTCCTTCATTTGTTGATGTTATCTTGAAGCTAAGATCTCAGAAATCTGAAAATACATGATTGCTTCAACATTAGTTCTACCTACCCATCATACTTTTGCCTAACATTTTTTCTTCACTTGGGTGCACTTAAACTAGCAAACCCTTGACATTATTTTATTTTTGAAAGCATAAAAACAAAAACTATCTACTTCTAACCTTATTACTTCCAAGAGTTCAGATTATGCTAGTGAAATTTTTTATTCTCTACCTAATTTACTCATTTTTCAAGATTAAGTTGTTTGACAAACTTTATTCTCTAACCTACTCACACGAAATTAAAAACATGATCAAACCAGGATTTAGCAATCTGATTTTCCATGGGTTGTGGCTTTTGAACAAGCTGCACATAGACATTATTTTTCATAACAAAAAACTAGAAATTATGAGGGCTGTGATTTAGAAGTGTTATGTGTTAGTATGAATCCTTTGTCGAAGTGTACGAAAAAGGACCACTTTAGCTACGCATAACTAATAGCCCTAACAACAAAAGTGGTTGCCAATATCTTCAGATCTGCTGTTAGTTGAACAAGAAAAGAGCTGCAAAAACCAGATCTATGCATGGAAAGACATTAAGCAGTAAAAACAAGGGTTTGCTCCATATACCAATAGACAAGACAAGAACAATTTTTGAAAGAATTTTTGTATTAATGGGGCACCTGTGAGGAAAACTAGAAGGAGTATCCAATTCCCCTCGGTGGGATGGGTTCTTGGAAGTCCTCAGCACTTCAGATCTAAGATTTCTCTCTCTAGTTGATGTAGAAAACCCAATGCAAAGAGTAGAGCTCAATGGGAGCAAATGATGGAGATATGTGACCAAGTGTATAGATCCAGAGTGATCTAATAGGCAACAAAAGGTGAAGAATGGTAGAAAAAACCCTCCTATTTATAACAAAATATTGGGTCATTCTAGATCTTGGTGCATGGGTTAACCAGATCTAGATCCACTTTTTATGGAATATTTTATTATATTTGTTGGAGGGAAAAGGTATTTGACTTGGGTCAAATCCCTTGATTTGTCAAAAATAAACAAATAAATGATTTATTTATCTTTTTAAGAAAGCGGTTAGAAGATAATCAAATAAATAATGATTTATTTAATTATTTGTGGGTGATTTGGTCATATTTAACAAGGAATATTATATAAATAAGATTAAATAATTATTCCTAGAAAATAATAAGATAAATAAAGGTTTATCTAATTAATTTCTTTGTTTTTGGGTTAAACATGACTAGGAATAATAATTAAATTATGGTTTAATTAATTATTCCATGAGGAAAATTAAACAAAATGGGTTTGTTTAATATTTCCTTTTAGGGTTTCCTGTTTTGACCATAAACAACCTAATAAATGTGGTTTATTAAGTTATTTTACATAGTGAAAGCAATTTTACTTAGGGTAAAATTGGTCTTACGTGGTGTACTTGGGTCCATCTAATGATAATAGGTTAGATGACCAAAAAATGGTGTAACAGATTACCCCCCAGCGTGCGAGTGTCAGGAGAAAATCATATGATCGAAGTACGTTGTAAGAACTCAATCACCAGACAACAAAAGGGAAGTCAGAGAGAGAAATGAAAGGTAGATAGTGTGCTGAAGAACTAGACCCTGAGGAGATGAGACTCGCAGGTGCAACAAGTCTCTTTTTATGAGAGGGTACCTGTGTTGAAGGCGGCGGGGGAGGCATACCTATGCCCGCCGAGACAAAGTACAAAAGAATAGTGTGTCCAGTAAACAAGGGACCGAACCATAAAGTACAACTGGCATAATCATGAGCCAGATAAAAATACAATGAGGAATCCCACATACATGCGGTGCCTGGGATAACAGCCAGGACTTGTACAATAATATCTGAGTACATGAGATACAAATACAACCCAAATGCCCCCTGTAAATGGGGAAGGGCTCACAAAATCTGACTGATACATGCAAATCAAAGAGGCGTTGCAAGTGGCTAAGGCCAACATCATCAAATATCTGGAGCTGCATCGAAGGCTGCAAGGAGGAGGTCATCCGGGCATGTGGGGGGCTACCTGCAGGGCCACCCCCTCATGAGGGTTGAGACATCTCACACACACCCGGGAATCATCAAGAGCCGCTCTTGTATCACTGAACCATCAAGTATATAGATCTCGGTCATGCTGAAAGGAGATGGAGTGGAGAAACAATCAAGTCAAAGGGAAATGAGAGATCCCTTTGCCTGATCCGAGGCACCGAACAAGAGTGGAAGCTAGAACCAAGGTACATCGCCCTCTAGACCTGGCTTCTGGAATGAATGAGCTGATGTCGACAGAAGGAGGTCCGCCATAGGTGAGGCAATGAGAGACCCTCAACTAAGGCACGAGAGAAAATAGTAGAGCGACGGACAGACTGACACTAATGATGATAGTGAAATGGAAAGGATTGAGTGGCGAATGGACGACTTCCCTTGTTAGAGCATAAAGGGCATGAATGACATGGCAGCGACTGACACAATATCATAAGGGATAGGGGACAGTGGGATTGAAGGTCATAATGTGCGACACAAGAGAGAGACCAAGCAATGAAGGATGGAGGGCTATAGCGGGGTACAAAGGGACTCGGGATAGACTCCATGAATGCGATGATGACTCAACTTGGATGCTCTAAACAAGGGCGACTTGATGGTGCTGCCACATAGGGAAGGCCCAATGGGGGACCATGAAAGCATGAGTACAAGATGGTAACTCATGACGAAAATCGACACGAACAAAGACAAGTAAGGAGGCAAAATGGTGCCCCAAGTACAAGTGTCGTAAGTGAGGAAATTCGATTTTAAGGAGAGGGGGAGTGACCCTTCTTGGAAAAAATGTGTCCTGGTGAAGTGTCAAACACAAAAATGAAAAAAAGATGCTGGCTATCTAAAAGAAAATAAAACATGCATTTCAGAAGGGAAATGCTAAGGGTAATATTTCTTAAGATATAGCGCATTGCGAGGATTAGGAAGGGGGTTGCCTTCGAAATCCTCTAAGAGGTATGCCCCCTTACTGAGATCCTTACTGATGATGTAAGGGCCTAGCCATAATGAGTCAAACTTCCCATGACCAAGGACATCATGGGCCTGGTCATAGACTAGAACAAGTTCGCCTTCGTGAAAAGTGCGAGGCTAGACTTTTCGGTCATACTGGGCTTTGGTGCGTTTCTTGGCCGCTTCCATCGTTTGCAAGGCAACACGGTGGTCTTCGGAAGCACGCTCGAGCATGATAAGTCATTTTTCTAGAGGTTGGGTGTCAGGGAGAAGTTCGACGGCCAGATGCAGGGAAGGGATTTCACACTCTATTGGTAAGACTGCCTCCTCTCCAAAAACGAGGTGGAAAGGAGTGAACCCGGTGGCGGTTTTAACAGAAGTCCGATAGGCCCATAAAGCAGGGAAGAGCATGAGGTGCCAGTTGGTTTTGTGCTTATTCACCATCCGTTGAAGCATAGTCTTAAGAATTTTGTTGACTGCTTCAACTTGGCCATTACCTTGGGGGTAATAGGAGGAGGAATATTGGTGCTCAAAACCCAACAATGAGGATAGCTCGCGCCATATCTCATCTTCAAAATGTCTGCCATGGTCAGAGACCAGTTGTTTCGGAACTCCGAATCGAGCGATAACGTGGTTAAAGAAAAAGAGGGCCGCGGTAGCTGCCGTGTTGTTAAATGTAGGCATGGCCTCGGCCCATTTTGTGAAATAGTCAACCGCCACGATGATATATTTGTGGTTACCAGCGGATGGCGAGCGACACTCCATAAAGTTGATGGCCCATTTACAGAAGGGACCAGTGGAGACGACCGGATGGAGGGGAGCTGGGGGAGCTCGCACCTTAGGGGCGAAATGTTGGCAATTGGGACAGTGTTTGACTGCCTCAATGCAATCACTGAAGAGGGAAGGCCAAAAATACCCAGTGCGCATGACTTTCTGGGCAGTAGCAAGATCGGAGAGGTGGCCACCGCAAGCGCTGCTATGGCAGGCATTAAGGACCTGTTCAGCTTCAGCGTGTGTGAGACAACGATGAAGGACAGTATCAACCATGCGACGATAGAGGTCGTCGCCGATAAGGAGGTATCGGGGAGCTTGGTGTTGGATACGTCGGCGAGCTTCACGATCAAGGTGGAGGGCGAACTTTTGGGTTCACAAATAAGTAAGAATATCGCCATACCATGGGTCGTCGGAAGTAATGGCAAATAAGTGTTCATCAGGAAAGTCATCATTAACTGGAGGGTCTTGCGATCCGGTAGGTAATTCAGAAATGAGCTCAGCAAGGGCTAAGCCTTTCTTACTCTTTGGTGTGACAAATTCGAGGTCGAATTCCTGAAGAATAACGACCCAACGGGCATACTTCCCAGTGAGGATTCGACGACTCAATAGGAAAGCCAAGGGGTTGGAATTAGTCACAACATTGGTGGAGCGCATGAGGATATAATGACAAAGTTTTTGGACTGAGAACACGACAGCCAGCGCTAATTTTTCTTCATATGAGTAGGAAACAGGGGGACCTACAAGGTTCTTACTGACGTAGTAAATCACATGCTTGATACCATTGTCATCTTCCTGGATAAGGACTCCAGCGACCGAATAGGTGGAAGCGGAGATATACAGGATGAAGTCTCGATCAAAGTCGGGAGGGCGGATCAAGGGAGCGGATGTGAGAGCCTACTTGAGGGCATCGAAAGAATCATGAGCATAGGAATCCCAAACAAATGGGATAGTATATCGGAGGAGTCTAAGGAACCCATGTGCGGTGGTGGCATAGTCAGGGACGAACCGACGAAGAAAATTAGCTTTGCCTTGGAGACTTTGGAGCTGGCGTAGGGTACGTGGAATGGGAAGTTCAAGAATGGCTTGAACTTTCAAAGGGTCAAGAGTGATTCATCCTTAGACACGATGAATCCTAAGAGATGGCTGGCAGGCACGCAAAAGACGCATTTCAACGGGTTAAGGCGGATATTATACTTGCGACATCGGAGAAAAATGGTACGCAGATCGTGTAGGTGCTACGCCCGATGCTTAGAATGTTCAGTGAGGTCGTCTAAATAAGCAAGGATAATATGAGCTAGGTCATGGAAACAATAAGACATGGCCCGTTGAAAAGTGGCGCTGGCGTTTTTGAGGCCGAAAGGCATGACCCGGTAAGCAAAAGTTCCCCACGGACTTATGAACGCGGTTTTGAGTTGATCAACGGGACGGATAGAAATTTAGTTGTATCTGGAGAAACCATCCATAAAGGATAGAACCTCATGCCCCGCATACTCGTCAATGATTTGGTCAATGAACGATGTGGGGAAGTTGTCTTTGGGACAAGCTTGGTTCAAGTCGCGAAAGTCTGTGCAGACACGGATGGTGCCTTGTTTCTTGAGAACGGGAACTAGGTTGGATACCCAAGTGGTGTATTCAATGGGACAAATGAAACCAGCCTGCTTGAGCTTATCGATTTTGGCTTTTATAGCGTCACGTCTGGAAGGATGAATGGGTCTCAACTTTTGACGGACCGGTTTGGCATCAGGCCATGTGTCGATATGGTGTTCGACAATGGCGGGATCGAGTCTAGGCATTTCAGAATAGGACCAGGTGAAAATATCGCGGAATTCTTTGAAAATCTTGGTGTAAGCTTCGATTTCTTCCGGCGTGCATTGGGCGCCCAAGGTGATATATTCTTCGATTCCTGGTTTGACTGAAATGTCAATTTTGATGGTAGGAGAGATATTGGCCATGTTTCCTTCTTCGAAAGCATCAGGTGCAGGGATGGTATTTTTGAACCAATCGACTGCATTGGGAATGAAGTCTTTGGTTTCCACAGCAAATTGGTCATGGGACTGTTGTGGGAAGAAGTATGCGCGATGGTGCATATCGTCCCATGGAAAGTTAGGGTTGGTCATGGCTTCCATAATGTCTTCATCGGACTGGAAGATGGGAAGACTGGGGGAAGAAAGGTCACCCGAGGAGGTAGTGATGTGTGACGGGTCATTAGGAGGAGAAGGGCTCAGATGTGCAATATCAACAGATCCAAGGTCGGCTGAGAAGGAGTCGAGAGTATCTGCAGGTTGAAGGGTAGGTGAACTATCTCGCAAGGATGATGACAGGTACAAAATGGTGGTTGACGGCTCTGTTGGTTCGATGGCGGGAGGAGGAATGTGAATGGGAGTAGGAAGATCCTCTAGTCCTATCGAAGTAGCCTTGAATCGGCGGTACATGTCCAAGGAGGAACGATACTTGTCAAGGCGGGGACAGAGGTGGGTGTAATGGTCGTGGAAATTGCACAAAGCACAAGGGTGGTTTGTGCGCAAGGTTTTGAGTTTCGGGATAGAGTCCGGGATTGTGACGTAGACTTCGGGGATGTTAGAGTCGGGAAACGTCTCATTGACCAGGATCTTGAGGTGCGATAATTCAGGACACATATGGGTGGCGTGACCGAAGATATCGCACAAAGCGCATTGGATAGCGGGCTTTGGCGGTCGCGGGGGGGTAGGGGTTGTGAGGGCGGCCTGGTCCTGATGGGTTGCCCCCTTACGAGCTTTGCCTTTCTTTCCCGGGGCTGGCACCACAGGGGTAGGGTCCTGGGGAGGTGCGATGGGCCCGGAGGAAGTGAGGGGGACCGGTTGAACCGGTGTCAAAGCAAGGTAAGGTTTGGGGTGACCGAGTGGTGTAGCGGCTGGAGGGTCAATGTACCAGATGAGTATGCCCAGGGTCAAGTTAGGGAGAGAGAGGGTGTCCATGACAGGGACAGAAAATACTCCAGGAGGGGGAGCCAGCAAAGGTATCTGCCCAGTAGGGTAATGACCAGGAGGGACGGCTCCGAGATGGTTAAGGCCTGGGGGAACCGATCCAGGAGGATAAAGGGGTTCAGGGATACCAGCTGTAGGGGGAGGGCCAGAAGGAGGGGGTCCGGCTGGCTGAGAGGAATGGCTAGGAGCGGGTGGAGGAGGGCGAGGGAGAGGTTTCTGACTAGCCGAAGCAGGCTGCTTAAGGGCAGCCTGAGACGATTGCATCATGCAAACATTCGACAAGCTGGGATCAGAAATATGGGGAGGGGGGAGACCAGAAAAAGTTCCAAGCAGGGAGGAATCTTTGTAGACGCCGAGGGAGACACTGGTCAAGGAATCGACAGTTTTCTTATTGGCTACAGAAGAGATGGTCGTCTCAGGGGAGGTCGGAGATGGTGGCTCCTGGTAAGATAGCTGGTCAATGGTGACTATCTTTCCATTATGGGGGGAAGACATCTTACGGAAAACCACGGGTGGGACAGCGGACATAGCATAGGTGTAGCTTCACCCCAATAGAATGTTGTAGTCTAGCGGGGCGTTGATGACTTTGACGTCAACGCAAACAGTCTTACCGGCGAGGGTGACAGGACAATTACGAAACAGGCCAATGGGCTGGGAGGCATGGCCGTCCCACGCTCGAAGGGTGATCATGGAAGGGGCCAACTCAGGGGATCCGAGTTGCTTCCAAACCGAAGCGGACATCACGCAGGTGGATGCCCCCTCATCAATTATGCACCGGGAAATGTTGGCGTTCCAGATTTTGACTGGGATTTGGAAGGCGACGGAAGGAGGGAGAGGAGGATGGTCCGATTGAGTGGCGTCGAAAACAATCATTTGGTCATCAGCAGGATCTATAGCGCCCACGGCAGATAGTATAGCCTTCTTTTGGGAAGGGCACGACTGGAGGAGTTCCAGTGTGGAAATGGCAGCAGGAGATTGCGCCAAATCATCTACTATACTATACGAATGAGCAACTCGACCGGAAGCAGTGTTTCGACGTAGGGGTCCCTTAGGAATCTTGGTATGAACCTCAACTTTGGGTTGAGGGATATGTAAGGGGCCACTGGATGTCGAAAGAGGCTCTGTAGAACCTAAAGAAGGAGGCTCAGGGGCAGAATGAGCAGGGGGCTTGGGGTACTGGCGAGACCGAGTTTGAAGGTGAAGGTCGACGGTCGGGGAAGGATCGGAGTGCATCATAAGGATATGGTAATCGGAGGAACCAGAAAGGGAAGGGGGAGTGGCGACCTGGCTGTTAGGTGGTTGGGTAGCCACGAATCCTTGCTGAGGGAAAGGATCAGTAAACACAGCTGGTTGGGTAGTGGCCACATTAGGAGGAGCATGGGGGGAGGCGTGTTTTCCGCGCAATGTGGCTTCAGACTCCCACATCTTCCGCATCTGGGGTAAGAGGGGACAATCGTGGGTGTAATAACCATAAACACCGCAACACGAACAAGGCTTATTTGTGCGAAGCGGCCTGTCTAGCTTGGGCTGAGTGCCCTGTTGCTGGTTGGCAGTGTTAGGGTCCACACCAGGATTGGGTCCACGGGTATTAGGGGCAGATTGGTTTTCATTGCCTCTCTGCCTTCTTTGAGAAGAAGGGGGATTAGTCGTGCCCTGCTGTGCAAATACTTGCCCTGGAGGGGGCTGTAAGTGTTGTTGCGGGTTTGGAGGAGGCAAGGGAGATGGAAGCGCATATGCTAGAGGAGCTGGAACACCAGGCTGCGGATAAAGGTAATGGTTAGGTTGGGCAACATTGAGGTAAGCAGGAGGTTGGGAAAAAGGAGGAGGCATGCCGTATCCTGGATACATGCTACCGGGAGGGGGAAGAGTGCTAGAGGTGCCGGCCCCTCCCTGAGGGAGGCCATAGCCCATAGGAGGTTGAGCGTACGGATGGGAAAGGGCTCCAACGATACTGTCAGCGGAATGAGATGCCCCCGAGGTGTTAGCACCGCCGGGCCTGGGGAGGTCAGAAAGAACAGTATAAACATAACCAGATTGAGCGTAGATCAGGTCATATTTCAAGGCTATTTGGAGGGCGGCTTCTTCAGTTTGAGGAAAGTGAGAGGCGACATATTTGCCGATAGAAGCTAAGAGGGTGCGAAAGGGGGGGGGCTCGACATAAGCTCCGTCTTTGTTGCCATTCCTGAACATGGGCAGAAAGGCGGGTCGAAGAGGTTTGCTTGAATGAATTCAAGAGCTCCGTGCCAGTATCGTATCGGAGAGGGAGCTGGAAATAAGATAAAAAGGCTTGGGCAAGGGTCGCAAAGGTGGTATGGGAAGAGGTGGCTTGGTCAACATACCATTTAGAAGCTTCACCGGTAAGTGTGCGTTGGAACAAACGAAGACGGATGGAGTCATCGGTAATGGAATTGAAGGAACACCACATGTGGAAAGATCGGACATGATTGGTTGGATCTTCTTCAGCAAGGCCTTCGAACTTAGGGATGTCGGAGGGGAGCTTGGTTGGCATAGCAGGCCAACCAACATCGTGGCGGATAGGGTCATTGATCAACTCATTGAAATCGGGGAGGCTGAGGCCTGCAATGTACGGCAACAAGGGTATGGCCGAGGTAGTTCCTGTGGTGGTTCCGCTAGTAGTGGTTCCAGCATTAGGGCTTGGAGCACCGCTAACGTTAGGCCCTGAACCAGACATAGTGAAGGTGACAAGGGGAGAACTAGGAGGAGAGGGAGAACTCAATGAATCAGAAGAGGAGTCGGAGTGCGGACTCGGAGGAGGACTGGCTCGACGACGGCGGGACGGAGCAGGTCGATCAACCGAAAACTGAGGGTGAAGGCCAAGAATTCTCCGGGAAAGGTGCCTTGGGGGTGCAATGATGGCGGGAAGAAGGAAACCGACAAGGGAAAACAGGGACAGAATCAAGTGAGGTCAAGGGCAGAAAATGTGCAGTGACAATTGATTTTAGAGTCTTTGCCAGGAGGTCTTAACCAGGCGCTTCTTCACTTAGGGTCAGTGTGTGGCGTGCGTTAATTTTAATTTTTAAACCCTTTCCGTTTTGAGAGCGAGAAAATGTGTTCTGCGTAACTGAAAATAAATCTGTAGAGAACAGTATATAATGCTGAAATAACAGAAAAATAACAGCTACTATTGCATCGATTCAACCCAAGAAGGCGGGTCGCTCAAAACTAATGTAAAAAAGGGCAAAAATCTAGTCAAAACACACTTAAAAAGAGGCCAATAGATCTAGGGTCAAAAGGGACAGGGATCTAAAGGATAAAGTTGCTGAAAAGAGGTGCAGATCACAACCAAGAGACAGAGGCAAGGTGGCTGGAAAAAAGGGAAGAAATCAGCAAAAAGCGGAAAGGACAGGGAGGAGGTCCTAAAGAGAGGTCCAAACAAAACGACAAGAGGTGATTTGAAAGGAAGGAAGGCTGATTTAAAGGGATCTGAGGAGGAGGTTCCAGATCTGAAAAAAGGAAGGTTGAAACTCTGAAAAACAGACGGCTGAAACAGTTAAAACTCTTCCACAAAAAGTGGAGGGTACTAAAGCCCTAGGGGGCTAGGTTCCCACTTAGATGAGTAGAAACAGATCAGAACTTGGTCAAAGCGGGCTGAGACAGAGGCTGGAAAACCCTGACAGAAGCTTCAGCAAAACCCAGAAAAATTGCAGAAAAACTACTGAAAAATTGGCAGGTCGCAGGTTCTGGCCTGTTTTCAGTGCAGGTCACAGAAAAGAGGCTGGAAAGTGCGACCTGGAGGTCCAGGTCGCAGGTTATGGGCCAAAAAGTGTGACCCCCCGTTCCAGTTGTCTCGGCGGAAGATTTTCAGAAAATTTGTCGTCTCAGTTGCGGCTGGTATCGCTTACCTGCGCAATAGGGCCAGAAACACACGAAAGTTAGAAATTTTAATGTTTTAGGGTTTTATGTGAGAAAAACAACATAAAAATAGGGAAAATAAATAGCTGAAAAGAAACCCTAGGGTCTGAAGTAGCTGGATATGCAGGAATATGAAAAACGACAGTGGTCGTAATTTAAAACCCGTGTGGAGTCGCCATTTGTTAGTATGAATCCTTTGTCAAAGTGTACAAAAAAGGACCACTTTAGCTACGCATAACTAATAGCCCTAACAACAAAAGTGGATGCCAATATCTTCAGATCTGCTGTTAGTTGAAGAAGAAAAGAGCTGCAAAAACCAGATCTATGCATGGAAAGACATAAAGCAGTAAAAACAAGGGTTTGCTCCATATACCAATAGACAAGACAAGAACAATTTTTGAAAGAATTTTTGTATTAATTGGGCACCTGGGAGGAAAACAAGAAGGCATATCCAATTCTCCTCAGTGGGATGGGTTCTTGGAAGTCCTAAGCATCTCAGATCTAAGATTTCTCTCTCTTGTTGGTGTAGAAAACCCAATGCAAATAATAGAGCTCAATGGGAGCTCACACAGCAAATGATGGAAAAATGGGACCAAGTGTATAGATCCAGAGTGATCTAATAGGAAACAAAAGGTGAAGAATGGTAGGAAAAACCCTCCTATTTATAACAAAATATTGGGTCATTCTAGATCTTGGTGCATGGGTTAACCAGATCTAGATCCACTTTTTATGGGATATTTTATTATATTTGTTGGAGGGAAAAGGTATTTGACTTGGGTCAAATCCCTTGATTTGTCAAAAATAAATAAATAAATGATTTATTTATCATTTTAAGGAAGCGGTTAGAAGATAATCAAATAAATAATGATTTATTTAATTATGTGTGGGTGATTTGGTCATATTTAACAAGGAATATTATCTAAATAAGATTAAATAATTATTCCTAGAAAATAATAAGATAAATAAAGGTTTATCTAATTAATTTCTTTGTTTTTGGGTTAAACATTACTAGGAATAATAATTAAATTATGGTTTAATTAATTATTCCATGAGGAAAATTAAACAAAATGGGTTTGTTTAATATTTCCTTTTGGGGTTTCATGTTTTGACCATAAACAACCTAATAAATGTGGTTTATTAAGTTATTTTACATAGTGAAAGCAATTTTACTTAGGGTAAAATTGGTCTTACGTGGTGTACTTGGGTCCATCTAATGATAATAGGTTAGATGACCAAAAAATGGTGTAACATTATGCATCCCTCTCTTTCTCTTTGGTTCAGATTTGAGCATTTAGAACCAGCATCATTTCTTCCTAATCTATCCTACTGACAAGTCAAGCTTAAATGGTTTGAAGAGTCTTCTTTTACTAACCTATCAGCAGAAATTCAAAACATGTTCAGCCATGATTAGGCTAGATGACTGAACAAGGCTCTTCTTTCCAAACAAGTAGTGGCATTTAGACTTGCTCACTTTCAGCAAAACTATTTTTTGGGTATGGGGTTGTACCTTTTCTTTTCATCTGCCCTCTTTTTCATCTTTTCTTCATTTTTTGTGTTTTCAAGATTAGTATTATAAAAATAAAAACTAGAAATATGCTCATAATGTTGAGCTTATTTGCATGCCTATCTATCCTAATCTAACCTATACATGATATACATTTAGCTGGTGAAATCTCTTTTCCAATACAACCAATCAAGAAGATGATTCCATGAGGGATCTTGGTTCAGCTCTTTGAGAGTTTTGAAAAAATAAAAAGGCCACTCCCACCTCACTTGTGTTTGAACAGTAGTGCCTAAAATTTTCTTTAAACCTTGCATTAAACTTCTCTTGATATATTTTACTCCCTCTTCAACTGCCTCTAAGAAAATAGCAAAGGGATCTTGAAATAATACCTGGCTTAGAGGATTTGAGTAGTAAGTTTCATCCATGGCTATTTCTTGCTCCTTTTTGGTGTGTTTGGGACTCTTTTGAGAAAGAACCTCTTCCCCTTCCTCATGATCATCTGAACTGGTAGCTTCATCATATATAGCATTCTTGTCCTCCAAAAAACCTGATGTATTCTGATTGAGTAGGTTGAATTTGGTGTGAAGGCCATCATGTTGGTGAGCAGGAGCACTCTTAGACAATAAATCTTCCCAAGAAGGTAGTGCAACAAATCTCATGTGATTATCAATTTCTATGCCTTCATCTGCAATTTGTAATTCAATGGAACTTGGTGGCTGCAAATCTAGAGTTAAGGAAGATTCCATGTCCTAAATAATTTCCTCAACCATTTCAGGAAAAGGCTTCTCATTGACAACTTTCTCAAGAATTTCATCATCCTCATCAACCTCAACATCAAATCTAAAATATTCTAAACTTTGAAGGCTTTCCTCATCAATTTCATAGATAGTATGTATTGGCTAACTATTATTTCCAAGTTGATGAAGAAGATCTTGCTCCCTCAAACCAATTGTTGATGGCTCTGTAAGGTTAGCTTTTATTTAGAGAACAACATCATCAGATTGATCAAACTTTGGAAAATCATCAATATAAATAATGTCACCAATCAAAAATATTGGATTATCATTTTGTTCTTCTTTGAATTAATCTACAGGTTCACTTTCTGACTTATGGTAGATAGGATTAGAAGGAGAATGAACAGAAATCTTTTGTTCACATGAAGGTTTAGCGGCCGGCTGCATGTTTAGCATCTGATTTATTTCCTCTTCAGTCAAAAGAGGAGGCATTTTTCTCTTTCTTTGGATATAAGTACAATAGTTCTCTTTCTCTTGTGAAGGTTGATTTTGAGGCTGAATGTTTTCTTAAGCCTCACCTAGAAGAGATGGTGAATCATCACTTGTGCCTTTAGAGAGATCTTGTGGGTTTTCTTCTATTTCTTGATTGCATTCTTCCTCAACTAACTCCTTTAGGCTATCATGATAGCTACCTTGAGAATGAAATTGATGAATGGCTGCTAAGAGTTCTTCCTGATGAAAAATTTCCAAATCTTCATCACTATCTATAAGGTATTGTATGATATCCTAAGATTGATCACAACAATTTTCATCCAAGGATAAGGATGGAGAATTTTCTTTATAATGATCACAAAATACCTTGTGGAGATATTTTAAGGAAAAAAAAGCTACCAGGTTTTATCCATTCATACCATTCTCTTGCCTTACCCTCTAATGTTGCCATAAAAATTTTCATGAGGTAGTCCTCGTGCCATTCAACCTTTAACCTCCATACATGTATATGAATTTTGATGAGATGTAGCAAGGGGTCATCACATTTTTCATCTTGAAATATAGGCAGGTTTTTTTATCTAATTTATCTAAGCCATTTTATGTGGAAATCTAGGGATATGATCTCTATTCATCAGATCATATCTTCTTTGTATCCTTGGATCCATGTTTGTAAATCAGAAAGAGTCACTGTATCTTTTCAACTAGTCTAGAGTTCTTCTACAGGTGGAGTCTTAAGGTCTATTGAGGGTTGTGGAGTCACTAGGTGGAAAATTTCAAATTTTTTGTCCATCATCACCATGATTGGGATTTCTTAATGCATTCCGAAGGGATTTTATGAGAACTAGTGGGGTCAACAGGGCTATTGAAGACCAGTGGAGTCACCAGGGGGATGATGTTTACTATTTTAAGGATGTTCTCATTGTCCACCATTAATAGCTAAATGCCAATCTAAGGAATTTTGTGATTTTCTGAGGTCTTAAGGATGGCTAAGATATCATTTAATCATAAGGTCCCACCGTGATTGCCATTATGTTAGGCGATGAAGTGGTGAGGAATCACTGGATACTATTTGACAAGGGTTTCTGAATTCTTTAAGGATGTCTAGGTTGTTAAGTTACTCAAAAGGTCCCACTGTGATCGCCATTATGTTAGGTTCCCGTGATTTGTTAGATTGCTGAGATCAAATGCACAGGGTAACATCAGACCAGTATTCGGAGTCCTAGGACCTAGCCTTCCTGGACTTAGATAGGGCTCTATCTATTTTGTGCAAAGGATGTGAACTTGTTTTCTTTTGGGGTTTGATTTTATGCTAGTTGTTAAGTGTAGGGTTTGTTTTCTTTGTTTTGTTTGGGTAAGACGATCAAGTAGAATAGATAGAGTGAGGAAATATTCAAGTCCTTAGGCTATGGAGTCAATAAATTCATGGAAAGTTCAAACAATAAATCAGGGTGGATCACAGGGAAAATCTAGCATGGTCAAATGGATTTTCAAGGTTTGCGTGAAATGAAATGAACATCAAGTTTGTGAAAAAAGTAGGGCAAAGGGAAATTAAGAATCCTTTGTCATGTACTTAAGCAAGAAGGGACTTCAACACTATTTAGCATAAAGAAGAAATCAATAGACAGGGCACACCAATAACTCTTTGATTCAACTTAAGCAAATAAGCATTTCAGACAAACAATCCAATGAAATATAGAAGGTGGGAAACTCATTTAACTTTTAGTGATTTCACCTTCAAGGTTAGAAAACATTTAAGATAAACACATAACTTTAATAAAAGAAGAGGGAACGCCTAGCCATCATTGATCATAGCTATAAAGATCTCCGAAAGAATTATTCAAGCATGGACAAAGAATATGATCGAAACATAGCCTCTTTGGAAAACCTAATTAGTGGTACATTAGAGAGAGACCTGAAGAACAATGTTTTAGTGACATCAAACAAGCAGGGCTAACCATAAAACATCTTTGATACCTACTGTATTAAACCATTTATGAAATAAACAAGCTTAGGGGGGTCTAGAGAGCAATTAAGAATTCTCTAAAATGTCCTAGCAGAGGAAAACATAGAGGTAGTGAAGAAAAAACAGAGCTAAGGTGCCTTTGAAAACATTTCTTAGTCTAAAACCTTTTTCCTACTGAAATAAAGAAGGATGAAACACAATGATACATGATAAAATAATAACTGAAAAGAAACACATCACCATTAACCAATCTCAGGGATTATGCAAGCAGCCTTCTCCATCATCAATCAAAACAAGTCATTCACAAACTCCACAACACCAATTTCTTCTCCAATCTCCAAAAAATCTATGTATTGCTCCAAAGAGTCATAAAATGCCAACCTTTTACAATAAGGCCCTCATGAATTATTTTTGTAGCAAAGGAGGGAAAAAACCCTAACTAGGGTTTGAAAATGTCGAAATCATCCATAAATGTCATTAATGCCCAAGAGACCATGCAAGGCCCAAGGCACAAAATATCTCATGAAATAAATGCCAAAATAACTCCTAGCACCTAATTTTGGATTGATTTGCCTCAAAAAACATTAAAATATCATTTTGCAATTAATGAGTTTCTTTTTTGACTTTTGGCCAAAAACGCACAATGAGGTCTGAAAGCGCAGTGCCTTCACAGGCCAAAAATGGGTCCACTTGCAGCCAAGTTTTGGTGACCTTACCGATGTCAGAATTTTTTCCATCATGACCCGTTGGAAAGATTGATGAGTCTAATTTCCAAATATACATTTTATTTCTTGATTGAGCTTCATTTACCTGTCCAAATAATAAAATTCCCAAAACTGTTTTAGGCATAGTGCCAGCACAGGAAAAAAATGGGTCCACTTGCAGATAAGTTTTGGTGACTTTCCCGATGTCAGAATTTGCTCCGTGATAGCCTGTTGGAAATATTTCTGAGTCTAATTTCAAAATATAAATTTTTTTTCTTTATTGAGACTCATTTACCTATCCAAAAGACAAAATCCCCAAAACTACTCTAGATGCAGCGCCAGGCCTGAAAATGAGGCAGAAAGGTGAAAAATGAGGTGTTGTTTGGCATTTTGAGGGATCAAAAATGCTCCAAATTATCTGAAATTTGGTGAGAATATTGTAATAGATTTGAGGATTCCAAAAATTCAATTTTTTTCTATTGAGGGTGCCTGAGATGAAAGCATAGCGCCAGGAGTGTTGCGCTTAGAGGCCTCCAAATTCACAAAAAAACAAAATTTGTCAAAATTTCCTCAAATTTGGTGGATGTGTTCCTCATGGGGTTTGAGAGACTTGTAGATAATATTGAGACAATATTCCAAGGTTTTCTTGGTATTTTTCCTCTTTGAGTTCATGTATTTGGGCATGGGCCTCTTTGAGTTTAGCCTTCACAATTTGGTTTTCCAATACATAGTGCTTGGTCATTTTCTTTTGGAGGTCAAGGCCCCTCTTCACCTTCTTCAACTGCTTGTTTTCATTCTTGTAATATTCAATTTCATACATGGCCATACCTAGGCATCTTTCTATATCCTTTATTTCTGCATCCTTTCTTTGGAGCAGTATGCTAGTGACCCTCTCCTTGTTTTCATTTTCGTTTTCTAGGTCAATGATACCAAAACCTTGTTTAAGCTCCTTCTTACCTTTCTTACCTCTCTTCATCTTTTTTTTTCCTTTATCTAGATTCTTGGTAGAAGTGGGAGGCATGGTCCATTGCCTTTTTAGGGCAGCAAACACATTCCTTCCCCCCTTGTGATATGTCAATGGAAGGGGTTTAATTATGATTACCTGGGTGTTTTCATCATAGATGGCATCATTTGTTTCCATGTCCTCCTCTTCATCATCTCGACTGTTGCTTACCTCTTTTCCTTCAACATTAGCCTCACTTTTGGCTTCTTCACTAATTTGTGCACTCTCATCTTGTTCTTCATTGTAGCTACCTTCATTATTGCTGTGACCTTCATTTTGACTGCCAGCATCTTGATTTTCTCTAATACCTTCATGACTGTCATGACTGTTGTCATGACAGTCATGACTATCTTCACCCTTTTCTTCATTTTCTGCATAGTCATCGTCTTCATTTTGGTTTCCTTCTTTATATTTTCCCTCATCTCTGTCATGACTAAGAGCCTCACTATTTTGACTGCCATTAGGGATCTTAGTCTCACTTCTTTCTTCAAGATCATCCTTTGCTTCTTGGTTACATGCTTCATTTGTGCCCATGCTATCCTCTTCCTCCTCATCCTTGACATTTTCAGTTTTATTGCTGCTTTCTTCATCACTTACCTTTTTTTCATCATCATCCACCTCCATGGCCTCTGCTTCATTGCTGATTTTTTGTTCATCTTTGCTTGACCCATTCCCACTATCAGTTTCTTCATTTTTCTTCATTGCCATCACCCTCCTCTGTTTCCATGTTTTCTGCTTCTTGTTGTCTCAACTCATCATCTCGTTCATCCTCATTTTGGTTTGAATCATTGTCATCTTCACCCTCATTTTCACTTGAATCTTCATTGCCACTTCCTTATTGATCTGATGCATCAGGAGAAGATGAGTAAGGGAGGTTTCCTTTAGGAGAGGATACAGGTGTAGATTATGAGGCGTGGTCATTCTCCTGACATGGTGATTAGTGTTGCCTTTAAACAACCCAAGGCTTGCTTGTGAAACTTGATAGGATGAGTGAAATGGAATAATGGTGAAAGTCAATTTTTTGCAAGTGGGTGAGATGGAGGTCTAGGTGTATGACTGATCTCCTTTGGGCTTAGATGAAGAGCTAACTCCAACTTACTGTAATTACCCTAATTCACAACTTTCTTGACTGATTAAATTCTTTCTTAGTGGTCAAAATAGAGTGTTTGTCATGAGGATTTAGAGTTTCAATTCATTAGGGTTTGGTTAATTCATTTAAACATATAATCATCAAATTCAATTGGAGGATAAGGAAAAGAACATATACCTACCAAATTTCAATGTTTTTGAGTCTTTGATGCAGCTTGGAGGTGTCCTTCCATAAATTTTTTACAATTTGCAGGTGAAGGAGGGCTTTTGGCTTAGGTGCAGCGCCTGCACACATTGTCAGGTCACTTCTGCCCTATACGCAG
Organism: Pinus albicaulis; assembly: GCA_034641835.2. NCBI lineage: Eukaryota > Viridiplantae > Streptophyta > Pinopsida > Pinales > Pinaceae > Pinus > Pinus albicaulis. The sequence goes on along the minus strand of CM076573.1, from coordinate 845,391,853 downwards.
CACCTGAATGCACTATCAGGTCACTTATTCCCTAAGCACAGTGCCTTCACATGTTTAGGTCCTATCGGGTCACTTCTACCCTAAGCGCGGTGCCTAAACGTGTTCAAGTCCTGTCGGGTCACTTCTGCCCTAAGTGCAGTGCCAATTTGCAGAGGGAATTTGGAGGCCTTCTTGGTGTCATAATCGGCCCCGTGATAGCTCATTGGAAATATTATCTTGTCTAATTTCCAAATATACCATGTTATCTCTGATTGGAATTGATTTTACCTATCAAAATTTCATTCTCCCAAGACTGGTCCAAAAGTGCTAAAGGATGGTGTAGAAATGTAGAGTGTTGTTGAAGGCAACTTTTGAAGGCATTTCCCAACTCCAAATTGAGCTCATGATAGCTCATTGGAAATCTCTTCTAGTCTAGTTATCTTTTGACCCATCAAGCAAGTCATTTAGACACTTTGGCTATGAGAAAACCTAATTTTCCCAAGGTCACTCCAAAAGTGAAGCAATTATCCCGTGACACCTATATTTTTGGCATTGCTCCCAAACCATACCTATGTAAAAAATGGAGGTTTTTCTTCTTGGACCTATGATGGACAAAAATTTCTCGAATTTTTTCAAATTCATCACTTTTTGGTCAGAAACATAGTTTTAAGAACAACTGGCTCTAGGTGTGGAAAATGACTTGACTCTTCGAATGAATTCTTAGAAAATGATGGAGGCATGATGTTTATGAGTTGGTACGGCTTTATTCTTTCTTATATGACCTTTTAACACTTCTGAAAAAGTGTCAAGCTTGTCCATTACCTCATATGCAGACTCTGAAACTAAATGATAGTCTTCTTTGGAAATAATGACCTTGGAACACATGAAACCCTAATTGACCTAGTGGGGGTCTTTCACCTCTCTTTGATTGAATATTGGCTTGGAATCTTTAAGTGAAAAACTGAGTATTTACCAAGTGGTGTAATGAAGATCCAAAATCCAATGTACTTGATTTATCTAAAGAACCTATAGAGATAGTTTTGAGACCATCAATGCTTGAGGAATTTTTGGGAATCATGGGAATGAGTTAGGCTTATAGGAAAACCCTAGATGGAAAATGAATTCATAGGCAAGGGAAAAATAGAGTAATGAGATTATGGGTAGGAAAAAGGATGGAAATGAGAGGCACAAGCCATTTGGAGTCTGTAGGAGTTACAAGGTGATCATGAAATGGCAAAAGGGTAAGATAGTGAAAAACATTCTCTAATGAAAATGAAGGCAATGAGATTTCTAAAACTCACAATGTTCATGGAATTTTGTTTTTAGAAATCTAGAACCAATATTTAGTCATCTATGGATAGTGAAAATTATTGATGACTAATAGAGAAGATAAGTGTGATTTCATGTGGGAATCACACTATTTGTGATTTAGTCCTCCTTGGTTCTCAGGCGTCAGGTTGCGGAAATGTGCCATCTACAGTGCGACGGGTACCTGTTACCTGTGAAAAATGCCAGAAAACATCCAAAATTTAAAATTTTTACTGAATTAGGGCAAAAAAATTTAAAAAAAAAATCAAGAGGTTGAAAATTGCTGAAGAAAAACGCTTATTGCGGAAGCTACTAGTCACACATGAATCTGAATCACAATAGTGGAGTCACCATTTGTTGATGATAATGTGCAATTAAAACACTAGCGGAGTCGCCATTTGTTAGTGTAAAATCTTATCGCATGTGTACGAAAATATCCTACCTTAGCTATGAGTGAAAATAGCCCTAACAACATAAATTTTTGTCCAACTCTTTAGATCTGCAATATACAATTAGAACAAATCCTGCAAAAACCTGGACCTATGTAGTAAATGTAGTTAAACAAAAACAAGAAATAACAACTGATGCAAAATTAACTCCAAGTAGCCAACAGACAAGACTAGATTAAAGAAATTTTTTTTTCTTATGTAACACCTGGTGAAGGAAACAAGTAAATGTTACCAGTCCCCCTCAATGGGATGTGTTCTTGGTTCTCCTCAAAGCTTCAACTTCATGAGTCTCTCTCTCAATGGTGTAGAAAACCCAAAGCATGTGTTGAACTCAGATCGGAGCTCAAATGGAAAAAGAAAATGATAGAAAAAATGATAATGATCAAAGTGAAGAATGATTTGAAAATCCCTCCTATTTATAGCAAAATATTAAGTTATCCTCAATTATGGATAATAATCAAACATTATTAACCAAAATCTAGATGTAACTGCTTGGAATATTTTATCATATTTTGTTGGAGGGAAAAGGTATTTAAATTGGTTAAATACCTTTATTTAGAAATAACAAACAAATAAATGATTTATTTATCATTTCAAGAATGTGGTTAAAGAATAATAAACAAATAATTATTTTTTTAATATTCCTAGGCGATTTAGTCAAATTTATCAATGAATAGTAAATAAAATATGATTTAATTAATTATTCCTAGATAAAAATAAGATAAATAATTATTTATCTAATTATTTCTCATAATTGGGTTAAATAGGACTAGGAATATTATTTAAACAATGGTTTAATTAATCCCCCTGATCGGGGTGCCAAGTGGAGGATGGAGGGAGATGAGCGGTGTCACGTGGCTAAGCGCACCACACCATCATTCAAGGTTAAGGCCCGCAGCTGGCCAAGGGCAAGTACGTTTGCATGCCACATCATAATGGCTGCAGACAAAAACTCTGGGTGCAAACTAAGAAATTGAGATCGAAATTGGAAAAATCCAAGCAGACATAATGGGTTAAGGCATAATGGGACGAGGACAAAGTGCATTTTTCTTGAGCAAAAATTTGAAGGAGGAGGAGTGGGAACGGAGGTTGCTGGTCCGCAACATCGCTTGGTTATCCGGTACGTGATGTATCTTGTTAGTTACATTATTAATTTACCTGCTCGTACTCATTGTCATAACCATAACAATGGCAACATAAATTTAATGGGTGGTTTGTTTGGTTTGTATGTGGTTCGTCAATGTCGGTGTCTATCGCTATATGAATTTTGGAATAACTTACAATTTCATTTTTATGCCTGGGTATGAGGTTACTTCAAATTTTCTTTGATTCATATGCTTGATACCCTGTTGTTTCTGGTTTTCTCGTCCCCTGTTGTTGATCCTTACTTCAGGACCCCATGTTGGTTTCACTTTAACCAAAATAGGGCTTTGTCTCTGGTCTGTAAGGAAAATTCCAGGCCCCAGGCTTCTCAAGCTATGACTTTGTTTCTGGTTAGTAAGGAAAATTTGAGGTCTATGGCATCTTAGGCCTATGAGACTGCATGCATGGAAATGCAGGACAGGCTTGGACGTGTGTCTGCCCCTTACTCTATTCATCACAATTGTTTTGGTTAGAATACTGCACCCAGGAGGGGCATGAGGGATGATGTATGTTTTTATAAGCCGATTATCTCTACTTCATATCATGAGTCTGGTATTTCAATTTGGGAGGGAAATAGAAGCTTTTGTTTTGTTACCCAATACCTCTATCTCGATGGGTTATGGGCCATGGACTTGTGCTATCTAGCCTCATCCTTCTCTATGTTCACCTTATATGATTCTACCACCTTCAATAGTAATAGCAAGGCTATATGTAACTTGGTATCGACTGGCTCGAAGGAAGTTGTGGGCCCCATATTTTATTCCATGCAAACCATTGTTGACTTTCTCTTGCCATATATAGGCCTATTTAAAATTATCACAGGTGTTTCTCAATCTATGTCAGAGGAATTGAAACATAATAATCAAGGGATTGTACTTCTGAATACAAAAATGGTAAAAGGTCAACCTGTCAAACTTCAGGTAAAGGAAAAAGAGAAGCAGAAGCTTCCAAAATCCATAGCTAGATCTAGCAAGCGAGGCAAAGAAAAACAGGTTATGGAAAATCTCTTTGATATCTATTCTACATGAAACCCACCACAGGTTCATAATCTAATTTAGGGCTAGAAGAGAGAATGTAATAACAAAGAAGAGGAAATATAACAATAGGAGCACATCATGGAATTCATAAAAGACCCAGGGAATACAAGAGGGAGACTGTCCCTTTTTCGCAAGTCCATCCATACTTATTGGACTCTCAAATGTGTGTTGTCATAGGCCATGATAATTTTACAGGAAATGGAAGGAAACCCCCATGTGGTTTCAGTTCTGCAGGAAATTAAAAGAGAGATTCAGGAGATTCGAGTATCTCAACATTATGCTATGGCTTGACTTGGAAGAATTGAGCGGCAGCTTCAATCTATGTGTCAAGTAGACATGCCAAGCTCTACTGCTAAAGACACGGCTCCTATCGACTCCTCAGACGATTGACTTGTGATTTTTTTGGTTTCCAATGTATTTTGTGGCTAGAATTTATTGTTTTCAGTTAAAATTTGTTAGACATAGTATAATGGAAATAGCAGCTAGTATACAAATGAAACTTTTTCAATACTAGATGGCATTTAACTCTCTAAGGTGGCCAATAGACCTAGTTTCCTTCGGGCAGGTTGAGGTCACCAAATTTTTTATGTGTTGCAAACTTCTTTCTTTTTTATAGATATAAAATAGTAAGGCACTACTAAATTCACAAAAAAAATGGTTAAATTAATCATTCCTACAAGAAAATCAAACAAATAAGGATTTATTTAATTATTCTTCATGGTGTTTCTTGTTTTAACCAAAATTAACTTAATAAGATATGGTTTATTAAATTATTTACTATAGTGAAAGCAATTTTACTATGGTAAAATTGGTCTTACATGGTGCACTTCGATCCATCTAAGTAGAAATGGTTAGATGGCCAATTTTTGGTGATAACAAATATTATCATTCTGACCAACTCTATGTGTGTACATGTTCTATATAGACATGCAGAAAAAAAATTTGACCATACAGAAAGCACTAGCGATAATTTACATGTTATTAAAAAATATCATTTTATATCAACGATGATCATACACATGATGCACATTTTATACAACATTTATTTGATAATATTTATGACTCACAAAAGCCCCACCTCGTACAAGGTTATTCATGTAGTGTATCCTTGACAATATTTCACCAATGATGAATAACCTGCACAAGAAATCCTTCCAAGGCCCATCATGGTGTACTTTGTGTCGCTTGGACTCTGAATCCTGTGAACATTTTTTCCTTCGCTGCAACACTTCCATGGCTTTGTGGATTATGATGCTACCTGTTCTGCACATCAATGCACAATGGACAGGCCCAACACTCTCAGCTTCTTGGCAAAGTTGGTGGAACTCAGCAACTCTACAAAAAGCTCGCAACCTTCCTCTTCTCATCATATGGGGGATTTGGCTACTTAGGAACGGTTCTATATTCCAAGACAGACCTGCCCATTAGCAATATACCACCTCTCTTATCATTGTCACTTACAACAGCTTACCTCATGATGACCCTCCACACCCTCCTCGGTCCATCGTACCTGAAGTCATCGATTTCAATATCCCATGGGCATATTTTGATGGATCCGCTTAGCCAAATGGATGTGGGGGAGGCATTGCCCTTCATCTCAATCAACACCACTTCTTAAAAATCAAGATGGGTTTGGGTCCTGGGACTAACAATTATGTTGAATTCACCACTCTCTGCCACCTTCTTCAATTTGCATTAGAGCATGATTGTCTCCACCTTCAGATTTTTGGAGACTCTTAAATCATCATAAATTGGTTCAATCAGTCTGCTATATGTCATGTGCACACACTGTGGAGTATATTGGAGGATCTATGGATTCTCAAATCATGGTTTATATTTGTTTATTGTCATCATATTTACAAGGAGCACAACCACATTTCTGATGGTTTATCCAAGGAGGCAGTGGTCTAGCATCGGGGGCTATGGCATATAGAGGATCAGAACACACATCAGCATTACAACTATTATCATCGTCCATTCATCAACCCTTAAGCAGCTAAACAACGGGCAACCTAAACTTATGACCAAATATATATTTACCAACATGGAAGGTTTTATTTTGTATTTATCTAATAAATTTATATATTTAGACTATGATGAGGTTATAACTATACACCCACTAGGTGATTTTTTATGAACTTATTTTTAGAGTGACCTTGTTCACAAAGAAAGAATATGCACAAGCATATACAACATGTAATTTTCAATCTTTAAAGAAAATTATGATTTTAACTTGGGGAAAAAAATATTTATGACTCATTGAAAGGCAGTGGAATAAAATTAAATGAAAATTGGATGGCTAGATGGATGTGTTGTTCAATTCAAATCTTCATGATCATTCTTGTGGTTGTGTCATCTTCATATGAAAACCAACATTAAAAAATTTTAGAATTACTTTGAGACTAGTCATAGAAAATGAGAATTTGATGGCACTTGAGCATGTATAAAATGAGCACTTTGAAGATATGAAATGGACCACTCTGCCAACCAACTTGTATCATATGAACAAGTTTTTCAATGGTGCATTTATGCAATAATCCATGAGACTAGCCCATCAAGGGAGGTATTCAGGTATGTACATATATATTAACTTGTATATACTTTTAATATATGATCATTTTTATTAATGTTCTAATTTTAAACATTATAAATTATATCATTTAAATAATTGATTGATAATTATATTTGATATATAAGTTGTATTTTAAATAACATATTTAAATTTATTATTTGAATTTACAATAGGTTTTTTTGGCTTATTGGACTCCAAGATGTAGATAGATCTATTACATGTGAAAGTGAAACAGTAAAAGGGACTCAAAAATTGCATTCAATTAAAACAAAAGAGTGCTGAAATGTATTTTCATTTTATAGAAGAAACAAATTTTGCTTTTGTCATGTTTGCATAGAGGACACACAATTCAATGATGTTTTTGAAAACAATATGTATGTAAAATCTTGGTAATATAGATAACATAATACGAAGGGGAAACTATCACTTGAAAGCTTCAAAGATATGGAATCATAGGAGACTCTAGTGTCATATGAAGGTGATCGAGTTTTTGATCTTGTTAAATAAGATAACATTTCAGTTTCTTTCAAAGGATATGTATGTGTGTGTTTAAAATCATTGTGTATAAGTATCTAGTTAATAGTTAAAATATAGATCTAAATAGATAATAAAATAAAGTACATGTTGATAACAAATTTATTGTTAATTATGATCTAAATTTACACTTTTTTTTATTGTGCAGAAGTTGTTTTTGTTTTAGTTCACCCATTAAAAACATAGATGATAACGATTTTATATATGAAAGAGGGTCTATTATACTGAAAGGATGTTTTTTTCCAAGAAACTCATGAAACTAAGATTCATGTTTACTTTCAAGACTATCAATATAATTCCATAAGGTGTCAATATAGCCACTTGGTGTGTGCACACATAAAATTAATAGAAGTTCAATTGACAAAAAAATAGAATGTTAAAAAATGAATAATGTCAAAAATTTACCATGAAAAAATCATTAAGGATGGAATTCCACTAGAATTTTTTTAATTGAACTTCCCAACTAAATCTTCTCCTTATTCAGCTTTGAGAAAAAGTTCAAGTAGATTGTTAGCATTTCTTTTTGTTCACTCTTAAGTTGTCCATTATAGATAGTACTAAGTATTGCAAAACTGTTTTCATTGATATGGTGCCTTTGTTGTTAAGTTAAAAATAAATTCAAAGATCCCAAATACTGCTATAATGTAAGGATGTAGCATATCACATTTATATGTTTTATTGTTGATTGTACACCTACTGTGCTTGCACTGCATTTTTATTTTTTATGTCATCATTTTATCTTTTCAAATTGTTGTATTTCCATCTTAGTAACATTATTTACTTTATTAAAATAGAATTACCATAAAAAATGCATTATTAAAAAAAAAATTATTGTGTTTGTCCTATACATGAAGTGCATACAAAACCTATTAAAACTAACATTGCATTCCCCACACAATATTTAATATTTGAAAATTTCATAAATACTTTAATGCAACATTTGAGATTAATGCAACCTCATTTGATTAAAAATTGCAATTTTTAAATCTCAATCTCTAAGCTTTCTTAAATTTCATGAAAAATACCATTTAGTATCTGAAAGTAGACTTTAAGATACAGAAGGTAATTTAGAATGTATGTTTTATAATGCAATTTTATAGTATGTTTGCATTGAACACCTTCACAAAACCTAAAAATCAACCCAAATCCTTATTATATTCTACTAACATTATAAGAATCATCATGTAAAATGTATCAACTAAATGCAACTTTACAAACATTGCTTCATATTCATGAAGATATATGTAAAACCTTTAAGAATCAAACCATGCATTATGCAAAATGTTACATGTTTTAAATAATGTTTATTATTGATTAAACTCACAAACTATAACTTGAACCTTACATCAAATAAAGAGTTCGAAGTTAACTAGAACAACCAAGCAAAGGTTGATCCATGATAACTTTGGTGGGTAATAATGAAATCCAAAATGGCATGCATTCTACTTATCATTTAATTTGAAAGATGCATCACTTGAAAGAGGGTATGGGGAATTATAACTATTACAAAGGGTATCAAAATTTGGGTAGCAACTTTATATTAAAAGTTAAGTATCAACCCACATCCATAGTAACCCTTCCATACAATATGATGATCTATTCATGAATGAAAAATGATATATAGTTATATGATTGTTTTACACATATACATCATTATAAGATTCATTCAAATGAAAAATGTACCATTCTTTTTAATTTTAAATTTCACTATTCATTAAACAATAATTTCCAAAAAAACTTTGAACACAACCTAAGAATAATCTACTAACATTATAAGAATCATCACGAAAAATGTACCAACTAAATGAAAATTTACTTTCATTTCTTCATATTCATGAACTTAAATATAAAACCTTTAAGAATCAAACCATGCATCATGTAAAATATACCATGCTTTATAGTATGTTTTCCTTGAACCACTTTATATTAAAAGTTAGGTATCAACCCACATCCATAGTAGCTCTTCTATACCATATTTTCATGAATGCAAAATGTATACCATATTTTATAATGCAATTTTAAGTTATGATTAAACATTTTAGACATCTACACCATGATAAGATTCATTTTATGGAAAACGTACCATGTTTTGTAATTTTCAATTTTACTATTCATTAAAGAAATTGACAAAACAAATTTGAAAAGAACCTTAGAAGCATCTACTAACATTATAAGAATCATCATACAAAATTTACCAACTAAGTGAAAATTTCATTTCATTTCTTCATAATCACGAACTTAAATGTAAATTTAACCTTTAAGCATGAAACCATGCATCATGCAAAATGTACCATGTTTTATAATGCAATTTTATAGTATGTTTTCCTTGAAAATATTTATATTAAAAGTTAAGTATCAAGCCACATCCATAGTAGCTCTTCTATACAATACGATGATCTATTCATGAAGGAAAAATGTACCATGTTTTGTAATTTGAAATTTTACTATTCATTAAACAACTTGAAAAAAAACCTATAAACAAAACCTAAGAATCATCTACTAATATTATAAGAATCATCATGAAAAGTGTACCAACTAAATGAAAATATACTTTCACTGCTTCATATTCATGAACTTAAATGTAAAACCTTTAAGCATAAAACCATGAATCATGCAAAATGTAGCATGTTCTATAATGCAATTTTATGTTATGTTTTCCTTGAATTTTTTTATATTAAAATATAAGTATCAACCCACATCCATAGTAGATCTTCTATACAATATGATAATCTACTCATGAATGCAAAATGCATATGTTATATTCCTAATTAGATGATAGCTACCTAGAAATATTAATTTTTTCCAATTTTGTTTTTCTTAAGTTCAGAAGGTAAATATAAGGGTGAGGGGACCCATAAACCAAACAGTTAGAATAAAACCACTTTCCTAGAGCTAATGTGGACAGCGCAGCTCTTGTGGGGCCAAGAGGCAAAGAGGGCAACGCAGAATGTGTGGAGGTCAAGGGGCCAAGTGGTAACACAGTTAATGAGTGGACCCAAGGGTGTTAGGGTTTCACAAGAATAAGAAGGGGGTGAGGGCAGCCATTGAAATCATTCTTGTATATTCTGAGTTTTTGGTCTTTATGCCTTGAGCACGCTTGAGCAGTTTAGCTAATTCTACAGTGCTGCTTAGCACACGGGTGTCTCCGAGTAGAGATGCCAACCTCATCCCAGGGGGAATTCTTGTGCCCACTGGGGAGAGGGGTTTTATTTTTCGATGGGATCAGATTCAGTATATTGGCATCAGGCCACATGCAGTCCCTCCTATAGTAGCATAGTCACCCAGTGATTTAAGAAGTCCAGTAGCAGAGGGTTTCTGGAGAGGGAGAAATTCCAAGGCATTTCCTCTTGGAATATAATGAGGGGATCAGATTTCAATATTTGAGCTTTAGGGAGAAGTTGTAGCTAGTTTATCTATCAGGTCAACCCATAGCTCTGTATACCTAGTAGTAGTGCATTTTCAAACCGTAGGAGGAATATTTTTCAGGGTCAGCCTTTCCAGAAATCCTTTCTAGGTTATTCTAGGTTTTTGGAGTAGAGTCTAGTGTCCAAATCATGACATTTTCTGAGCACTAGATCAGCCTCATCTACGTAGCCCTATTCATCAAGAAGAAACATTTTCAGAAGGGTAGCACAGAGGAAGAGTCCAGTAGAGCAATAGTAGAGCAGTATTTTGGGTGGGAAAATATGAGGGCCATTCCAGATAGCTTGGTCGGCTAGAGTGCTATCTTTTCTAGCACTGTTGTACTTATTTTTCATCTCTAGTATTTTAATAAAATGGCTCAATAGTTCTAGATATTTTCATGGTGTTTTCAATGTGTTTTTCCATATTCCTGTAGATTTAGTCTTTGTATTCATTGTATTTCTTTCATTTTCCTATTTGTAATATTATAGTGGTATCAGAGCTCATATAATTAACTTAGCCTATGGAGCAACCAGTATATGACACCTGGATATAGAGAACAAATTTCAGACTGAACAAGGCAGTACAGAGACAAAGAACATAGGCTTGATATCACATATGGCAAAGGAGATTGTGATCCAATGGAGCAGAATAAAGGGAAGGCACCAATGTCAGAAATGGATGACAAGAAGGAGTTTAGAAACCTCGTCCTCAAATTTTTGTAGGAGATCACCAAAAAAATAGAAGGGATGGGGAAAAGAGTTTCTAGAGAAAGTAGATAGAAGGAAATCTCGACAGGGTTTCAAAATGGAGAAGGATTAGGCACCTCTCACCATTAGCCTGATGATAATATTTGGATCAGGATCTAAGTGATAGATCAAATTTCAAGGTGTTCAAAAGTGTGCCAAACCCAAGCAACTAGATAGATCTCGTCTTCCTAATTGTGATTCCGCAAACTGTTCAAAAACTGATACCATATGAAGACATTATGGCATTTTGAAAAGTCCAGTAAATTGCAAATTTTGATAGTTGACCAGGGTTGACTAGACATTTGAACAGTCAGCAAAAAATAATATTCCAAGGAATATTCCTAGAATATTCCTCAAAATATTCCCTTATAATATTCCTTCCAAGCTAATTAGATGCCGAAAAATGGCGCGATATTATTGGATAGTTGGTTGTACGTTGTGTTTTATGGGCCAATTGGAAGGTGCCACGTGGCTAGCCCTAAGGCCGCCATGTGGCCCTTGAACCACTATGTAAAATTATTATGGAGGCCGTAGGATTTGAACCCTGGACCTCCGGCAGAGCACTACCACGCCATACCGCTCAATCCACATGTGTTACTTAACCTCTATAGTGGTCGAGTTCTACATAAAGGTTAGCGTGTCAGCATTTGGGGGTTGGGGACCGCCGGCAATCCCAACCCACCAGTGGTCCCGCAATGATGGTCAAATTGAAATGTTTTCAAACTCCAACATAAAACTTAATTACCAATCGCAATTAATTCTAGTGTTAAATGCGTGTTGTTCACATAGCATGCGTTTAATGCCAACGTTATCTCTGCCGACAGTTAGCGCTAACTGACAGTTCAACCCACAGTTAAAGTCCTCAACCGTAGTTTCATTCGTGAGTTACGTTGACGGTTAGGTAAGTTGTTTGGGGGGTGCACATGTGGCCACCCATAACCACTAATACTTTATTCATAGTTGTATTCGGTGGTCTTTATAGCGGGCACGCTATTTTTGGCAGTGATGGCTATTTTGACTCTAGTTAAGTGCAATCCTCCACTTTTAGTGGAGCTTTCCTAGGTGTAACTGGGGAAAAGAGTAGTAGGCTTATTTTTTACCATTATAGGTGAATGAAGAGTCATTCTTAGCTAATTGGATCATTTGGAGCCATTGGTGAGGTTTTCAGAGCCAACTGAGGACTTCTGAGTGTGATGTTTCTTCATAGAAGTTCCAAGGTCCACCAGGCCCAGCAAGAGAATGAGGCCTAGCCAGGGTAGCCAAAGACCATTCTCAGCAAAAAAGTAGTCTATTATGACTATATTGAACCTTTTTAATCCAATGATGGGGTTTTTAAAAGTATTTGGAGAGTTTTGAAGGCCGAAATTCTACATAGAAGTTTTCAGTGATCCTAGAGCCATAGGGTGCCACCACGTGTTGGAAGCATAGCCAGAGCGGCCAGAGGCAACTTTCAAAAAATTAATAGTAATTTCAAACTATTTTAGAAATTTTGGATTGAATGGAAGGATTTTTAGAATAATTTGGAGAGTTATAGAGCCGAAGAAGCCACAGGGAAATTTCGAGGAGCCTAGGGCCACCAGGTGATGGAGGCCTAGATTGGGGAGCCAGAGCTCATTTGGAGCAAATGAAAAGCCTATTTTGGATGAATAAAATGTGTTGGAGAAAATAGAAAAAGTTTCAAGGATATAAAATGACTTCTAAGAGAGTTTGTGCCACAGATAAGCTCAGGGAAGCTTAAGGACACCGATAGAAGAGATCAAGCCCAAGGGAGTCTAGGTCCATTTCCAGAGACTTAGAAATAAATCCAGGGGTATGATGGTATTCAAAACCCATTGGTACAATTCAAACAACCATTGGAGTTGAGTAGTAACTTGTAAAATAAATTTTCCATGTTAATCCCAAAGAACCAAGTCAATTGACGAATGCTCAAGGAGATGTAGCCCAAGAAATAGTTAAAACACATAGAGCATTGAAACAGTTAAAACACATACACCTGATTCAAGTATGAAATTCCTCACACATAAAGCATTGAAACAGTTAAAACACATACACCTAATTCAAGTATGCAATTCTGCACATACATGTGTAAGCAAGATCATAATTTTTTTTAATTGAGTGGAAGGTGCTTGCATAGCATAACAAGTCAGCCACCCATTTCAGATCAGTTTGGTATCATAGCACTAGGTTTCTTGCTTGACAGAGCACAAGGTTGCTTGCTTGCTTGTTTGACTTGAAGGGTGTTTAATAGTGCAAAGAATTTAACTATTTGCAAATCGAATGATGCTTACAAGTTTGAGTTTGCTAGAGGTGAAGGGGAGCTACTGCTAGCTAAGTATAGAAGAGGATAAGAAGGAAGAAGGCTAAAAACATTCTCCTTACCCAAAGGACCTCAAGTAAACTCTTGAATCACAGGAGGGATTGTTTTTAAAAGAGGTTTCTTGAAGAAGAGATACAAGCTGTAGAAAAGAGCTTGAATCTATAGCCAAATTTTTAAGAAGCTTTGTCAAATTGTTTTTGAAGCTTTTCGAATTGTTTTTGAAGTTCCTTAATTTATTTACATAATGATGACAACTTCATCAAGTGAGGTTTCTAAGTCATCCTCCTTTGAAAGACTATTTTATAGAGAGATGAAGCAGGACTTCTACATCCTTAAGGATATGATCCAAAGTTTGTATGAAGATGCAGGGGAAAGCACTAGACTTCATGAGAAATTGGTTGCTATGATGCAAGAGAAAGAAGTACTTCTTCAAAGAATGCATGAGATGGAGATGCAGCTCCATCATGCCCAAGAGGCCTTAACCAAACACATGCTTGAAGCAGAGGTAAATCATTCAAATTTTTCTTCAAATTCCTTTTCAGATAGATGTGTAGGTTCATTTGAAAAACAAACTAGAGGTATAGGGCCCAAATTGATGTTAAAAATGCACTATGAAGGCAAGGGTCTAGGAAAACATGCACAAGGCATGGTTGAGCCTATTATGGTTGAGGAAAGCCCTAAGAAGTTTGGTCTAGGCTATGTTCAACCTTATAGAAAAAACTCAAAATCCATGAAGGCACTTGAGACGGTTCCAAGAAGAGATTTTGTTATAGGTTCAAATCTTCAAACATGTCAAGTTTGTATTCAAGATGAATTCCATTGTTTGAAACCCATGTTGCAGCAAGATGCTTGTAGACATGCATCTCATGGTGAGCAAGAGAGTTCTGACAGCTATCAAGACATGAACATTGATGTTGGTCTTCAAAAAAGAGTTGGAACCTCTTCAAGTTCATCTCCTCAAGAAGGTAAAAAAACATTGACATGCAAAGCAACATTCGAGGTATAATTATTCGCATAATCAAGTTGTTTATGATTATATTAAGCATGAAAAATCTACATGCATGAATGGAAGAAAGAGTTTTTTTTTCCTATTGTGGTTTTTGTAACCATGAAGTTTCAAGATGCTGGAAGAGAATGAAGGCATATAGGAAATAGTCAAAGTGAAGGTGAATTGAACAAAAGATGCAAAATATTTGCACACATTTCCAGAAGAAGGGACATATCATTGCCCAATGTTAGACACTGCATCCGACCAATCATCCCAAGCATTTGAAGCAAGAGGAAAAAAAGAATGGGAAGAATGGAACCAAAGATTCCATCATTGATGTGAGTCCAGATTATTCACAAGAAGCAGATATTCAACAGGAAAAATTTCCATGGAAGTGGCTTGTTAAGAAGTGGGTTGATTTCTTGACCCAGTGAGACATACATTCCTTTGTACATATGCAAATGTACTCAATTTTTAATGTTGAAAAATTATGTTTGTATGAGCCACCTTTGATCGATGATCAAGGAAGTAATGTTCAACTACCTTCTATTGAAGATTTCTAGCCAAAATTTCTAGATGAGCTCAAGGAAGATACAATTCTTGACAAGAGGACACGAGCATCCAAGAGGAGAAGTGTTGACTACCTTCGAGTTGGGCTCAAGTGCACTAAGCCAGGAAAGGAAAAGTGGATGGAGGTTGGGAAGGTGAGGGAGTTCTACCCTCATCTACTGAACAGGTGATCAAGTCTTTTTGGGTCCAAAATATTCCCAATGGGGAGGAGTGATCAAATTTGTATCAGGACCTAAGTGATAGCTCAAATTTCAAGGTGTTCAAAAGTGTGTTGAAACTGAGCATCCAGATAGATCTTGTCTTCCTGATTCTGACACCATAAACGGTTCAAAAAACCAATACTGTATGAAGAAGTTATCACGTTTTGAAACGTCCAGCAAACTACAAATTTTGATAGTTGACTAGGGTTTACTGGTCATTTGAACAGTCAGCAAAAAAGAATATTCTAGGGAATATTCTTGGAATATGCCTCAAAATATTCCTTTCAAGCCAATTAGATGCTAATAAATGGTATGATATTATTGGACAGTTGGTTGTACGTTGTATTTTATGGGCCGATTGGAAGGTGCCACGTGGCTAGCCCTGAGGCTCCCACGTGACCCTTGAACTACTGTGTAAAATTATTGTGGAAGATGTAGGAATTGAACCTTGGACCTTTGGCAGAGCACTCCCAAGCCATAACGCCCAAGCCATATGTGTTAATTAACCTCTATAGTGGTCAGGTTCTACATAAATTTTAACATGTCGGCATTTGGGGGTTGGGGACCGTCAGCGGTCCCAACCTGCCAGCAGTCCCCCAATGGTGGTCTTATTGCAATGTTTTCAAACTCCAACATATAACTTAACCACCAACTACAATTACCGCTAGCGTTCAACACATGTTGTTAACATGGCATGGGTTTAATGCCAACATTATCTCCACCGATAGTTAGTGCTAACTGACATTTCAACCCACAGTTAAACTTCTCAACCACAGTTTCATGCCTGAGTTACACCAAGGGTTAGGTAAGCAGTTTGGGTGGTGCACATGTGGCCACCCCCAACCACTAACACTTTATGCGTAGTCAGATTTGGTGGTCTTTATAGCAAGTGTGCTATTTTTGGCAGTGATGGCTATTTTGACTCCAATTAAGTGGAGTCCTCCTCTTTCAGTGGAGCTTTCCTAGGTGTAACTAGGAAAAAGAGTAGGAGGCTCAATTTTTTACCATTCTGGGTGAATGAGGAGTCACTATTAGCTAATTGGAGCATTATGGAGCCATTGGTGAGTTTTGTAGAGCCAGTTGAGGACTTCTAAGCATGATTTTTCTCAGATAAGTTCCAAGGGCCACCAGGGCCACCATGGGCTAGAAGGAGAATGAGGCCTAGCCAGGGCCACAAGTGACCATTCTCAGCAAACCAATAGTCTAATTTGACTATCTTGAACCATCTAAATTATGGGGTTTACAGAAGTATTTGGAGATGTATGAAGGCCTAAATTATAGAGAGAAGTTTTCAATGAGACTAGAGCCACAAAGTTTCTCCAGGTGTTGGAGGCATAGCCAGAGCAGCCAGTGGCCAATTTCAGCAAATGAATAGTCATTTATGACTATTTTGGAAATTCTAGATACTTCTAGAGTCAAAGAATCCACATGGAAGTTTCGAGGAGCCTAGGGTGATCCAGGTGGATATTGGTGGCCACCCGCCTATTCCACTTGGGCCCCCACCATTGTCTCTTTCAGTTTTTCAGTTTTGGCATAACTTACTATTTTTAGCAGTTTTTCGGGTCCTGAACTTCCGGAGCCGTTTTGAGGCCCTAAACGATGTTTTTTGGGTATTAAATTTGTTGCGATTTTGATCATCAAAATTGTCACAAAAGTTGTAGTCCTCGGATAGAGCTTTCTAATGATGTATCATGTGCGTCAAACGGAGATAGTATGCCAAAGTTACGTCCCTGGGAAGTTGAAACACCAATTTACCCAAACGGGGCCCATAGTTTTGACGCTTCATCTCCTAGGGTTAGGTTTTTGGGATGTTTAGGGTTCTCCATTGTTTCTCAATAATAAATAGGCCCTCGCGCCTCATTGTAAAGCAGTTCAGAGGTCTGTAGCCACCACATCTCTTCTCAGAGATAGCTACCAGTACCCTAGCTAGTTTTATTTCCGTTGTCTGTAAGCAAATTTCGGTTCTTTGATATTAATGAAATGAAGTGTTATTTCCGCTGCATCTCTGTATTTATGGTTATGTGTTTATTCTGTTGCGTTCCTGCATAAATCCGGATCAGTGGTATCAGAGGGGTCTGCTTTTTCTCGATCCTTCTTTGCATGTCCCCAACGAGGTCGTGGTATAAGGAGCTAGGGCTTGATCTGGTGGAACCTTTGCAAGATCAGCCTCGCAAACCTCGACGGACGCCCATGGGGGACGAAAAGAAAGATGAGGGAGCAGGAGATCCTATCAAAATATTGCACGAGGAGGTCCTCAAAAAACAAAGGAACGCGATGATGGATAACTTTGCTCAGATCCTTCAACGGCTGCCCACCGGTGGCGCATCTGCATCCAGTAGCCACTCTGGAGTTGCGACTCCCTTTAAGGTACAAGTAAATTTTGACATTCCCATATTTGAGGGTCAAATAGACGCGGATTCCGTAGATAGATGGTTGAATCTATTAGAAGGATATTTCTCGGTTCATGACTTTTCAGAATGGGAGAAGATTATTTTTGCACTCCTCAAAGCTACCCCCCATGTTAAGGACTGGTGGGAAACCTACTGTGAGAACAAGGACCAGACAGAACCCTCTCTGTTCTCGGCCGTACCAACTTGGAATTCTTTCCGAGACGCCGTCAAGGAACAGTACTATCCAGTGGGGAGCTATGAGGACAAGTACATACAATGGACCACGCTGCGACAACAAAGGGATCAAGATGTGCACGAGCTGACGAATCTGTTCCATACCCTGCGCACAAAGTTGGGTATCAAAGATTGAGAGAAACATTTGGTGCTAAAGTATCGCAGCTGTCTGCACAGATACATTCAGGAGGAAATGGAGTTCCTCGACATCTCCTCGCTTGGTACGGCATACCGGTATGCTGCCAAGATTGAGCAGAAATTCAAAGAGAAGAAGCGAGACTTTGGATCTGTGAATCAAAAGCAAGGAAAAGGTGCTTCCAAACCGCAGAACAAAGGACAGAGCATGGCGGCTAAAGACAACCCGTCAAAGCCACAAGAAAAGAACAACACCGTAAAGCCAAAGAGGGACACGGGAAAGTGGTGTGAGTTCCATAAGAGCTCCACTCACAACACAAGTGAGTGTCGGGCCAAGCAGTCGCTAGTGGCCGAGATGAGGGCTTCTGAGTCAGATGCATGCTCCGACTCCGAATCAGAACCTGAAAAGAGGAATGAAAAAGGGAAACAGATTATTGATGCGGAGCCCAACGCCACTGTTGCCACTACAAAGGTCCAGAAGGAGGAACCGGAAGATCCAGAGGAGGAGGAACGTCTCTTCCACTCCCAGATGTGGGTAAAGGACTCCCCTGTACAGTTCATTGTCGACAATGGGAGCCAAAAGAACCTCATTTCAGCAGACGCCGTGAAGCGGTTGGGCTTGCCGACCACAGCTCACCCACATCCTTACACCATCGGGTGGCTTCACCAAGGACGAGATCTCCGCGTCAGCCAGCAGTGTCGCCTTCCCTATAGCATCAAGCCCTTCACGGATGAGGTATTATGTGATGTTGCTCCTATTGATGTTTCTGATGTATTATTAGGACAACCATACTTGTGGAAGCGTCATGCTGTGTATGAGTCTCGACATCGTGCTGTTATTATTACTTTGGGAAATAAGTTGTACAGGATACCAGAGGTACCACCTCCTACGACTATCTCTTTGGTTACTGCAAAACAATGTAGTAAGCTCATTTCCCAAACCAGGAAATTCGTTTTCTTGATGATCCGCCCCTAGGGCAAGAAGAAGACTGTGGCCACGACCTCCAGACAGGGCCCCTCTGCACGACAACAACAAATGGATAAGGTCATGGAGGAGTACGGGGACATCTTCACCTCACCCACAGGGGTTCCTCTGCACTGCCAGGTCAAGCACCCGATTGATCTGACCCCAAGTGCGCCGCTACCCAATGGACCGATCTATCGACGCTCTGTTCTGGAAAATGATGAAATCAAGAGGCAGATTCAGGAGCTGTTGCAGAAAGGTCACATCGGACCAAGTTCATCGCCCTGTGGGAGCCCGATCGTGTTGGTACAGAAGAAGGATGGGACGTGGAGACTCTGTATTGACTATCGGGCGCTGAACAAGATCACTGTCCGGAATAGGTACCCAATCCCATGGATTGATGACCTTCTGGACCAGCTCCAAGGTGAAAAATATTTCAGTAAGATCGACCTGAAGTCTGGGTATCACTAGGTACCAATTGAACCCTCTGATGTGTGGAAGACTGCCTTCAAAGCTAAGGAAGGCCTTTTTGAATGGCTGGTCATGCCTTTCGGGTTGACGAATGCTCCCGCAACCTTCATGAGGATGATGGACGACATCTTACGGCCATTCACCAACTCAATCGTAGTGGTGTACTTGGATGATATTCTGATCTTCAGCAAGACTTGGGAAGAGCATCTTCATCACATCCGACAAGTCCTCCAAACACTGCGGCAACACAAGTTGTGTGCCAATTTGGAGAAGTGCATGTTTGGCATGACCCAGGTCCAATATCTGGGATACATTATTGATGAAAGGGGGGTGCATGTGGATCCAGCCAAGATCCAAGTCATTCAGGATTGGCCAGCCCCGACTACTATAACAGAGCTTCGCAGCTTTCTGGGTCTTGCTAATTTCTACCGTAGATTCGTGCTGGGATTCTCTCATATCACTTGGCCCTTGAGTCAAGTCACCAAAGAAGGAGCGAGAGCAAAATTCTTTTGGTCGGAACCTCAACAGAAGGCGTTCAAAGAATTGAAAAATCGCCTCTGTTCTGCCCCAGTGCTCACCTTACCAGACTTGCAGCAGCCATTTGAGATCGAGACAGATGCCTCTGACTATGCTATTGGGGCAGTTCTTACTCAACGGGGACATCCAGTGGCATATCACAGTGAGACATTGTCTGAGACAGTTCGCAAGTATCCCACCTATGACAAAGAAATGTATTCCATTTTGCAAGCCTGTCGACAATGGAAGCATTACATTTTGGGGAAGGAAACAATCATCCACACAGACCACCGGCCCCTGCAGTTCATACAGACACAAGGGAAGCTGCAGAATGATCGCCATCAGAAGTGGTCCACATATCTGCAACGGTTTCATTTGAACATCAAGTACAAGAAGGGTAGCACCAATAATGTTGTAGACTGCCTCAGCCGACCACCGATCGTGGCGCTCACCACTGTGCTCAACTCTTGTGGGCACGAGACTTCTGATTGGCCGCTTCTCTATGAGAGTGACCCAGAATTCGGCCACACTTACAAGGCACTCTTGGGGGGTAAGCAAGTTCCAAATTTTCACCTCCAAGATGCGCTTTTATGTCACCTGGGACACCTTTGTGTTCCTTCACGCGAGCGTGCCAAGATGATATGGGAAGCACACTACAGTCGAGTCGCTGGGCATTTCGGGGTCGAGAAAACAGTAGCAATACTACAAAAGTATTTCTATTGGCCGAAACTTCGAAAGGATGTTGAGAAGCACATCAGGTCCTGCACTGCTTGTGCCATTGCCAAACCAACCATCAAGAAGCAAGGCCTATATACTCCGCTACCTACCCCTAGTCGACCTTCGGAATCCATCTCCATGGATTACATGTCGGGCCTGCCTTCTTCTAAGAATGGAAATGACTGTGTTTTCGTGGTCGTTGAAAAATTCTCGAAGATGGCCATCATGGCGGCCTGTAAGAAGAATATCACAGCAGAAGCCACTGCTAAACTCTTCTTTGAACGAGTGTGGGTGCACTTTGGGATCCCACAGTCTATCATATCAGATCAAGATAGCAGGTTCCTCAGCACATTTTGGACCAGCCTCTGGTCAATGTTGGACACAAAGCTCGCCAAGTCCACAGCTTTCCATCCCCAAACAGATGGCCAGACAGAGGTAGTCAACAGAATGATTGTACACATTCTGCGCATGTACAACTCAAAGCATCCACGCACATGGGACGAGAGCCTCCCCTATGTACAACACAGTTATAACCGGGCTCTCCACGGTTCAATTGGCCATAGCCCCTTTCAGGTGGGCTTGGGATTCCAGCCACTATGTCCCATTGACATAGCCATGCCGTTTGCAGCTGCTCAGGCCGATTCAGCTCATGTCCAGTCTGAAGTTGACAAAGCAAGTAGCTTCATCGAGCGCATTCAACACATTCGCCAACAGGTTCATGATATATTGGACAGAGCCAATGTGAAGTACAAGCAGCGCCATGATCAACACCGGGTGCCACACAACTTCCAGGTGGGCGACAAAGTATGGCTGCATTTGCAGAAGGAGCGCCTCACTGGACCTCACCGCAAGCTTCGCCCGCTCCGATACAGGTCGTACACCATCACCAAGGTTGTAGGTAATAATGCCTTCGAGCTTAGTATTCCACCATTCCTTGGTCTGCACCTAGTCTTCAATGTGGATCGCCTTCGTCCTTACTTTCCACCTCTATTGGACACCTCGGACATTGCAGAACAACTCACACCAACAGAGTTAAACCCAGACTGCATGGAACAGGCCACCACAGATTGTATCATGGACATGCAAATCAAGAACACTCGTCAACAGCAGATCCAACTGTATCGGGTTGTCAAAGCTGGCCAACTCCTGCACCAAGGAAAGTGGTTCACCCGGGACCAAGTTCAGCAGAAATTTCCTCATCTCATGGAGGAACTTAACGCAATGGGGACCATTGCTTCCTAAGGGGGGAGGAATGATCCAGGTGGATATTGGTGGCCACCCGCCTATTCCACTTGGGCCTCCACCATTGTCTCTTTCAGTTTTTCAATTTTGGCATAACTTACTATTTTTAGCATTTTTTCAGGTCCTGAACTTCCGGAGCCATTTTGAGGCCCTAAACGATGTTTTTTGGGTATTAAATTTGTTGCGATTTTGATCATCGAAATCGTCACAAAAGTTATAGTCCTCGGATAGAGCTTTCTAATGATGTATCATGTGCGTCAAACAGAGATAGTATGCCAAAGTTACGTCCCTGGGAAGTTGAAACACCAATTTACCCAAACGGGGCCCATAGTTTTGGCGCTTCATCTCCTAGGGCTAGGTTTTTGGGATGTTGAGGGTTCTCCATTGTTTCTCAATAATAAATAGGCCCTCGAGCCTCATTGTAACTCAGTTCAGAGGCCTGTAGCCGCCACATCTCTTCTCAGAGATAGCTACCAGTGCCTAGCTAGTTTTATTTCCATTCTGTCTGTAAGCAAATTTCAGTTCTTTGATATTAATGAAATGAAGTGTTATTTCCGTTGCATCTCTGTATTTATGGTTATGTGTTTATTCTGTTGCGTTCCTGCATAAATCCGGATCATAGGGCCACCAGGTGATGGAGGCATAGATTGGGGAGCCAAAGCTCATTTGTAGCAAATGAACAACCTATTTTGGATGGCTGAAATGTTCTAGAGACAATAGAAAAGGTTTCAAGGATAGAAAATGACTTCTAAGAGATATTTTTCCATAGAGAAGCTCAGGGAAGCTTAAGGACACCGACAGAAGAGGTCAAGCCCAAGGGAGCCTAGGTCCATTTCTGGAGACTTAGCAGTCAATCCAGGGGTATGATGGTATTATAAACCCATCGGTACAATTCAAACAACCATTGGAGTTGAGTAGTAACTTGTAAAATAAATTTTCGATCTTAATCCCAAAGAGCCAAGTCAATTGATGAAGGCTCAAGGAGATGTAGCCCAAGACATATAGGTGAACTTATTTATTAAATTTTTTGTTATGTGTTGATGATTAATTTGCTGCAATTTATGTTCAATTCCTCACACATAAAGCATTAAAATAGTTAAAACACATACACCTAATTCAAGTATGCAATTATGCACATGCATGTATAAGCAATATCTTAATTTGTTTTAATTGAGTGAGAGGTGCTTGCATAGCATAACAAGTCAACTACCCATTTTAGATCACCTGAACAAACGGTTGTGCCACATACCTCACAACGCTCTACCATGCCCACTTTCTTAGCTGCAGAGATAGGAGCAGGAGGACCTTAAGGGCCAGGGGAGGATCATTATGAAGAGTATTTTGTGGAGTACATATCTCATGGGAAGAGTTCTTAGATCAGTTGACATTAAATGATTTTTTTCATTTGAGGGACAACCGTAGACCTCGCAGATATAACAGAGGAGGTGGGTAAACGCAAGGAAATGACCTGAAACGTACCGCAGGTAGACGTTTTCTACCTACTTTTGATGGGTCATCAAAGAGTGTGGAAAAGCTTGGGTGGAGAAGCTAGACATCTATTTTTAGTTGAACCAAATGGCGGAGGTAGGAGCCATCAAGCTGGCAGCGCTACACCTTGAATGGGAAGCTCGTGATTGGTGTTTCCATGGGATGACCACATTGGGTCACACAGAGGTGACTATGTATTTAGAGTTCACCTAGAGACTAGTGGAGAGGTTTGACCAAAAGGACCCAGAAGAACATTTTTTCAAGCTGGCCATGCTCAAACAGGCAAGGCACCCAGAGACTTATATCTCCGAGTTCTTTTAAGATCTCAATGATGGTTCCAGATCTGTCTGTGGCCAGGAGGTTGTATATTCTTATCGGCAGACTGGCGAAGCCTCTGCATGGGCTAGTCAGATCCACCAGACTGACTAAACTTTAGGAAACAGTTGGTACGACCATGAATCTATAGGATTCCTTGCTAAGGACGAGAGCTCCATTTCCCCAAAAAATGAGCATTTCAACTGAGGGGGAAAGACATGAGGGTTCCACCTCCAAAGGGGAACCGGGGCCAAGGGCCTTTGGATGATGATACCTGGAGGGATTTGAGATGAAGGAAGCTACACTTCACTTCCCAGTAGCCATGGCAACTGGGTCATTGTTGTGCCACAGGGAAGCCACACTACATTGAGGTCTTCTCCAAAAGTGAGGGATAAGGTGAGGCATATGAGGAGTTAGAAGGAGATGCCACTGCTGATGCACCAGGAAGATATCCACCACCACCACCACCACTAGTAGGAGGAGGAGAATTTGCACCAACTGGAGGAGTCCTTGCATTCTTGCGAGGTGTTCCCAAGTATTTGACACTGAGAGTCCAAGGCACAATCCAAGGACATCATGTTGCGCTATTGGTGGATAGTGGGGCCACACATAATTTCATTGATAATCAACTAGTGCAAAGGAGGGGCATACCAACCTAGAGTTTTGATGGATTCTTTATATTTGTTCTGCGTTCCAGGACTATGTAGTGCTTGAGATATATTCCAACATTAGATGTAAACCATGTGAACATATACGGTGACAGATCATTTTTTTTGGTTCACATCCCAGACACCTATAAGATACTTGGTGTGCAATGGCTAATTACACTAGGAAAAGTCAGTACATATTAGGAGACACTGGAGATGGTGTGGATAGACAAGAAGAGTGGGAAGCATCAGACGATCAGAGACATGCACACATATCCACTCCACACAGTCTCAGCACACTGGATGGAGGCAGATTTTCGGAATGTGAACATAGAGTGGCCAGTGGAGCTGCTTGTTTCAGAAGTAGGAATCACAAGGGTAGTCTATACACCCCGATGTGCAGTCTATATTGGACCACTACCCCACAGTCTTTGGGAACATACCACCGGGGTGACCACCAAACCTAGGGTTCAAGCACACTATTGAGTCGGAGCAGGGGATATAGGAAGTGATAACCACTACCTATAGGAATCCAATGGCCTACAGGGATGATATTGAGAGATCCATCCATGAGCTCTTGGAATTAGGACACATCCGGCCCAACACTATCCCCTTTGCTTCTTCCGTAGTGTTGGTGAAGAAGAAGTATGACACCTTATGGATGTGCATTGACTACAGGGCTCTGAATAAGAAAACCATGAAGAATTGATACCCCATTCCCAAGATTGATGAGCTAATGGATGAGTTGAGGGGATCAAAGTTATTTTCTAAGGTTCATCTGACATTGGGGTACCATCAGATCAAGGTAAGGGACCAGGATGTCCCCAAGACTACGTTTTGATGTCACTATGGCCACTTTGAGTTCTTGGTTATGCCCTTTGGGTTGACTAATGCTTCGACCACTTTCCAGTCTTGTATGAACCGCATCTTCTGTGGTCTATTGAGGAAGTTTTTTCTGGTATTATTTGATGAAATTCTCATCTATACCCAAACATGGGAGGAGCATTTGCAGCATATTGAGGCTCTATTGTGTATCTTGGAGGAAAAAATTTCTATGCCAAGATATCCAAGTTTGAATTTGGACTTACAAATATGCTCTACCTAGGGCATATAATTGGAGTGGATGGAGTAAGGTTCCATGAGGAGAACATCTGAGTGATTCGAGATTGTTCGGAACTAAAGAATGTGATAGAACTTTAGGGATTTGTAGGCATTTTCACCTACTATAGTAAGTTTTTCAAGGGGTTTTCATAGCTTGCAGCACCCCTCATGGACCTCACCATGAAAGGGGACTTTTTTTGTATAGACACTATGTAGAGGGCCTTTGACAAGCTCAAGGAGGTGATGAGTAGCTGTCTGGATTTAATGCAGCCCTTTGTGCTGGAAGCCTAGAATATGATACTTAAAGAGAGGGAATTTGCGCAGTTTTGATGCAGGGAAGGCATCCTATAGCTTTCGAGATTCAGAATCTATTACAGCATAAGAGGTTGTATTCGATATACGACAAAGCGATGTTGTACATCATGCATGTGTTGGCCAAGTTCCAGCGGTATTTGGTGGGTAACATATTTCGGGTAAGGACGGACCACAACAGTCTCTGGTTCTCACTTGTGCAAAAAAAATTTTAGGAGAGATAGCAGAAGTGGGTTAGTAAAATCCAGGCTTACGATTTGTACATCGAGTATGTCGATGGGAAGAACAATGTGGTGGCAAATGTGTTGTCTTGGAGGCCAGCAACGCTCTCTTTTATGAAACTTGATGTAGATTGGAGGGCTAAGCTATTGGTTGATTATTCCAAGGACCGCTTCACTTGTGAGGTGTTGGATGAAGATGTGACAAATGACCAGTATCGGGTGATGGAAGAGGTCATCTATTACCATGACAATATTTTCTTGACAGGGGCCTCTCGGCTCAAGGAGAAGATCTTGCACGCAACACATGACCAACTGCTTTTAGGGCATCAACGGTTCACTAAAACATACCGAGCCATCAAGGAGAGGTTCTCATGGAGAGACCTCAAGGAGGATGTACTCTAGCATGTCAGGGAGTGGTAAGTTTTTTAAAAGAACAAAGGGGAGTTGAGAAATCTCACGAGGTTGTTACAGCCACTTCCCATTCCTGAGGTAAAGTGGGGAAGAATTTCCACAAATTTCATCACAGGTTTTCCTATGGTGCAGAGCAAGGATTGTATCTATGTGGTTGTTGCTTGGATGATGAAGTATGCACACTTATTCACCATCTCTGCACTGTACACTACTTCACAAGTGGCCGAATTATTTTTCCAAGATGCCTTCAGGCTTCTTGGTCTTCCCAAGACCATAGTTAGTGACAGGGATAGTCATCTCATGGGAAACATTTAGTATGATATTTTCTATTTGGTGGGTACCAAGTTGACACCCAATACCATTTATCACACATAGACGGATGGACACACAAAGATAGTAAGCAAGTGGTTGGAATTCTACTTGCGGAGCTATCTCTCAGGGAAGTATAATACATGGTTTTTTTGGCTTCACATGGGACATTCCACATGTCAACTGGTATGTCTCAATTTTATGCTTTATATGGTTATGATGCTTTAACATTTTTTTATGTGATGTTTGGAGCAAGCAAGCCACCCAGGGCCAAGGATTGGATCCAGGAGAGCTAGGAAATACTCCGTGCTCTCAAGGAAAACCTGGCTACAGTGAAAAACTGACAAAAGTTGTATGCATATTGAGGCTGCGTGGAGAGGTTGTTTGAGGTAGATGATTTGGTCTACCTCTATCTTCAGCCACACTAGAAGTCTATGTTAAAGTAAAAGGGAGCTAAGAAGATCAATCCCCGCTTTTATGGGCCATACAGAGTGATTTGACATGTTGGGTAGGTAACATATGAGTTGGAGCTCCCAACTGGGAGTATGATCCACAACATTTTTCACGTCTCATGCCTGAAAGGGGCTCTTGGGCAGCAGATGGTTGCCACTAGGGAACTCCTGCCTATTGATGATTAAGGGCATCTTCTTTTACAGACGAAGGCCATTTTAGACACTCAGGAGAGGAAACTAAGGAGAAAGGTAGTAAAATAATATATGATCAGATGGAGGAACCTTCTAGATGAGGATTCCACTTGGGAGGGGGAAAAAATTCTACAACATCCATCTTCCGAGTTGCTTGAGGACAAGAAACATTTTTGCAGGGATGACTGCAACATTCCTAATTAGCTGATAGATAATTAGAAATATCAAATTTTTCCAATTTTGTTTTTCTTAAGTTCAGTAGGTAAAT
The DNA here is from genome assembly GCA_034641835.2 of Pinus albicaulis. NCBI lineage: Eukaryota > Viridiplantae > Streptophyta > Pinopsida > Pinales > Pinaceae > Pinus > Pinus albicaulis. The sequence goes on along the minus strand of CM076573.1, from coordinate 845,364,220 downwards.
AAAAGGGTCAGCGGACCCATAAATCTAACAATTAGAATAAAACAACTTTCCTAGAGCTAATATGGACCACACAACTCTTGTGGGGCCAAGAGGCTAAGAGCGTAGTGTAGCATGTGTGGAGGCCAAGGGACCAAGTGGCAACATAGTTAATGACATGACCCAAGGGTGTTAGGGCTTCAAAAGAATAAGAAAGGGGTGAGGGCAGCCATGGAAATCATTCTAGCATATTGTGATTTTTTGGTCTGTATGACTTGATCACACTTGAGTTGTTTAGTTGATTATGTAGTGCTGCTTAGCACATGGGTGTCTCCAAGCGGATATCCCAAACTCATCCTTGGGGGACTTCGAGTGCCCGCTCAGGAGAGGAGTTTTATTGCTCGATAGGAGCAGATTTAGTATGTTAGCATCAAGCCACATGAATTCCCTCCTATCGCAGCACAATCACCCACTAATTTATGCAGTCGAGCAGCAGAGGGGTTCTGGAGAGTGTGAAATTCCAAGGAATTTCTTGGAATATATTGAGGGGATCAACCCTTCAATATTTGAGCTTTAGGGAGAAGTTGCAGCCAGTTTATCTATCAGTTTAGCCCATAGCTCTAGATACCTAGTAGTAGTGTGTTTTCAAGCCCTAAGAGGGTGATTTTATGGGGTCAGAATTTCCAGAAATTCTTTTGGATTATTCCATATTTTTGGAGTAGAGTCCAGTGTCCAAATCTCGGCATTTTCTGAGCACTAGATCAACCTCATCTACGCATCCCTATTTAGCAAGTAGCATCATTTCCAGCAGGGCAGTGCAGAGGAAGATTCCAACAGAGCAGTAGTAGAGCATTTTTTGGGTGGAAGAATCTGAGGTCCATTCCAACTAGCTTAGCCAGCTAGAGTGCCATATTTTTTAGAAATTTTGTACTTATTTTTCATCTCCAGTGTTTTAATAAAATGGCTCAGTAGTTCTGGGTCTTTTCATGGTGCTTTCAATTTGTTTTTCCATATTGTTGTAGATTTAGTCTTTGTATTCTTTGTATTGTTGTCGTTTTCCTATTTGGAATATTAGAGAATACCATATTTTATAATTAAATTTTAAGTTATCATTACATTTTAGACAGCTACACCATGATACTATTCATGAATTCAAAATGTACCATATTTTGTTGTTTGCAATTTTACTATTCATTAAACAACTTGAAAAAACAACGTTGAAGAAAACCTAAGTATCATCTACTAAAATTTTAAGAATCATCATCAAAAATGTACCAACTTGTTGATGGTGCTGGAAATCCATCAACCAAGGGGTCTCCCTGATGTGAAGTCCTAACTATACCTCACAACATTTGGAGTAGGACCCCATTCGGAACATCAACCTGGTTGCCATGTATTCTTAAAAAATATTCCTTGGATATAACTATCAGCAAGAGAGAGGAGTGAAAATGTGCCTTCAAAAAGCAAGGGGGGTGTGCAGTGTGAGTCTTCAGTCACATGTGTTTCAAAGTTATTTCACTATGGAAGGGAGGAAAGGTGAGCCTGTAAGAGAGAGGTATTAGTACCACTGTTGGAGCGGGGTCCCCTAACAACAATTTCTATGCATTTTTTTAATATTTTGTAATAATTTAGTCTAGAACAAGGGCTTTGGGGTTGGTCAAAGCCCCTAATGAATTGTAATGGGTCAAAGGGTGGGCCAAGGGGCCGCAAACCATGGTTTGCGAACAATAGAGTAGAGAAGGGTAGAATAGTATAAATAGATGAATACATCAAGTCTAAAGGTAAGTTTGGATAAAGTCTAAATGATAATATTGGATCTGTGATACTTTTGTATGGACTTGTCTGGGTAAAGGGCTCCTACTGGCTGTGTACGCGGAGACCCTAGTCCTGCTGTGTACGGACCCCACTGGCTGTGTGTTTGGGTGTGTGATAGAGTCTGTAAGTGGAATCTGAATTTTTAGTGAATGAGAAGAAATTTTCCTGAAGTTGAAGCATCTATGTGTTCTGTTATGAGTGGTGCTACATTTTTATTTCCAAGTTATTTCTGTGTACTAAATATTGTTATTTAATTGATGCGCACCTAGATGGGATCCTTTAAAGTAATTAATGCTTAGATATGATGATATTAATTTATATTGTTCCTGATAAGTGTTGATCATATGATTTATGAGTTGCGCAAGTGTAATATTCCTAAAATTTAGCTTTTAGCTAAATTGAATATTATAGATCATTTTGTCACTACGTAGGTGAATAAATGGGTGGGGAGGCCCATGGATTTCCTTAGCAGTAATAAAAACACCTCAAGTGTGAAAGGAGACCCTCTAAGTAGCTAAATAAAGCACCTTTGATTATGAACAGGGGTTGGATCATGTTGAATAGGTCAACTTTGACCAAGTCAACAACGATGTTATGGAGGAGTGGACATTAAATGAGGAATAACATAGTTTTGGAGGGAGATGGATTGCATGGAGGAAATTACCTAATTGAGTGGGGCCAAAGGCAAGGAAGCTCATAATATATATAAGGAAGAGAAAGGCAGCGATATGAGGTTATGTTTTGGATTATTATTTTGTATGTGGTCCATTTAGACTTCTTGCATTCTTCGGTTGTTTAGTTGAGATTGCTGTGTTGTTTAGCACTGGGTGTTCCTGAGAGGGAATCCCAACTCTTTCCTTGAGAGGCCTCTTGGAAGAGCATTGAATTTCATTTCCACATTCAGGTTTTTAGGCCAAGCTATAGCTTTCTTCATTATCGCAGTTTCTGTAGGATATTGTGTTGTGTTGCAGGGTGCAGCAATGGAGAATTAGATCGGGTGTCTTAAGAGCTAGTTTTTCAGTGGGGGAAGGTTTCCATCCATTGGGAGGCCTGTGAAAAATCCCCTTGGGCTTTATTGACACATTTTGCACCAGGCCAAGGATAATTTATCCCCTATAGCGCAATTTCAGTCTAGATCTATGTTATTTCAGGGAGAAGTTGTAGGGGTAGTTGCAGTGGTTTTTGAGAGGTGGTTTCTTCAGTGGAGGAGCCATTCTTTCATCCAAATGATCTATTGGAGCAGATATGTAGTTCTCTACACATCAGCTTCAGCCATATCTTCTCATTTCATTTGTTGCAGCATACCTTCAGCCCTAGCGCTACAACTTACATTAGCACATTGTGTGCATTTTCCGGAAACCCTCATCGGTTGTCTTGGAAAGCTGATCTAGTGCCTGGATTTGTATGTTTAGATTTTATTGGGGCCTATATCAGTATTTTTACATCATTGTATCATATCCAGCTGTATTTATACCAAATATGACTGTGTTGTAGCAGTTCCCCGACATTTTGTATAGCAGCAACATCTCAGTTTTAAGAGTGTTTATGTATTGGAGGCTTGTGTGATCACATTCTATGATTGGTGCCTCATTGTTTTGTACTCATTTGCTGCATATATGATCAATAATATGCCTTTATATTTTTATCATGATTTCATGTGTTAAATACTTGCTGCTACTTTCATTTTATGAGCTATATTGCTACTTTTCCCATTTGGGAATATTACAGTGGTATTAGAGAATAATCTTGGCTCAGCCTGTGCATTCAACCAATATGTCACCATAAGGAGAAGATTCTCACAAGAAGAGGAGATGTGCAAAAAAAAAAAAAAATGACTCCATTATTTGGAGGAAGAGAGGAAGAGGAGCTCTCAAAGCTTCTTTTTCAAACTATGCAGAGCATCAAGGGAGATATCAAGAAGATGAGAAGGGATATGTGTAGGGAATCTCCAAGGGGGTTTGAATATGAAGCAAGCCCTATATTTTTGCAAGATGGGTGTGAGCATGCAGCCACACACTATGATTCACAGCACATTCATATGCCCAAATTTACTATAAGAGAGAGGTAGGAAGAAGATGTGCCGAAGAGGGAGATTCTTGGTGATTATTTGCAAGAGTATGAATCTCAATATAAGAGGTTCAAAAATCACCTTAACTTCCAAGGGTTTTTCAAGATCAAGGAGGAAAGAAGCACAAGGAGAAAGCAGCATGATGTGGGTAGATTCAATCTATCTACTTTTTATGGTTCACCGAAATGTCCAACTAGAGCTTCGGTGGAGGAGCTAGACTCCTATTTGCAACAACACCAAGTCTCAGAGAATGAAGCCATCAAAGCAGCGCTGCACTTTGAAGGTGAGGCCTATGCATGGTGGATGTTTGAATATTTTTCATTAAAAAATGCAAATAACTCTACTTATGCAAAGTTCACTAGGAGAATAGTGGAAAGGTTTGGTGAAAAACATTCTGAAACACCTTTGGTGGGGATAAACAAACCAAAAAAAACAAAACCTTTTCATATATCAGAAGGATCTAAAAACCCAACTTCACTTCAGAAAAATATTGAAGAGGCTAACATCTTGCATAATACCTTGATAGGTGCAAGATCTATATCTCATACTCCTGGAAAAGAGGGCATGGAGATCCCTTTTTCAAAAGAGGATCCTCTTATTTGGAAGTTGCCCATTCAAATTGAAGAGGAAGAGAAGGCTAGAGGCAACAAGGTTGTCATATCTAGAGCATATCTAGCACCTAATGCAGAGGAAGATGAAGCACTTTCTCCAATAAGAGTAATTCTTGTATGTTCACAAGAATTTCCAAAGGATCTCATGTCTGGAGATCAAGGCACAATTCATGAACAACATGTGCCATTATTGATAGATTGTGAGACCTTGCAGATGAAAGAAGAAGGTAGGGAGGATGACCAGCATCATTTGATGAAGAGCACACACCCCTATCTATTTCGGAGGGTTGATGTACAGAAGAGGCAGACTGGTTTGCACTGTGAGGGCAAGGAAAAATTTGTCCATTCATATATGAAGTCTACTCTTCATATTAATGTCTCATTGCATGGAGGCATTCCACCTAGGAGATGATGAGAGATGCTTCATAATTGGTTGCACCACTCATTGATTCTAGAGGGGTGAGGACCTTAGGAGAACTTGATACAGCGTAGAGAGTCTGGGATAGACTCAAGGAGGAGGGAGACATTCTCCCATTTTCAGCATTACCCACTATCACTACATATTCAACGCTGACAAAAGTTGTTGCAATAATGGAGGCTGGCACCACCATGGTGCAAGGAGACCACTCCATGGATTTGGAGAAATAGAGGGTACTTCCCTTGAGGAAGGAATCCTCCACATATTGGAGCAGATGGAGGCCATTCATGCTTACATTGGCCAAGATCAGGAGGTTTGTTGGCTCGAGGGGTCTTGACCCAGGTTCGAAGGTGAAGGTTTGCAAAAAACCCCTATACTACTGGCCCTTTCGGCAGTGACCCGCTTGTGCAGGTCAAAGTCTCACCCGAAGCAGTATGGGAGGGTGTTGGAACCAAGTTTCCGCATCCTGAGAGAGGGTAGGTAATAACACAGGCCCATAATGATCAGATCAACACAGAAGGGTGGTTTGCAAGGTTCCATAACGTAACCAGACTATATTTCTTATCAAATCTTCTCTAGCAGGCTCACATCCACGTGTGTATCATTAATTACAACCATAAAACAGCATAATCGCAGCCAATATTGTCAACATAGATAGTTCGCGTTCATCAACAGAGATGCAATCAGTAAGTGCAACAACAGTCACATCACAGTAATATACTAAGTGCAAATAATTTCATACCATAGAGATAAAATAGATGAGTTTGCAGCTTAATCAAACAATATTAGTTCGCAACAATCATAACAGAACAGATCCAGACAATATCATATGTTTCAGCAATACTTCACATATATTACTTATCAAAATCCTCTTACATTCCCCCAACACCACCTGTGCACACAGCCAGCAGGGTCCGCACACAGCAGGACAGAGGATCTCCGTGCACACAACTAGCAGGAGTCCTAACCCAAACAACCCAACCCAAGATATAGCAATTCGTACTTCACATCAATCTCTATTCATTCTCTACCTATCAACTCAAAAAGGCTCAACTATTTATACTGTTTTAGCCTACGCATCCAATGGTCCGCAAATCGTGGTTTGCAGACTCTTGGTCTACCCTTGACCCACTTACAATGCATTAGGGGCTTTGACCCACCCCAAAACCCCTGCGTTAGACTAAATGTAGTCAAAAATATATAAAATGGACCAGATTCACAACTTTGTAGGAGACCTTGTTCCAACAGTCCCCCAACACAATCTTGTGACTCATCCCGAGTCACTGAGATGGTGGGGTCTCCACCTACTCCTACAAAAATTTGAGCTTCAGCCAATGGGGGTAGCATGGCTTCACTTTGGGAAATAGCATTCTGGGTGATTTCGACCAATTTTTGCGAGATCAGGCCTTCCATCGTAGTGATAACACTTTCTAGATTTTCGTTGAGCTAGTTCACAGCTACATCATCATCCTGCGATAGTTTAAGGGCGTCAGTAGCCCAAGGCTTCAGGCAGTCCTTGAGGGCCTTCTTCTCCTATCGAAGCTCTTCTATCTTAGCTTGGAGGTCTTGGTTGATTCATAGTCGTGCCAAGCATTGAACTGGAACCAACATGGGCAGGGTGGCTTCCAATGTTTCAAACGTCTCCTCTTTCTGCCACAGGGCCTGGGTTATTTCACGTAGGAGCGGATCGCGTTGGACCTTGGTCCATATCTGCATGGCAGTTTCTAGTAGTTGAGCACCCTGCGCGATCAGCCCTATGATGATGTTCGTAGCTATGATGACTAGCGCAAATCGCTGGGCCCACACCTTCGAAGGTGTTTTGGGCTGCAATTTAGCCTGCATATCGGAAATCTGTTGCTCCATCCATGACTTAACCTCCACAACCTCTGTTCGAGATGCCCTCAATGCGGCGACCAACCCCTCAACCTTTTCTTGGGGCATAGCAGTAGCCGGAATCTTTGTTGTAACTTCTACGTAGAGCTGGTGAATGAAGCTTTCGAGCTTCTTCTGCTATGTGGTGGAAAGGGCGATTGCAGCATTGCTTTCGATGATCGTTTTCTCAGCCAAGCTTAGTTTTTGGTGAATCTGTAGGTCCTAATGTTGAATCTCCTGAAATACACCCATGTGGAGACCCTGCAAAGCATCTTGGGGTAGTCTGGCTAAGTCTAGCTGTACCTCCCAGCAACTTTGGACCTTTGTGCTCAGGCTGAGCAAACTGATCATAAGGGCAGTGCCAAGCAAAGGGCATAGGCGGCTTTCTCTCGTTGTGAGCGTAGCACTGCTAGTGGGTTGTGGCATCAGTACCAAAATCACACTGGTCTGTAGTGTTTCTGTCCTTAGTTGCAACTTGCGTAGCTCCGCCTGTAATGTGGTGATCACAACATTCTGCTATCCTTCGAGGGCTTCCCATCGATCCTGCATGGCTAGTGAGACTGCATCAGTAATTTTTTCAAGGTCACCATCGGTCAAGGTGATAGTTTCATTGTGTTCTGTCCAATGAGCATGTTACATCTTTTGGGGTCCTTTGGCAGGCTTTCCTGTGCGCTTCGTCTCGTGAGGGGATGTGGCACCTCCGATGTACAATCCATCTGTGCCCATATCTGGCTGCGAATCGACCTAAGTTTTAGCCTCAAATCCCTTCTCGGTGTTTTCTTGGGTTGTGTATCCTTTTTTACCGATGCGCCCGATTCTTTCCCCATAGTCTTGCTTGAGCCCCTGATTTCCTTAATGATGATAGGTAGGATCACCTGCGTTGTGCTGGTCCTGGCAGTGCTTCTTGCGTCGGTTTTGAAGCTGATCTTCCAGGCAGGTAGCTAGAGTGCGATTACACTATCAATCTCTTTGTCCACTAGCATATAAGGAAGCAAGGTCTAGGTTTTATCCTTGTGGGCTCTGATCTAGATGCTGTGCATGGTAACTTGGAATGCCGCAATTCCCTTGTATTTTTCATATGTTTTTGGGGACAACCGAGGTCGAGAATTTATTGCTGCTACCAAGCTACTCTGGAAGAGGGCCCAGAATACCTAGTTATCCTCCACATGCTGCGCGCCCTTGGAGTCCCACAAATGGGAATAACGATCCCCTTCACACATGTCTGGAGTGAGCTCAGGGAGGAATGACTCCTCACGGGCTTCAAGCATGACCAGGGCTATGAGGAACAACAACCAAGAGTAGCAAAAGGCTTTTCCCTGCTCCTGAGATTCACGGACATTGGCCAAGAATTCATCGCACAAGTACTAGGCCCAATTGAGGCAAACCCCCTTCCCACATTAGCCTACTACCTGAATGACATAAGTAGGGACGGTTTCCAGCTCGCATTTCTGCATTAGCTTGCACACTAATAACATGAAACCTACCTACGTACCAGGGTTGCTAATAGACTTGAGGATGAAACCGCGAGTGTTTTGTTCCACATGGTAAGTCTGATGCACGTATTCAGCAGTTTCTGCCTCATATTTCTTTCCCACGCACTCAAAAGGGTGTGGCCCTTTCATGGAGAGGCCAGTAATTCTATGAACCAGCATAGCATCAATGGGGATTCTGTCACGAATCCATAGGCATCCATTGTGAATCAGGGCAAGAAACTATTAGGCCAGCCGGTCTATGATTTTATAGTGGCCAAAGTGTGGCATACATAATAGGTTTAGGAGCCTGGATTCGGCCAATCAATGCACCCATCACTGGGGAATAATTGTGATCCCATCATCCGCCTAAATCGTGTCCAAGTATAGCTCGAGTGCTAGCTCAGGAAAAGCTTCAACATTTTCCAAGTCATGATCATCGAATTTGATCTCATGGAGCCTTCCACACGGGTCGCTAAGGACAGGGACCTCTCCCAAGGTCAGTGGTGTTTCCAGATAGGTGATCAGGCTATTGAGGTTCTTTGGTGTGCGTGTCAAGGGCCTTCGTGGTCGGACAAAGGGAGGCAACCATCTGATCGGGTCGGTGGGTTGGGCCTCCTCCTGTGTAGCCTGAGCCTCGGGCGTCACTTATGGGGACTTGAAATTTCTTTTGGAAGTCCTGGATTCCCCCCAGCCCACTTCGTAGGGAGCTTTCCTTGAGCCCTGTTCTTTCTCTTTTCCCTTCTTTGTGACCGGCATGGAGAGCACTTCTTCATCGTCAAACCAGATCTCCATTACTTCCTCAGTTACTAGCTCCGAAGGTTCAGCCGGGTTTGTGGCCTTCATTCTGGCACGAAATATGAACTCGAGATTGCTACTGTTAGAGGGGGTCGACTACTCAAACATGAATGGGGTGCTAGGGGCAAAAATTTTCTTACAACACAACTTCATCCAGGACAACCGGGCTAAGTACAAACAATACAGAACCAGTATCTGATCTATCTTGCCATTTTTATAGTTTTTGTGATTGCCCAATGGTAGGGTAAACTTACCATCAGGTAAACGGTAAAAAATATCCAGAATTCGCTTCATTATATGCCAGTTGCCTACTCCTATAATATCCCAATATAGGGAAAATCTACAATGTTAGGAATGTGTTGTAGTATTCCTAAATTGGAGATCTAGAAATATGTAAACACAAACTGGAAATATTAGTGAAAAACATCATACCAAAATATATGGAAACCATGGAGCCATTTTATTATACATATCAGTAGGAAATGAGTAAAATAGAAGTGTGCATAACTCAAATAAGCAAGGAAAATGAGCCTCCCATGAATACATATGCCAAAAGATGGAATGTTGCTACATAGCAGAGTGTCTATGGATCAAAACTATGCAGTCATAGATAGAGCATTGCTACATGAAATACAAAACATCATAGATATACACACATATAGTGCATAAAATAGTGGGAGAGAAGATCTAAGCTCCCAAAGACTATTTCATGTCAATCCTAGAAGGATTGGCTTAAATATGAAAAACAACAGAAATGTCGAAGTTGCAGGGTAGCAGTTGCAATTCAAGAATTGGAACTGGATGGATATGAATGAATATTCTACATCAGATAAATAAACCTCCTCCAATGATCTCTCAAGTGAAATTCTAATCCTATCACTGAATATCTCACCCTCCAACAATCCTGCAAGCCCTCACTGCAATTGCACACTAAAAATAACGCAGTCTAGAGAAGGGACTACGTTGTAGGTGAAAGGGAATGTGTTGGCCATGTTCCAAAATCTACAATAAGCTCTAGAGTCTTCCTCACTGGTGTTCCAAAGGAAAGAAAGCTTTCTCCTTTGAAAAACAAGTCCGGGAAGTGGTGTTGTCAACCCTCCACGGCAACACCCTGCAACACAATGTTTCCTGCTACAGGAATAACGCTGTAGCTGAAGGAGGAAGCTTGGCCTCAAGCCTGAATGTGGAGAAATGAAGTGAAAGCTCCTTCAAGAGGCCTCTCTTGAAAGGAGAAGGAATTCCTAAATAGTAAATCATTGTGCTAAGCAACAATGCAACTCTGCTAAACAACAAAAGAATGCCCAAAGTCTGAATAGACCATGAAATCAATAATACATAGCATGAATAACAGTGACTGCCTTACCCTCCTTTTAAACAAAGAAAAGCCCTCTCTCCATCGGTCCCACTCATTTGGGTTTCCTCCACCAAATAACCATCTTCCCATTCATACTACGATGTCTATCAAAGTGTTCTCCACCTCCTATCCCAACACTGTTTACTTGGTCAAACTTGACCTTCTCTCTGTGAAAATGTCCTCTTTCACACTTGAGGGTGTGAAATCCTGCTCTTATGAATATCCCCTTTCATACTATGAGGGATTTTATTCATTCTTTTGTAATGTATGGGCCTCCTTACCCATTTATATACCTCCTATGTGAAAACAACAAAATTTAATATTCCATTTAGCGGTGTGCTAAAGTGGGAATATTACAGTCCTCCCCTACCAAATGTTGCTTGTCCTCAAGCAACAGCAAAAATAAAACTGAGGGGCCTTCTTGAAGCATGAGGTCTGATATGAGTTGGTATCTACCATCCCCATATGAAGCTCCCATCCCCAAGCAATCATCCATACAAAATGAGTTACCTCCCAACATGGCAACTCATACAAATCATCCTCCACCTTGAGCTCCTGCAATGTAGGTGGGTTGAAAATCCAATCTTGGTAGACAAAATAGTCTACCCCATGCTTTCCTCCTCTCCACTTAAGATAAGTGTAGAGTGTCTGTTGATCCTGGACTGCAATAATGTTTCCTTCAAGTGGCAATAAGAAGATTGGATCCTCAAAGATCTCCTCTCCAATGTTATGAATCATGCTGGCGCAAATATCCCCATTTATGATGAGTTGGAAATCATCATCATATGGCATCACATCAATCATATGGCTCACCTCATAAGGAAACAAATTTTTTTCTATGGTGGCCATACCATCTCCCATGCTCCCCTTAGAACATGTAGTGCAAAAAGTGTGGGGAACTTCTCCCTCAAAGGACACATCCACCCAATGTGTCTCTCCCCCAATTATGCTCCCAAGAAAAGCAATAACAATAGAAATAAAGGGAACCATAATGATAATCATGCTTGCTGCCATATGTAGTAATGGAGAAGGAAAATGGTCCCTCAAATACAACTAGTGCAGCTTGACCCTCAACTGCAATAGAGAATGAAAAAGAGTGTGGTTTCTCAACCACTTGCTTGCTACCCCACTCTCCTCATGTGTTTTGAGAGAGTGAATGATGTATTGTGCAAGGTGAGTATGTTCTCCACAAGAAATCTCCTCCCCAAATCCTCCTAGGGATTGATCTTCTATAGTGGCCTTAAGTAGACCATGAAATCTAGAAGGAATAATATTCCTCTGAGAAAATTCCTACACATTTATGTTTAAGAGATGCATACATATATACAAATTACTATGCAAATCAGAAATATCCTTACCATATGTCTTTCTCATACAAATGGAGTTGCTCATAGATAAGTCTCCTCTCATCCTCAAAGAGAAAAGAGTTGGTTGTGCTAACCCCTCCATCTCCATATGATCCATGCATCTCCTCATATGCTGATATATCTCCTCCTCAAAACCCTTCTAAAAATACCCCTCCATGATGGTGTGGTATGCTCTCATAGAACAAGTGTGGCTGAAAAGGAAATCTTCAAGATATTCTTGTAGCAACTTCTCCTTGAGCTTGGAAGCTCCAGATAAGAAGATCCTACCATGATAGTAGATGACCCCATCTCTGACTGAATATCCCTCCTCATGTAACTGGTCATCCAATATCATGCAAGTAAAAATATCCTTGGAATACTCCACCAATAGTTGGGAGTTCCAATATGGATCTATCTTCCATAGTGACAGCGTTGATGATCTCTCTTGAAGAACATCTGTCATATGGTCATCCTCCTCTTTGAAATATCCCATGCCAAAGATGAAATTTGGAAGTTTTTTATCCTTCCCCTGCTACTTCTGCCACAATGCAAAATCTGAAATGAGAGTGGGTAAAGATGATGTTGAGAGAATTCCTCTCTCCTCCTTGAGTCTACCGAATACTCTTAGCACTGTAAAATGAACTCCCAAGGTCTCCACTCATCTGAAATAAATGAATGGTGCCTCAAAGTGTGAAGCATCTCTCATCATCTGTTGATCTAGTGGTCTCCTTGGTGAAATGTCTTCATGCAATGAGACATCATCATCAAGAGTAGACTGCATATATGAATGGACAGACTTGTCGCTGCTTTCACTACGCAATCTATTCTCTCTCTTAGGTGCATCAACCTCATGAAATAGAGAGGGGTGTGTGCTCCTCATCACATGATGCTGGTCATCCTCCCTATCCCCTCCTTGTAACTCCATAGCTCCACACCTCATCATCAATGGCACATGTAAAACATGAGTTGTGCCTTGATCTCCACACATGAGATCTTGGGGAATTCCTTGTAAAGATACAAGAATCCCTCTAGTAGGAGCAAGAGCTCCTCCTTCCTCTACATGAGGTGCTAGATCAACTCTAGATCTGACAGCGCTGTTGCCCTTAGCCTCCTCAACATGAATGGGAAACCCTCCAATGATTGGATCCTCTTTTGGAAAAGGCATCTCCTTGCCTTCTTGTGCCAAAATACAAGATGAAGGTCTTGCCTCCAACAAATTATAATTCAAGATATCATCCTCCTCTATGGTTTTCTGAAGTGGTTTTGATTCTATGGTTTCCTCCATGACATGCAAGGGTTTTTCTTGTTTAAATTTGTTTATCTCCACATGTGTTTCATAATTCTTCCTACCAAATCTTTCCATCAAAGTTTTAATGAAATTTGCATAGGAAGAAGTATTGGCATTATTTAAAGAAAAGGACTCAAATATCCACCATGCATAGGCCTTATCTCCAAAATGCAGTGCTGCTACTCTAATGGCTTCATCCTCAGAAATTTGATGCTGTTGCAAGAAGGTGTCTAGCTCCTCCACCCAATTCCTGGTTGAACAAGTAGGTGAACCATCAAAGGTAGATAGAATAAATTTACCCACATTATGCTGCTTTCTCCTCCTCATCTTGATCTTTCAAAACTCTGGAAAAGTGATATGATCTATAAAATTTTGAGTTTGAGATTCATACTCATGCAAGAAACCACTAAGAGTTCCCCTCTTAGGCATTCCTTCTTCTCACTCCCTCATGTCCAAACTGGGCATGTGACTGCACTGTGCATCATAGGTGTGGTTGCATGCTCACACCCTCCATAAGAAAATCTAGAGTTTGATTCAAATTCAAACCATATTGGATATTCTTTACACATCTTCTCCCTCATCTTCTTGATATCTACATGAATGCTCTGCAAATTTTGAGACAGAAAATTTGGAAGTTTCTCCTCCTTTCTTCCTCTGAGGAATGGAGTCTTTTTTTCTTCATCTCTTCTCCTTCTTGTCTTATGAATAGCATAGTGGCTGAGATCCACAGGCTGTGCCAGAAATATGCTTTGATACCACTGTAATATCTCAAAATACGGAAAATCTACAATGTTAGGAATATGATGTAGTATTCCTAAATTGGAGATCCAGTAATATGTTAACACAAACTGGAAATAGCAGTGAACAACATCATACCAAAATGTATGGAAACCATGGAGCCATTTTATTATACATATCAGCAACAAATGAGTAGAATAGAAGTGTGCATAACTCAAATAAGTAAGGCAAATGAGCCTCCCATGAATACATATGCCAAAAGATGGAATGTTGGTACATAACAGAGTGTTTATGGATAAAAAATGTGCAGTCATAGATAGAGCACTACTACAAGAAATAAAAAACATCATATATATTCATACATATGGCTCATACAATAGTGGGAGAGAAGATCTAGGCTCCCAAAGACTATTTCATGTCAATCCTGGAAGGATTGCCTGAAATATGCAAAACTGTGGAAATGCTGGAGTTGTAGGGTAGCAGCCGCAACTCAAGAACTGGAATTGGATGGAGATGACTGAAGATGATGCATTAGATAAATAAATCTCCTCCAATGATATCTCAAGTGAAAGGCTGATCCTATCACTGAAGATCTCAACCTCCAACAATCTTGCAAATCCTCACTGCAATTGCACACTGAAAATAATGCAGTCTAGAGAAGGGACTGCACTGTAGGTGAAAGGGAATGTGTTGGCCATGTGCCAAAATATGAAATAAGCTCCATAATATTCCTCACTTGTGTTCCAAAGGAAATAAAGCTTTCTCCTTTGAAAAACAAGTCCTAGAAGTGGTGTTGTAAACCCTCCATGGCAACACCCTACAACACAACGTTTCCTGCTACAGGAATAACGTTGTAGCTGAAGGAGGAAGCTTGGCCTCAAGCCTGAATGTGGAGAAATGAAGTTCAAGCTCCTTCAAGAGGCCTCTCTTGAAAGGATAAGGAATTCCTAAATAGGAAATCCTTGTGCTAAGCAGCACTACAACTCTACTAAACAGTAGGAGAATGCACAAAGTCTGAACAGACCAAGAAATCAATAATACATAGCATGAATAAAAATGACTACCTTGCCCTCCTTTTAAACAAGTGAAAGCCCTCTCTCCATGGGTCCCACCCATTTGGGTTTCCTCCACCAAATAACACTCTTCCCATTCTTACTACGTTGTCTATCAAAGTGTTCTCCACCTCCTATCCCAACGTTGTTGACTTGGTAAAACTTGACCTTGTCTCCATGCAAATGTCCTCTTTCACACTTAAGGGTGTGAAATCCTGCTCTTATGAATATCCCCTTTCATACTATGAGGGATTTTACTCATTCTTATACAATCTATAGGCATCCTTACCCATTTTTTTACCTCATATGTGTAAACAACAAAATTTAATATTCCATTTAGCGGTGTGCTAAAGTGGGAATATTACAGCTCCGTTCAATGGTAACTTTGTATTTTTACCCAATTTTATTGTTCCAATGGCTATTTTTCGCTCCTCCTATGTGCTCAGTGTACCTGCTGCGCTTGGGTTAAACATCTGCATCTCCTTTGCATCCTCCCCCAACACAAGCTTGTTCCCCAGGTACTTCAAAGCTAGAGATATGTTTGTCCGACGTTTGTCATCCAAAAATAACGGGATATCCTTCATAACCAAGTTTTTCAGAGGGGTTGTGATCAATGCATACTTTTGAATGAACTTCCTGTAATAACCTACGTGGCTGAGGATTGAACGCAGTTATCTCCTTGTTGCAGACATGGCCAGATTTATGAGAATCTTGGCTATCGTATCTGCATCCCCAATCGGAGCCAACCTAAGGTGCGTGTTAATGCTACCTGTTCATAGATTGAGTGGTCTGGGAACTGTGCACATCCCTTCTACTTTTGAGATAGAGACAACTCATGGATCATCCTTACACTCTTTTAGGGCTAGGGTGTGGCAATTGAATATATTCGGTAGCTGCGTTTCCCATGTTGATACCTCAAGTGCGACATACGGGGGCGATTCGCCCCACACCACCGTATCAATGTCCTGTAGAGCTGCGTTAAGTGCCTCTGTTCCACCTACTAACCCAAATGTCCCCATAAATTCATCCTTCAATGTCTCCCAGTGGTAGGTGCATTGATGGAGCTCCGCATCTAAATACCATGCGGTGGCAAGTGGTCCCAAGGCATGAATAAATAGATGAACCCACTCTTTTGTAGTCTTCTCGCACCATTTCTTCATCCAAGCGAATAGATATTCGTGTGGGTCTTCTGGGCCAAGGTAGGTTTGCACACATAGTTGAGTGGGCGGTTCAAATCGCAGGGTCATCATATCCTGGAATTCTTCCCAGTCCTAGAATGCCTCCTTATGTGTGTCCCACCATCACGCAGGTGTTTTACGCAGGGCAAGGTTAAGGGTCCCTATCCTTCGTCCTCTTGGAACCTCAACTTCAAATTCTCGCAAAAATCCCTTAATATCACTAGAACCATCAAAATAGGGTAGCTCCCTTACCTCGGAGGAAATGTAGCGGAATTTCTTTGTAACCCGAAGATATCGCAGCGCAGAGACATAGTGTAACCAGTTTTTCCGATTCTCGATCTCCCCGTCGGAGTCAGAGAAGCATTCACTGTCATTTTCCTAACAGAGCACACCATCCCCTGTGGGATTGATCCAATATTCATCCTACGTAGTAAAATTATAAATGTGAACCACATCCTCTTCGTCACGCACTGGCTCTGTATATCGGTCGCCTTCCACAGGATCTAATGCTACTATCACCCTTGTGCTGTTATTTTCAAACACCTTGCTCCTCTTCTTTAAGTTAATGATGCCTCCCATATCTATGGCCCTGTCCAACCCGAGGAGTGCAGGGTAAGGGTCCGCATCTTCTACAATCTGAATTACCTCAAAATTAGCTCAGACCTTGACCCCTGTGGTATCTACCACGATCTTTGATAGTCTCCCCAAGGGTATGATATTCTGCTGATTGGCCATACACAGCTGGATAGTGAACCACTCCAACTCAAGTTCTCCCATCCGTTGCCACATTTTTTTTGGTAGTACATTCGCATCTGACCCCAGGTCCAAAATAACCTAATCCATTTTGTAGTCACCAATCTGTGTTGTCAACCGCATCTCCATACCAGTGCATTTCTTATATCTGTATAGTTTGTGCACATCCTTGATTTTTGGGGGTAGGTTAGGCTACGTTGCGCAGCTATATATTAATGCCTAAATATTCTCCACAGCCTTTGGGTTGAGAAACAACTTCATTCATGCCTACAAAAAGGGTTTGACCTCCTCATCTACGTTGAGGTTGGCAGGTGCCTGAGAAGTAGATGCCTCCACCTCAGGAAAGTCTTTGCGAGCTACGACAACTGTCTCTTTTTCATTTTTTAGATCCAAACCTTAATTTTTGATAACTGATTTTTGGATCAGAGGTTCAATTGTAGACTTCTCCCCAGGTCCCCCTGTGGCCATTCCACTACGCGTTACGACATTCACACTTGGATCTTAATTTTGCAGCTCATCCTTAACCCTCTACACATTCTGCGTAGGTTTCAGCTGCTTCTCCTGCATCTTTTCTATCAAGATTGGACAGTCTTCGATTGCATGGTACATCTATCTGCAATACTGGAAAGAATTCCTTGTAGGGTTTTGAAAATCCCTTGCAAAGTGCCCCACTTCACCACATTTATAACAGATTAGTTTCCCTCCTCCCCAACCTACACTACCACCTCTTCCTCCTCCCCTGCCCCTGGCTGGGGAGCCACCTATGCCTGAGAAGGATCTTGGTGAGGACTGATCTGACTATACCCTATATAGATTCCCCAGATTGATCATCAAAACATATGTCCAACAGTTCTGTTCATCATGTCCTACAGACCTACAGAACCTACACCATTGCTAATTTACCTCTTTGACATACACAGCAAGATGGGTGCAGTGGTTTGTGTCATGCAGCCATGGAACACGACAATCATCGCACCATAGTGTTGGCCCACTTAACCTTGCAATTTCCCTAGGGCGCAGTGGGCTAGGTCCCCCGGCCTACATATAGTCTACTAATAGAGGACAATTATCCTTGGTGTGACCATTCGTCCTGCATTGTATGCACCATCTTTTAGGTCTAGCCTCTACTCCTCACTCCTTTCGTAGATTTTGGATCTCCATGTGCATCGCCTCCAATTTCCCTTGGATCTGTTGGATTCCTAGCTGGGTATCATCTTTGGGCGCAACTTATAACTTCATAGTGACCTCCAAGGTTTTTTCCTACGATTAAAAATTTTGGTGACCCATAGGTACGTGCAAGTGAGGAAGCAACATAGCGATGAACCATTCCATATGTTTTTTGTCATCATACTGAAATCCCCCTTCTCTAATCACCTTCTTCGGCCATTGATCAGCCTCCGACACAAACTCGAAGGGTCCTTGCTAGAAATCCTTTAGGTCCACCACTATTTGCAAGTAGGACTTAGGCTTCTTGAACTGTTGTTTTAAGACATTCTTAATCTCTTCAATGGTTGTGTTCGCATGCTGGCCGATGTATCCCATGTACCAGTCCAAAGCTCTTCCTTCAAAGGAAAGGAACAATTGTGCCCTTTTCACTGCATAACTAGCTACGTTCTGTGCAGTCCATATGGATCCTGCGACAAACCAGAACTGATCCATGTCCACATCTCCCAGACCCTTAAAGGTAGGTAAATTCATGTGCGTAGCCATGACGTCTTCCGGCAGTGGTGGAGGTGTAGGTGATTTCTTTCCCCTATGCTGGTTTGAAAGTGGTGTGGCTAGGGGACTCTACACAGCCACTTCTCTTACCAGACTATAGACGGATCTATCTCCTTCCTGGTTGGTATGATAGTATTTTCCAATTCATGTTGCACTCCCATCTAGATTAGATGTCATTCACTCGGTGTGGCTACACAGAATACTCTTTTCGCACAGTAATATCTTGATCAGTAATGGTAAGGTTTTCAGAAACTTACCCCGAAAACCCTTGAAAAATCATCGCTCCACTTCAGAATAGGAGACAAATTGATCGATGGCAAACTCTGTTACAAACCCTCCTAGCACACTTTCCACCCAGTGATCCACTGTGCGAGTGATAGTGTTATCAGTATTTTTTAACTGTTGGATCAATTTTGGGGCCCACTATGTGACCCGCTCGTCTTTCCAACACTTCTGGAATTCGACCAGCCTTGCAAGCCACTCCTGGAGCTCGATCACTATTGTTACAAAGAAGATCTCGTAGATCTCCGTGAAAATATAATTTTTCTTCCACTCTTCAGTGATCAACTTCTTACTACGGTTTTCTTTTACTGTGAATTCCTAAACTTGTTTTTCAAACCATTCATCCATTTCTTTTCTTTCAGGTTTCCAGTACGGCCTTGGCATTACCTGATCTTTCTCAAAATGCTCCCGGTCCTATCAACGGAACCATTTGTTGGCTTGAGGGGTCCTGACCCAGGTTCGGAGGTGAAGGTTTGCCAACAAATGCCCATACTACTATCCCTTTCAACAGTGACCCGCTTGCACAGGTCAAAGTCTCACCTGAAGCAGAATGGGAGGGTTTTGGAACCAAGTTTCCACAGCCTGAGAGAGAGTAGGTAATAACGCAGGCCTGCAATTATCAGATCTACATAGAAGGGTGATTCGCAGGGTTCCAGAACGTAACTAGACTATAGTTATTATCAGATCTACTATAGCAGGTTCGCATCCACGTCTGTATCATTAATTACAACCATAAAACAACATAATCACAGCCAATATTGTCAACACAGATAGTTTGCGTTCATCAACATAGATGCAATTAGTAACTGCAACAACAGTCACATCACAGTAATATACTAAGTGTAGATACTTTCATACCATAGAGATAAAACAGATGAGTTCACAGCTTAATCAGAAAATCTTAGTTCTCATCAATCATAACATAACAGATCCAGACAATATCATATGTTTCAGAAATACTTCACATATATTACTTATCAAAATCCTCTTACATTCCCCGAACACCACCTGCGCACATAGCCAGCAGGGTTCGCACACAGCAGGACAGAGGATCTTTGTGCACACAGCAGTAGGAGTCCTAACCCAAACAAACCAACCCAAGATCTATCAATTCATACTTTGCATCAATCTCTATTCATTCTCTATCTATCGACTCAAAAAGACTCAACTATTTATACTACTTTAGCCTATGCATCTAATGGTCCGCAAACCGTGGTGTGTGGACTCTTGGTCTACCCTTCACCCGCTTATAATTCATTAGGGGCTTTGACCCACCCCAAAACCACTGTGTTAGACTAAATATAATCAAAATTATACAAAATGGACCAGATTCGTAGCTTTGTAGGAGACCTTGTTCCAACAAGGTTCTTATTGGATGGTAACTTCTCATGGGAGGCCAACTTCCAAAAGTCACCACTTCTACTTGAGCATGAGAAGTTGCATGATGGGCATGGCAGCACTTTGGAGGGTGAATTTGGCATGAGGGATTTCAAAGGAAAAGACAATAGCATGTGGGGAGCTTCACATTTCAGATCTTCAAAGTTGTCTCTTAGGAGGATTGATCCATATTGGAGATCTCAAATTTTGGTAGAGTACTCCAAGGATCTTGGTTCTTGCATGATTCTTGATGACCCAGAGGGAGATGATAGATACATGGTGGATGATGGGGTCATCTATTCTCACGGAAAAGTCTTCTTGACTAGAGATTCTGAGCTCAAGGAGAAGCTGTTACATGCAACACTTCTGGACTTTCTTTACATGCACCTTGATGCATATCATTCCTGGATGGAGGATTTCACTTGGGAGGGCATCCAGCATGATGTATATTAGCATATGAAGAGATGCATAGCCCGAATTATGATGGAGACGTTGTCACAACCACTTCCCTACTCATTAAGAGTGAGGGAGAAATTTCAGTTGGGCTATTTCAGCTCAATGACCAAGGTACATAGTAGAGGATGTAAATTTATGCATTATGACTTGTACTCTTTTAATTCTTCTAAGCAGCATATTGTACCAAGGAGGATAATTCCTTCTTGTATATTGTATTGTGATGTACTTGAGGCCATTTGTAGCATTGATGTTGGCCATTCTATTGGTGGTTTGTGGGGGAGGCCACATGATTCTTGGTGTGCACCATTGGCACCATACTTTACTTCTATGATCTCATCTTGTAGGATGATTGTGGCAGCAAACAAGTGGCTAAAAAGACACTTGTTATAATTTGTTCTGAGTCAGGCAAGGGATGCACTGCGCTGGTTCCATAAGTGGGACTATGATCCACCTCTGAGTTGTCATATGGCAGCTTGTTTTTATTTTCTTTTACTTCCATATATTGATGATGTTCTTGTTCTTATGGGAAGCTTTGTTGGGAGGATGGCACAAAAATTGGAGGTTCCCATTGGGAGTATGATTCTCCATACTTCATATGTTGCATGTTTCAAGAGAAACAATGGGAAAACCATGATTGCCACAATACATCTCTTGCCTTCATGTGGGAGGAGCCATTTGGAGAACTTGAGTTCTTGGGAGAGGCACTTCATGGATGTTTTGATTGGTGGGGTAACTTACGTCATTCTTGGAGGCCATAATATTTCAGCCCAAGATCAGTAGCATCCCCATACATTTCATAAATGGAGACAGAAACAACATAGATGGAAAAATATAATCTCTCCATACAACCCCAAAACATTGCATGAACCGAGGATTGAGGATTTCTTTGATGAGCTACCTAGAGTGGCTCATTTCATTTGGATGATAGCATGGGTATGAGAGTCTCTCATTAGGAATGAGATCGCCTATGTTGTTCATCACTCCTACCTTGAGGAGGCCATTTGACAGCAAGGATGTTTCCAATTACACCTTCCACTTTCTCATGATGTGAGCCATGTGGGGTTACACACTTGGGAGGAACCATTGGAGGAAAGATTTATTGCAGATTATTTTGAGCAGTGGTGGGGACTAGTGATGATGATGCCACAAGAGGAGGAGGGGAGGAAATTTTCTCCACCTTTACAGTTTCTTGAAGAAAAGCAACATTTTTTAGGGGAGGACTCTAATATTCCTAAAATTTAGCTTTTATCTAAATTGAATATTATAGATCATTTTGTCACTAAGCAAGTGAATAAATGGGTGGGGAGGCCCATGGATTTTCTTAGCAGCAATAAAAACACCTCAAGTGTGAAAGGAGACCTTCTAAGCAGCTAAATAAAGCACCTTTGAGTATGAACAGGGGTTGGATCATGTTGAACGGGTCAACTTTGACCAAGTCAACGACGCTATTATGGAGGAGTGGACATTAAATGAGGAATAACGCAGTTTTGGAGGGATATGGATTGCATGGAGGAAATGACCTAATTAAGTGTGGCCAAAGGCAAGGAAGCTCATAATAAATATAAGGAAGAGGAAGGCGGTCATATGAGGTTATGTGTTGGATTATTATTTTGTATGTGGTCTGTTTAGACTTCTTTCATTCTTCAACTATTTAGTTGAGATTGTCGTGTTGTTTAGCACCGAGTGTTCCCGAGTAGGAATAAAACTTCTTTCCTTGAAAGGCATCTTGGAAGAGCATTGCATTTCATTTCCACATTCAGGTTTTCAGGCCAAGCTATAGCTTTCTTCATCAGTGCAGTTTCTGCAGGATATTGTGCTGTGTTGCAGGGTGCAGCAATGGAGAATTAGATCGAGTGTCTTCAGAGCTATTTTTTCAGTGGGGGAAGGTTTCCATCCATTGGGAGGCCTGTGAAGAATCCCCTTGGGATTTATTGACACATTTGGCACCAAGCCAAGGATCATTTATCCCCTATAGTGCAATTTCAGCCCACATCTGCATTATTTTAGGGAGAAGTTGTAGCGGTAGTTGGAGTGGTTGTTTTGAGAGGTGATTTATTCAGTGGAGGAGCCATTATTTCATTCAGAGGATATATTGGAGCATATTTTTAGTTCTCTACATCATCTTCAGCCATATTTTCTCATTTTATGTTTTTCATCATATCTTCAGCCCTAGGGCTGCAGCTTACATTGGCACATTGTGTGCATTTTCTGGAAACCCTCTTAGGTTGTCTTGGAAAGCTAATCTAGTGCCCGAATCTGTATGTTTAGATTCTATTGGGGCCTATATCAATATTTTTACATCAGTGTATCATCTTCAGATGTATTTATACCCAATATGACTACGTTGTAGCAGTTCTCCAGCATTTTTTGTAGCAGCAACATCTCACTTTTGAGAGTGTTTATGTATTGGAGGCTTGCATGATCACATTGTATGATTGGTGCCTCATTGTTTTGTACTTATTTGCTACATATATGATCAATAATATGGCTTTATATTGGTCTCTTGATTTCATCTGTTAAATACTTGCTGTTGATTTCATTTTATGAGCTATATTGCTACTTTTCCCATTTGAGAATATTACAACAAGTATCTTATTACACCTGTTGTTAAGGGTTTCTAGCTAGGGCTTCTTTAGCGCAGGTCTATTAGATCTAAAGGTGCCCACTTTAATTTATTCTCTCTCTCTCTCTCAAGATGCAGGAACCAGGTTCCAACACCTTCCCATACTACTTCGGGTGAGTCCTTGACCTGTGCAAGCAGGCCATTGCTGAAAGGGCCATTAGTATAGGGGTTTGTTGGTAAACCTTAAATCTGAACCCGTGTCAAGACTCCTTCAAGCCAAAAAATGGTTCGACTGTCAGGACCTGGAGCATCTTGAGAGAGTGATTAGGTGATGCCACGAGGTCATTGACAGCCATTAAATCATGAACTTGAAGACTCGTTCAAAAAGAAGATCCAAGAATTTTCCCTAATAGAAAATAGGAGTAAGAAGCTATATGCTGAAGATTGGAAGAATAAGTACACCTTTACATAATTACATGAGATCTTCTTTGTAACCTTCACACATGAACTGCAGGAGTGGTTGCAAAGGTTAATGGAATTTTGAACCTATTGGAAGGACAATCAGGTCACGCGGTGGACCACTGAATTAATCCAATAATTGGAAATGGAAGATAACTCTATTACCTAGATGGTAGACCACTGGGTTGATAGTGTTTTGGGTGGATTTGTAACTGAGTTTGTAGCCGATCAGTTTGTGTCCTATTCTGAATCTGAGAGAAGGTTTTTCAAATGATTTAAGGGTATGTTCTTGCAAACATTGTCGTTGCTGATTAAGATGCTATTGTGTGAAAAGGGTGTCTTTTGCATTCACACCAAGTGAATGACCTCCGATTAGATCTGAAGAACAACGTGAAGTGGTAAATACTACCATGTTAATCAAGAAGGGGATAGATCAGTATAAAATCCTCTAAAGGATTTTCCTAATCTAAACAAAGGTGGTGGTGTGCAAGCAGAAAACAGTCCCCTGGCTACGCCACCATCGAACTCGCGCAAGGGTAAGAATCCTCCTACCCCACCTCCACTGCCACCTTCAAAAAATATGGCCGCACAGATGAAGCTACCTAATTTTAATGGTGTGAGGGATGAGGATATGGATCAATTTTGGTTCGTGGTGAACGCAATATGGGTTGCACAGAATTTTAATAATAATGTTGTAAAAAGAGCGTAGCTATCAATATCTTTTGAAGGGCGGGCTCTGGATTGGTTCATGGGATACTTTAATCAACATGTGAATCCTAAAATACAGAAGATCAAGGATGCCCTGAAGCAGCAGTTCTGAAAACCTAAGTCCTATTCTCAATGCGTAGTAGAGTTAAAAGATATTAAGCAAGGACCTACGGAGTCTATCTATGAAGCTGACCAGTGGCTAAAGAAATTCATCAGTGATGGAGGATTTGCTTATGATGGAAAAAAAAATAAGGAATGGTTCATCTCCATGCTATTACCACATCTACGTGGATCTATGGGTTAGCAGAAGATTGATTCATAGGAAGAAGCCCTGGATATTTCGATGAAGCTAGAAGTTCTGCTAACGGATGATGCTCAATTTTGGGCACTGCAGATCCAAAGCCATCTAGAGGTGATGCACTTAGAAATTCAGAATTTATAGAGGGATCAGGGTAAAGATGCTAGCATGAATTTCTGGTGTATACGATGCAGGGTATCAGGCCACAATAAGGATCGGTGCCCTCTGCTTTCAGATTATATGTAGGCTGGAGGACCAAGTCCATTACGCCCAAGAGATATTACTGGACCAAGTACCTCCACACTATGGTGTGCTAATTGTTGGGTAGTAGGAATTCATGATACAGACCATTGCCCATGATTAGGAGCCAATATCCAAGAACTGAAGCAACAGTGGTGCATATTCTACTCGTCAGTGGGTCACGATGAGCACAACTGCCAAACGTATGACTTGATGATAGATAGGGGAACCTATACAGGGTGCAGGTTGACCCTTCATCACCAGCATCTCCCTCTGGGTGAGGAGTATCCCCTGCAAGAGGGCGGAGAGGAGGGAGAGGCGCAGGCACTAGTCAAGGAAGAGGGAAACTAGTTTGCTACAACTAAGGGGACACTGGACATTATGCAAGAAACTTCCCTAACCTTGTGCACCAATCCTGCAGGTATTGTAGATATTTCAATCATGTAATTGAAGATTGTCCTGTGCCGATAGCTATAATGTAGGAAAAGCAGTAGATGCCAATGCGAAATGTATAATGGCTTAAGGCTAAACTGCGCGATGATGGGCCTAGTGTCAATATAATTATGCGTATTTGCACTGCCACTAGAGTAGCTGGGGAAAAGGCTGAGGCTAAACCACTAATCAGGAAGGCCTCTGACAAAAAGGAAAGCCTGGACCTACAGAAAGAGAAAGGGACCTTCATCGAAGCAAGGAATGATTTCTCTAGGGACGAAGAATCCACCTCAAGGACTTATGTGGATCTAAAGGTAGATAAAGCTATTAAGCCATTACTTTAAACATGTATGAAGTTACTGCGCAATCAGAAGGCAGTGGAGAATCTTCAAGCATTAATGGAAAGCTGCACAAAAAAGGAAGCCTCATGAACGAAGGCTAAGGTTGTGAATAATATTTTTAAGAACAAGAAAAGGACTGGTTGAGAAATGCGTATGACTGTGCAGATTGGAGAATAAGAAATGGACCAAGTCATCCTGGATCTGGGATATGATGCCAATGTCCTACCCAAACAAACCTGGCAAAGGATGGGAGAACCCAAACTGGAGTGGTCCACCATTCAACCCAAGGTGGTAATATACATTGTGGGAGTTAAATTCTATGCATATTTTGAGGTGATGCAGATTTTGGATTATGCGGACCCTTACCCTGCATTCTTAGGACTGGATTGGGCTATTGACATGGGAGGTATCATCAATCTGAAAAGGAGGAGCATGGTCTTCGAGAATGATGGTACGCAGGTAATATCCCCCCTAGATCCAGTGGAAGGAGAACAATATACAGAGCCTATGTGTGATGAGGAGGATGTTGACCATATATACAAACTAACTGCCCAGGATGATGATTGGATTAACCCTATGGTTCATGGCATGTCTTTTTGGGAGAAATACAACTCATGCCTCTCAGACTCATATGGTGAGATATAAAATTGGTAGAACTGGTTGCATGATGTTTCTGCGCTACGCTGCCTCAATATAATTAAGAGCTTCCAGTGCATTTCCTCAGAGGTAAGAGAACTACCTTACTTTGATGGTTCTAGTAGTGTTAATAAATTTCTTAAAGCATTAGAAACAGGCGTCCCTGAGGAACAGAGATTCTAGGCATTTTACTTGGATATGAGCAAGACCCCTATGCGGTGGTGGGAAACCCACAAGGGGGATTTTCATGACTGGGAGGAATTCTAAAAAATGATGATCCTGTGATTTGAACCTATAGTAAACACACGCATGGAGCTCGTTTCTGACTGTGGGGACCCGCACAAGCACTTGGCTATGTGGATGGAGGTATGTAATGAAAGGATCTGGAATGAGTGGGCCCATATGTTTATTCTCTCCTTAGGACTAATCCCCACCACTTGGTATTTAGATGCATAGCTACACCAGTGCACTCGCCATTGGGGTACAATGACAGAAGATTTCATGGAGACATTTTGTTTACTTGGAGGGATGGGTAAATTAGACGAAGCACTGTAAGATATAGATGCTCCTATTTTTTTTTAGTCTGTGCCTCAGAAATAATGTGTTGCGGCAGCTTGGGATGCACAGATGCCAGATATTGTCAACTATCAAAATTTTTTAGTAGAATATTGTGACGAGGATTCCAAGAATATTACCATCCTAGATTCAGAAGGATAGCATGCAGTTGTATGACCCTTATTGCAGACAGAAGATGTTACCAAACCATTAAAGTTGAACGAAGTCAACATTGGGATAGAGAAGCAGCCCAAGTTGGCAAAAATTGGAGATTACTCAGATGATGATACTATTGGGAATATTGTGAAGCTGTTGACTGAATATCAGGACCTATTCCCTAGGGAGTTATCTGAGCTCAACATAATCGTAGGATATCTGGGTGTCATGACAATCACTTTGAAGCCAGATGCACGTCCAGTCAAGCAGCGGCCCTATCGGCTAAACCCTAAGTATAAGTAGAAATTCAAGGAGAAAATATATAAGATGGTGGTCGCAGGTATCATTGAGCCCGTAGAACAATCTGATTGGGTAAGCCCAATGGTGGTCCAAGAGAAGAAAACCAAAGGAGAGATAAGGATCTGTGTAGATCTACGCAAACTGAATGATAACTGTGTGCATGATCCCTTCCCTACACCATTCTCTAATGAAATCCTGGATAATGTGGGAGGTCAAGAATCATACTCATTCACCGATGGGTTTTCAGCGTACCATCAAATTAGAATCGCACCTAAATATCGCAGCAAGACAACCATCACAACAGGATGGGGCTCCTTCCAGTACATTGTCATGCCATTCAGACAGAAGAATTCCCCTTAAATTTTCGTGCATGTAGTTGTAGCATTATTCAAAGAGTTCATCCATAAGTTTCTGGAGGTTTATTTTGATAATTATACATTATTCGAATTGGTGAAGAAGCATGTGTCGATCCTGTGCATGATGTTGGATACGTGCTGAAAACAACAGATCTCGTTGACCCTGAAGAAGTGCATATTTTGCGTACCATTTGGATTTTTGTTGGGACACATTGTATGTCAGCAGGGATTGATGGTTGACCTGGCCAATATCATGGTTATCATAAGTTTAGCAGTTCCCACCACTGAGAAACAATTGTGCTCCATCTTAGGGCATACAGGTTACTACAGGAAGTTTATTCAAGGGTACACCTTGATCACTGCACCAATGGAAAAGTTGCTAAAGAAGGATGTGTCCTTTTTCTAGGATGAGGAGTGTCATAATTTTTTTGAGTTGATGAAAGAAAACATGGTCACTACACCTATTCTAATATTTCTAGATTGGGTGAAGGTCTTTCATGTACATGTGGATGCATGAGGAATAGCCCTGGGATCTGTCTTAGCATAGCCAGGATAAGAAGACATTGATCATATGGTTGCTTTTGCTAGCAGGACGCTCTCTAACACAGAGCGCAACTATTCTACCACCAAACGAGAAGGACTCGCAATGGTGTATGCCCTACAGAAATACATGCACTATCTATTGGGAGGCACTTTAAAATGTTCACTGGCCATTCAACTTTAAAATACTTGGTCATTAAGCTTCTGTTGGGGGGGAACATTTGTAGATTGTTGTTTTTATTCCAGGAGTATGATTTTGAAATTATTGTGAAGCCTGGGAGACTAAACGCAAGACCTGATTGCTTGTCTCGGATTGAGAATGGGGAATATCCAACTAGTCTGGAGGAGGGATTATCTGATGCGCAACTTTTGGAAATCAAGGTGGTTGACGAGCACTTTGTAGACATTCTTCAATTCTTGACCACTGGGATGGCACCTACATCTATTTAGTACAACAGAAAAAGGAGTTTGTGGCCTACGCAGATGATTTCACTCTAATAGTTAGTCAATTATACAAGTTGGGAGTAGATGAGGTATTGTGGAGGTATGTATTAGAACATGAGAGACCAGCTATCTTGGCTGAGGCCCATGGAGGGATGGCAGGAGGCCATACACAGGGAAAGCCACTATGCAGAAGGTGCTTAGGGCGGGGTTGTGGTGGCCCACATTGCATTGTGACACACATGTGCACTACCAAGCCTATGATGCATTCCAACGAACTGTGAAGCCTTCCCAAAGAGATGAAATGCCCTTGTAACCTCAAATGTCTTTGCAGGAGTTCAACATGTTAGCCACCTATAAATTTTGTTATACCAAGAGGTGGCTAATTTTGTTCTTCAAAAATCCAAGAGATAATTCCCCTTTGAGAACCTATCATCCTTGAAGTTTTTATGAAGATAACTAATACTTTAGTTAATCTTCACTATTGTTTCCCTTTTAAAACTGAAAATTCTACTATTTTCCTGAAGAAAAAGACTGCTGAAAAACCTACTTTTCCCTTCATTTTTCTCCTCCTTTCATTCATAATTAACCTCCATTTTTATCCCCTTTTTCCTCATGAAATTCCTCCATTTCCCTCATTTTCTTTCTTTTTCTCCATAAAAAACCCTTACATAAGGTTTAAAACTCCTTTTTTACCTTATCGGAAGCTTTCAAAATCCTTTGAAATCCTTGAAAAATCATAAAAAATAGCCTTTTTGTGCTAAGGCCTTAAGCCCTTTTGGCCCTAGCCCCCAGCCCCTTTATTTTCACATAAAACCGACGTTCTAGACCAAGTGCTGAGGCCCGATCGCGCAATAACAATCGGGAGTTCCATTGTGTTTTGTTACCTCTCACTTTTAAAAATCCCCGATTGCAATTGAGCCCTTGTATATAAAACCCTTCTCGAAAGAAAACTTTTCTTTGTTTTTCATAAAAACCCACTTTCCTATGTTTTTATAAAATCCCGATGGTTCATTGGTTGGGCAAATACCAACCGTTGATCTAAAACCGATCAACGGTCTTCGAGATCTCGCATCTGAGTTTTCCTTTGGAAGTGTTTAAAAATTTTATTGCCCCCCCTCCGATTGAAACCTTCCGATGATTTCCTGACTGTTGATCTATTCCACCATACTCATATCTAACAGTTCCCATTGCTTTGTTCCAAAGCCCGCATACCCGCCTTCGGCATTCATAAGTGAATCTCCATCGTTGATCTCGTTCTAAGATCAATGGTCCTCATTCAATTGCATCGTGAAAACCATTGCGCCTTTCCTCTCTCCTCTTCCGATTGAGATCATTGTGATTCAATCTGGACCGATGGTCCAGATTGATCACCCTCCACCATAGCCTCTGACATTAAAAACCACAGAGTTATTCGCGACCGTTGATCTCTCTAAAGCGCAACGACCCGCATTCAATTGCATCGGAAATTTTCTTTGCACCTTTCCTCTCTCCCCCGCCGATTGGAAATCCTGCGATTAGATCTAGGCCATCCATTTCATACATCCGATTGTCCAAATTAAAGCTTGGCACCCTTTGTTGATTTCAAAAAACCCTGTTGTATAAATGTTTCGGTGAAGATCCGTCGTTGATCTCTGCAGATCAACAGTCCACATTGACCCAAACTCCGCCTGAACCTTGCCTCATATTTTATTTCATTAACCCCAAGATTAAATCCGAGCCGTTGATCTGTTTCATCCAACGGTCCATATTTAACCAAGTAGGCCCAACTCATTTGGGACCTACCGCCCCCATTAATCAATCCTAGCCATTCATTCCCTGATCCGACGGTCAATATTAAAACTGCCTTGACCTTGCCCCACCTCTTTCTAACCATGCATCTCATCGCCATCACGCTCTCCTCACGACTGTCCGATCTAAGGCCCCAGATCTGATGGCCAGCGCGCGGTTTCATGTAATTTTAAGTCCAGAGGTTAATGCTTTAAAATTACTTGATATGGGTGGTTTTAAAAAGCCACATGTCAATCGCTAACACATATCGCATTAAAAAAGGCAATATCACCTTTCCTCCTTTTCATCATGCGAAACCAGTGGTTTCTTTGGCCGAAACCATTTCCCCATTTACATTGTGTTCTCTCATGTTTAATATTCATCGTTGATCTTTGAGATCTAACGGCTCACGTTTAATCTCACCTTTTAGTTCATCGCCCTCCACCCATCCTCCAAAGGACTTCCTAAATCATTCTCTGTCGTTGATCTCTGTTGGCTAAATCAATCCAATGGCCCAAAATCTTTCTGAAACCCCAATTTCATTTAACTCTATTTACCCCCTTCGCTAAAGGTTTTTCTTCCATTTTTATTACATTTTCCTCCATTTTCATTATAATATGACCCCTTTGTATTATAAAACCTAGATTGATCTCGACCATTGATCAATATGCATCTACAGCTTGGACTTAATATTTCATTCACCCCTCCAACCGCCTCTCCTTTTGATCTCAGCGAGCAATCTTCGTCGTTGGATGCTTTCATCCAACGGCTGTGCTCTAAACCTAAACTTCTGAATCAGTATGAACCCTTTCCCGCAGGATTTTTTCTAATTTTTCTTTGTTGTGTAGGTTTTAATGGTTTTTCCAATTTTTCATGAACACTGGAAACATTATAAGAGCCCTCTATATGCCTACGCAACAACAAAACACAGTGAACCATTAATCAGATAAAGAGTATCAGTATCCAGGGATAAAATCAAAATCAGAAAACTTGTTTAAATACTGTTAACACAATTTTGGAAGGATTAAGGCATTAATTCAATTAATCAAAGACCTGATCCACAATTGAAGACAGTTTGAAGACTAGAAGACAGAATTTAGGCTTCATTAAGCCTAAAACACAAAACTCAAGTAAATTAAAGGTGTTTTAGGTTAAAACAATAACATCTATCAGTCCGAGAAGCCTCCACTACCACATCAGAGCCTAATTGAATCCTCTACAGTTACCAAAAGACACTTGTAGCCTCAAAGCAATCAAAGAAGGCCTACTTATTGCTTAAACAGAAGATATTTGCATAAAGACACCTGAAAAGTTATTACCAAAGAAAGAATGAATTCTGAAACTGTCAGGGAAGTTATTGTAAGGGATAAGTAAGCCTCGAAGTCAATATTTTTTCCCTTTGAGTTTAAAAAGATAGAAACAGAGTAAATAAATAGAATCATAATTCAATGCTCTCCTGCCTTAGGCCTTGCATGGTTTTCGAGGTTTGGAGTTGCATTTAGTGTAGAATTTATTTCATTTCAAACCTAAAACACTTCCACCTCCTTATTTCTTCTATAAATACTTTTGAAGAAGATGAGAATTTGTTGGTTGGTTGGTTGATCACTAGTTGTAATACTGAAACTCTCTGAAATAATACATAGTCTATTGAAGTTGAAGAAGAAATTGAAGTCTTGGAAGCCCTAATGATGTTGTTGCATGCTTGTTCTTGAGAAGGCTCTATCATTGGATCCATGAGCTTGGCTGTTGGTGAAGTATTCTAAACTGTTTAATGTTTTCTCTTGTTTTCATTTTGTTCTATAATTTCTTACTACAGTAGGATGAAATTTTTAGGCTAAGAAATGACTCCTGGAAGCACCTTAGACCTATTTATCCTTCATTCTTTTATGTTTTCTTCTGCTGAGGTATTTTAGAGTCTTTAATCTCTCTCTTTAGTCCTCATTCTTTTTTATTTCTATAATAGCTCAAATAGTTGGTTTCAGCATGATTCATGGTTTTCCCTGCTTGTCTGCTATCACTTGAAAGTTGTTATTGAAGTGTCCCTTTGAAGTACCATTGTTTTAAGTTAGCCAAGGAGGTATGTTTTGATCATGCCCTTTGCCCTTGCTTGAACAGTTGTTTCAAAGGTATTTATAGTTGTGATCATAGATGTTTTTAGGTGTTCCCTCTTCTATGACTGCAATTATCAGTTAATCTTTTATGTTTCCTAAGTCATTTGAAATAAAATATTTGAGGAAATAGGGTGTTCCCTGAATCTTAGATTTCATTTTAAAAATTTTCTTGAATCCATTATTTTCTTAAAGTGTGGTTTGTAGAATTCATGGTTAGCCCTGTCTATCAAATACCTCTTTATTGTTCAAGTTATGCTTTCAAGTTCCCTTTGTTGAGACTTCAAACTCTCTTTCCAAATCATTAATGTCCATCTCATTCCAAAAACCAAAGGATCTTGTGGCCTAGTTAGATTTTCCCTTTGATATCCCATATCCATTGATAAGTTTGTCATAACCTCTTTTTGTCTCCATTTTCCTATGAAACTAATACTCCTTCTTTCTACCTTCCTTTCCTAGATCTTTCATATTCTGCTGTATCAATTCAACCAAACAAACAAACAAACACTTGCACTTAATAACTGGTCTAAAACCAATACCCTAAGCACACAAGATAAGCCTTTGCAAACAAATAAGTTTGAGAGATCCCTCTCTGATAACAGGAGATCTAGATCCTGTAACTCTAAAGATTGGTTCTGATGTTGCCTTGTCTTTTGATTTTCCAATCTATCAAAACATGGGAGAACAACACAAAACATGGGCTATAGACTTTGTAGGCACAATAAATCCCTTAGGAGAGAAGGCTGGCGCAATTTACATCATTACTACCACTGATTATGTAACCATATGGGCGGAGGCAAAGGCTGTGAAGGATTGCATTGCAAACACCACTGCACACTTCATCTTTGAGCATATTCTGACCAGGTTTGGCTGCCCAAAGATCTTGATGAGCGATAGAGGTATGAATTTCATTAATGAAACTATTGAATCTTTGATAGAATAATTTCAAATCCACCACGCGAAAATCACCCCATATCACCCACAATCTAATGGCGCACTAGAGGCTTTGAACAAAATTTTGGAGAATGCGCTAGCTAAGGTCTGTAATGCTGATCAAAATGACTGGGATGTGTGCATCCCCTTAGTGCTATGGGCCTATAGGACTACATGCAATAAATTGACCTGGAAGACTCCTTTTATAATGGTCTATGGGTAGGAGGCCATCATGCCCATGGAATATATTATCCCCAGCCTGCGCATTGCAGCTTTTACAAATATTGCGGAACCTGAAATCATGGAGGAATTCTTGGAATGGCTAGTTGTCGTGGAAGAAGATCGGTTTATGGCCAATTTTCATCAGCAAGTACAGAAGGCACATGAAAAATCTTGGCATGACCGACACATTAGATAGAAAGTGTTTAAGGAAGAAGAATTGGTGTTACTCTATGACATTCAATTTTTTCGCCACCTAGGAAAGTTCTGTAAGCATTGGTTGGGACTATGTATAGTAAAAGAGATTATAGATGGTAGTGCAGTGCATCTGGCTATGTTGCATGGAGACTACCTGCCCGGGTACATTAATGGAAGTCATATGAAACCTTATAGGGACAATCCGACGCATACTAAATGACTATATGGTCGGAGTATCTGAATTAAAGATGTTGCATGTAATATGAAGTTAAGGTGCAAGCAGGTGCGACAAGAGTGCAGTGGTAGCGCGTAGGTAGGAAGACATGGGAAGGTGTGAAGGAGGTGCAGGGATAGTGCGCAACTAGAAAAACTAGCCATTGAAACAGTAAAACTAGGTGAAAAATAGATTTTACCGTTGGATGGAGTGGGTATTTGGAGATTAATGCAGTAATATTGGAGGATTTTTTACCCTTTTATCGATGGTAAGTCACATTTAATGATAATCCAACCATTTTTACCCATGGTGGCCTATAAAATAAAGGGCACATGTCATAATCGGTTCTTTTTCTCTCTGAAGATCTTACGCCATGTGTTTTGCTGTGAAATTTTTGTTTCTTGTAACCACACCATCTATATGTATGGGCGAGCTACCCCTTCCAATAGCAGCAACCCTGAATTCATATTCCGAGCAAGGATGACTGCCTCTAACCTCGCCAAGTCATCACCCATTACCGCCTCCGCCGAGGTAGGGTTTGAAGATGTTTTTGAAGTAACACTTGACGTCGAAGAGGTCGTGTCCATGCCGGTGAAGGGAAAGGGGAAGGGAAAGGGAAAGGAAAAAGGAAAATAACAAGGTAAGGAGAAAGGGAAGGGGAAAGCCACGAAGTGAGCTTTGGTGAAGCCGCACACCTCCCCCATGATTTTGCACTCCACCAAGCGCACTCGCCTAATCCCTCAAAGTGACCTATGTTAGCCTAGGAAGAAACTCTGGTCATGGCTCCACTCTCATGGCTACCAGAGTATGTTAAACCAAGAAATCCGAAGATGCCCACCCCCAATAATGTAGATGTTGTTTGTGAATATCTCCAAATGTTTGTAGTCCTGGAGGAGGTCCCTCTCATCGGGGAAATTTTTGGCAACATTACGGCCATTAAATTTGATGACCATGATTTATCTAATGAAGACACCTTTTCAGATCTGGCCCTAGAATTGTATCTCAAACGAGTATTATATGACGATGTACCAAAGGTGGAACCAATACCATGGGCACGCAGGCTGCAAGCCTCCAGAATCTTGAGTTTGTTGTGCATACCCTACTTCAGGCTATATGCTATCACCAGTTTGGTCATTCGACAGTTGCTCATGATATTCCATGATGGTTGATTATGGATCCAAGGCTGCATTGTAATGTTCCCTTTTCAGGAATTTCTGCAATATAGTCCTCAAGGACGCTGTATAAGGAAGGAAATGTAAAAATAAGCTGAAAGGGGCCTGGGATCCCTTTAACTCATAAACCACTTCTCTTCCAGAATTTGAGCTCAAAGAAATGACTCTAGATGGGTTATTCAGATTTCCCCAAACTAGATCCCGTCAAGAATGCTCAAAGAGAGAGCCTATAGCAACATATGAGCATAATCATGAAACTCTGCAAAACTGTACATATCAATATATGGAATATAATACATCCATCATGTTTATTAATAAATCAGCTACAATATACAGAAATATGTTGAGGGACAAGCCACTCAAGTTACCGGAATAAATCTCCAATGATCAAACTATGAAATACATGAGTTGTTGCAACTGCACAAAATGTCGGAGAGTAGTGACAGCACTGCCTATATTAGAGTAGCTACTACTATAGATGCATAAACATGAAATATGGCTAAAATATACAATAAATTCCCATGAATAGAAGAATGGGCTCCAATACAATATTTCTAGCCAATCTAGAAGAGATTACTAGAAATGCCGGAGAATATACAATGTGATAATTTGACTTGTCACTGCAACTAAATAAAAATATAAAATGAGGTTGTATCAGATCATAAATAGTGATTCCCTCCCCTGATAGTTTATCTAAGCAAAAGGCTGAACCTTTTACTCAGAAACAACTCCTCTTGATGAGCTCAAATGACCCTCCCAGCAACTACTGGCCAAAATAACGTAGATCAAGCTGGAAACTGTGCTGTGAGGGAAGCTAGATGGTTGGCCTGATTTCAATGATATGAAAATAAGCCCGGGAGTCCTCCTCACTGATCCTCCAATGAATAGCTAAGCTCTCCACTGAAAAACAAGCCAAGGAACAACTCAAGAGATCTTTTTTTACTGCACCCTACAGCACAAAATTATCTTGCTACAGGAATAATGCTGTGACTGAAGGAGGTAGCTTTGGAAAAATTTAGGACTAAGGAAATTCAGCTCTAGAACCTCTCCTTCCCTGAGGATGAGGTAGGGATTCCTGACCAAGAACACCCTAGTGCTATGCAGCACTGCACTCTTGCTAAACAACAAGAGGAGCAAAGTCTCAACAGACTAAGAAAAATAATAATCAAACATGAAGAACAATGGTTCTCCTCCTCTCCTTATATAGCAAGTGCTCCTCTCCACCATGGGTCCCATCCACATGTACCTTCCAACTCATGCATGTGATCCTCCTCTAAAACTGCGCAGTCCATCTAGGAGATACATTGTATCTAGACAATGCATGTGGACTTGGTCAAAATGTCTAGATCAAGCATGATCCAGTTCTATTCACACCATATGGTGCTCAAATCAACTACTTTATTATTCCTCCTTTCACAAAAGAAATGTTATTTCTTCCTTCTCAAGGATTATGGGGTCTCCTTACCCATTTTATTTAACTAAATAAAATACTGCTAACTATAATGTTCCTTTTAGCTTGAGGCTAAAAATTGGGAACATTACAGTCCTCCCCCTTCAAAATGTTGCTTGTCCTCAAGCAACTGCAAGGTAGAGAAAAAGTCCTCCCCCTCTTCTTGTGGCCTCCTCATCAATAGATCCCACCATAGCTCATCAAAATATGCAATAAATTTGTCCTCCATGTATCCCTCTAAGTGTGTAAAACCAAAGTATACATCATGAGATAATAGAGGATGCAAGTGGAAATATCCTTGTTGTTCAATGGCCTTCTCAAGGTAGGAGTGATGAAAAACATGGGAATTATTATTCCCTATGAGTGACTCCTTCACCCATGCAATCATTGAAATGAAATGAGCCATCCTAGGTAGCTCAACAAAGTAGTCCTCAACCCCGGATCTATGCAACATGTTGGGGCTGAATGGAGAGTTTAGATTTTTCCATCCAAATAGTTTCTCCCTCCATTTATGATAAGTATGAGGGGGCTGCTGATATTGGGCTGAAATTTCATGGCCTCCACAATTGGCCCAAGCCTCCCTACAATGTGAATCAACCATGAAGTGCCTCCTCCAACAATGCATTTCTCCCAATAGCTTCTCCTGCATGAAGAGAAAAGTAGTGGCATGGAAATCATGGTGTGCCCATTGTTTCTCCTGAAACTTACAATATGTGAAAAGGGGAGAATATTACTCCCAATGGGCATCTTAAACTCCAATTCCACTCTCCAATCAAAGCCTCCCATGATTATACAAACATTGGTAACATATGGAAGCATAATACAATGAAAACAAGTTTCCACATGGAAACCAGAGAGTGAATCATAGTTCCACATGAGGAACCAGCACAGTGCATTCCATGCCTGCCTCAAGACAAAAGATAAAAACTGCTCTACTGGCCATTTTTTTGATGCCACATTCATCTCATAATATGTGAACATGAATGTACAATGTGGTGTTAATTATGCACACCAAGAGTCATGTGGCTTCCCCCACAAACCACCAAGGTAGCCAAAATCAATGCTACAAGTAGTTGCAAGTACATTGTACAAAATGCAAGAATGGATGATCCTTCTTCATAAAATATGCTTCTCATATGAAGTAAATAAGTACAAAACATAATGTGAAATTATACCTTCTCTACTATGTACTTGAGACCTTGAGCTGAAATGGCTCAACTGAAAAAGCTCCCTCACTCCCAATGAGTAGGAAGGTGGTTGTGACATCCTCTTCATCACCATCTAGGCTATGCATCTCTCCATATGCTGATATATGTCCTACTGGATTCCCTCCCAAGTGAACTCCTCTAACAAAACAATATATGCATCAAGGTGCATAACTAGGAAGTCCTCATGTGCTGCATGTAATAGTTTCTCCTTGAGACTAGATGCTCTAGTCAAGAAAATTCTGCCATAACAATAGATGACCATATCATCCACCATGTATCTATCATCTCTCTTCGGGTCATCAAGAACCATGCATGCACCAAGATCCTTGGAGTACTCTACCAAAAGCTGGGACCTCCAATACAGATCAATCCTCCTCATTGACAGCGTTGGTGATATAGCATGTGAAGCTCCCCTCATGCTACTACCTGCTACTTCGACATCTTCCATGCCAAATTCATCCTCCAAAATGTTGCCATGCCTATAATGTAGCTACTCATGCTCAAATAGTAATGGTGATCCTGGGAAGTTGGCCTCCCATGAGAAGCTGTCACCCAAAAGGAATCTCCTAATCCTGGTCAGTGTAAACATGAGTAACCTCCATCTACTTCCATGTGTGGAAGAGTTCTTCCTCAAAGGAAGTATCCTCTATCTCTCTGTGGAGCAGTCATCCGCATCATGAAGATGCTCTCCTCCATCCCTGAAGCAATCTCTATCAGTGCAGTATGGGTAATGCTAAAAATGAGAGAGGGTCTCCCTCCTCCTTGAGTCTATCCCAAACTCTCCGTGCTGTGCTAGACTCCCCTAGAGTCTTCACCTCTCTATAATCCAAGAGTGGTGAACTATATGACAAGATGTCCCTTATCACTTCTAGATCAGGTGGCCTCCCAGGTGGAATGCCTCCATATAGTGAGACATCAAGCTCAAAAGTGGACTATATGTATGAGTGGACTAAGTTGTCCCTCTCTTCACTGAACTGTACAGTCTCCTTCTCTTGTGCAAAAACTCTTTGGCATAGATAAGGGTGTATCATCCATTGATGTTGATCCTTTTCTTCCTTCTCCACCTCACAATCCCCAATAGCTGCTACATATGACTCCGGAATTGTGCCATGGTTCCCACATGTTAAAATACTTGGAACTCCTTGTAAAGACACAAGGGCTCCTCTAATGGAAGCAATGGCTCCCCTTTCACCTCCATGTGGTGATGGATCTCCTCCCAGTATGATAACATTGTTATTTCTCTCATGCTCATCCTCTCCATCAATAAGTGATATTACCTCATCATCAAGGAGTAACCCTAGATATTGGTCATCTCTTGAGGGAAGTACCTCGATGACTTCACAAATGGAAGAGGGCCCTTCACACAATAGGGGTATTGCCTTTAGCAAGCCATCATACATGTTTTCATCCCCTTCAGAAATATGGAATGGAGTTTGTTTCATGGTTTCCTCCAATGCATGCAAAGTGTTTGATGTTTTGACATATAGAGATTCACAGTGATTTTCATCAAATTCTCTTACCAATCCTCTATTGAATCCATCATATGATTCTACATTTGCATGATAGAAAGAAACAGAGTTTTTAAACCACCAAGCATGAGCCATACCTTTGAGTTGTAGCGCTGCTCCTCTAATGGCCTCATCTTCTTCCTCCATCCTCCCCACAATGCAAGTGGGAAATGGACTGCGGTGTGGATCTACATGTGTGGCTGAATTCTCACACCCATGATAATAATAGCTAGGGCTTGCATCATCTTCAAACCCTCTCAGAAACTTTCTGCAACTTTCCCTTTCTATCTCCTCAAGATCTTCAATGATACCCTCCAAGGTCTGGAAAAGAAGAAGGGAAACCTCCTCTTCCGTAATTCCTCTTTTTTTGTTTTATTTGTACATCTCCTCTTATAATTGAGGATCTTTTCCTTCTAATGGAATATTATCTTGGGCTGCCCAGGCTTATCCAAGATTGATGCTCTGATACCACTATAATGTTCCCTTTTTAGGAATTTTTGCAATATGGTCCTCAAGGATGCTGTATAAGGAAGGAAATGTAAAAATAAGATGAAAGGGGCCTGGGATCCCCTTATTAACTCATAAAAAACTTCTCTTCCAGAATTTGAGCCCAAATAAATGACTCTATATGGGTTATTCAGATCTCCCCAAACTAGATCCTGTCAAGAATGCTCAAAGAGAGAGCCTACAGTAACATATGAGCATAATCATGAAACTCTGCAAAACTATACATATCAATATATGGAATATAATAAAGACATCATGTTTATTAATAAATCAGCTAAAATATACAAAAATATGTTGAGGGACAAGCCACTCAAGCTATCAGAATAAATCTCCAATGATCAAACTATGAAATACATGAGTTGTTGCAAATGCACAAAATGCTGGAGAGCAGTGATAGCACTGCCTATATTACAGTAGCTGCTACTATAGATGCATAAACATGAAATATGGCTGAACTATACAATAAGTGCCCAAGAATAGAAGAATGGGATCCAACACAAGATTTCTAGCCAATCTAGAAGAGATTACTAGAAATTTCGGAGAATATACAATGTGACAATTTGACTTGTCACTACAACTGAATAAAAATATAAAATGAGGCTGTAGTAGATAAGAAATAGTGATGCCCTCCTTTAATAATTTATCTAAGCAAAAGGTTGATCCTTTTACTCAGAAACAACTCCTCCTGATGAGCTCAAATGACCCTCCCAGCAACTACTGGCCAAAATAACGCAGATCAAGCTGGAAACTACACTATGAGGGAAGCTGGATGGTTTGCCTAATGCCAATGATATGAAAATAGGCCCGGGAGTCCTCCTCACTGATCCTCCAATGAATAGCTAGGCCCTTCACTGAAAAACAAGCCAAGGAACAACTCAAGAGATCCTCTGTTGCTGCACCTTGCAGCACAAAATTATCCTGCTACAGGAATAATGTTGTGACTGAAGGAGGTAGCTTTGGCCAAATGCAGAAATGAGGAAATGCAACTCTAGAACCTCTCCTTAAGTGAGGATGAGGTAGGTATTCCCGACCAGGAACACCCTAGTGCTATGAAACACTACACTCTTGCTAAACAGCAAAAGGAGCAAAGTCTCAACAGACTAAGAAAAATAAAAATCAAACATGAAGAATAATGGTTCTCCTCCTCTCCTTATATAGCAAGTGCTCCTCTCCACCATGGGTCCTGTTAGAGTCGGTCTTTACATCCCTCCGTCAGAGATCATTTCTCTTATTGCATTTCATTTTTAGGTGTCTCATTCCACTCATTCATCTGCATTCTGTTAGGTGCATGTCATTATCTGATAGAAGGGCTTTGTTCTCTCATTTTCCCTCATGCTTGTACCTGCTGGGTTGGTCAAAATTTATCAAAAATTCATCAAAGTTAAGTTCATGTAATTTACACTCATAGATGGTATTTTGGTCTAAAAGAGTCATTTCACTTTCTAGGTCTAGGGTTTGGTCTTCAAAAATGTTAAATAATGCCGGCATGCCATGAGGATGTCTTCAATAAGTTTTCATTTCAAGATCTTCATCGTCAATAATGTTTCAAGATGTTTCTTCTTAAAAACTCTGTTTTGAAGAAGAAATTGTCAAATTTGTTTTTATAATAAATCTTTATTTTAAATTTTTTTCGCCATGAAGTACTTCAAATGCAAACTCTGGTCCTCCTTTGCCGAAGTTCAATGCCACCATCCCTGCAAAAATAAACCAATAAAACATCATTTCAAGCCAAAAAAATTAGAAGGAAATTTGAAAAAACAGAGTTGTATTAAATGCAAAAAGTGCCAAAGTCAAAAAAATTACAGAATGGGTTTTTGAGAAGAAAAAATTAAATCCATGTCTATATAAGATATTTCTCAAAGTTATCAATCCATTTGCATCAAAAGATATTCAGAAAATCCAAGAGAGAAGTCGAGTTGGAGTTGAAAGAACAAAGCTGTGATTTTAGAGGGCCAACTGTGTGTTGGAACTAAGCGCGGCGCATTGGGATAGGGCGCGGTGCATAGAGCTGAAATTCATTTTGGATTTTCCAACGGCCACGGTGCACCCACAGAGTGTGGCACATTGGGCTTGTGCGTGGCACACAGAGCCCCCAAGGCCAAATTCATTTCCGCTCCATAAAAACTCAATTTGATTCAGTTCAGTTTTCTCCAAGTAAGTTGACAAAGCCTGTTCAATGATTTTAAGTCATGTGTGCTATGGTTTAGAAGCGAAGACATTAGATTTTTCTTGGTGAAAGAATAAACCCTATACCCATATCAAAATCTGCTCCCTAGGGTTTGAAAAGAGGTGATGAAATTTGATTATTGGTGTTTAAAACTACCACCCGATTTTCATTTGTGCACTCATCACTGTTATCATACTGTTATCATATTGTTATCATAATCCCTTCTCCTATTCCCACTGTCCCATATCCCTTATACCCTTTGTTCCCATGTTTTAAATCCTCAAACCCTATCACTTGCCATCATTTCCCTCCCTTCATATCAGTTATGAATTCCTGATTACTAAAACATTCAAGGACTGTCTCTACATCCTTGATTTCACTTAACCCAAGTATACCATGTCATTGCACTCCTATCCCTAAAAACTACCCCTATCACTATCACCTATTCCTATATCACTTATAAAGTCTCCAAATTCTGAAATTTATCAAGCAGTTAGTGACTGTCCTTCACTCCAAATTCCCTTGACAGTCTATTGTATTCATTGTGATATTTTCCCACAGCACCTTATTTCATATGTGGCACACTTGGTATTGAAAGACAAATTTTTGTTTTCACCACCTACATATCAGCATAAACACCTTGTTTTCAACAACATGTCAGATACAAATTCATCATATGAGCAGGGATATGAGCAAGACAGTGATTCAACCGTAGGACTAAATGTACCGAGGAGGTCTCATAAAAGTGGCAGGCACATCAGGGAGGAGCCCACTTCTTTGGCTCAAT
The DNA here is from genome assembly GCA_034641835.2 of Pinus albicaulis. Classification (NCBI taxonomy): domain Eukaryota; kingdom Viridiplantae; phylum Streptophyta; class Pinopsida; order Pinales; family Pinaceae; genus Pinus; species Pinus albicaulis. The sequence continues at coordinate 845,321,384 of CM076573.1, read as the reverse complement.
TGCAGGCCTGCCCGCTTGCAATGACATGCTTTCAGCAACATTCATGTTTTCGGCATTGTGAGATGATATCTCAGATTCAGCACCATTCGGAGTTGGTTCGCTTATTTTTCCTACATTTGCGTGATGGTCATGTAAACCTTGCTGGAGTGAACTTCACCTTGACACCAGAGACCATTTCTGAGGCAACCGGGATACCAAACATAGGTGAGGAGTGGAATAAGAGACAACAGCTGGATAGAGCATATTATGAACCTTACATCAGGCCTGGATATTTGAGGCAGCACAGCAGGGTATTCCCGTTTCGGTTTCTGAAAGAGTCCTATGTGACATTAATGAAACTCATCATTAGATACTTCAGTTGTGAGGGCCGTTTCTCACGTCTTTATGCATACCACATCAGACTTTTGATACATTTCACGAGAGTGCGACTGATTAATATTCCATACTTCATGTGCCGAAACATAGAGCGGATGACTACCCTTGTGCAGAAGAAGACTCCTGAGCAGCTACATAACAACATTTATCATTATGCGCTCATTAAAATCATTGTAGTGCATCAGCTTGGATTGCAGGGCATTGCATGGGATGAGTTCATTTCCTGTGACTTCTTTGCAGCCCCCCAGCCTCCTCCCGAGATTGTTCATGACGAGGGAGAGCCTTCGCATCAGTTTGATGTTCCTGAGATAGAGCCTATCAGTGCTCCAGTGTGTGTAACATATCAGAGAGGCCACAGAGCCTTATTTGCAGCAGCACGACGAGTACTATCTCCACCAGGGGTGGAAGGGGTCTCGTTACCTTCGAAAGCAGCGCGAGTACTATCTCCACATGGCATGGAAGGGGTCTCGCCTTCTACATCAGCACAGGTACAGGATAGAGGCAAGAGGCCTATGCACGATGAGAGCCCTTCAGGAGGCCAAGACATTGATTTTATACTCATCGATGTTGATTCGAGCTCTCCCAGCTCAAAGCTGAAAGAAATCATCCAGGAGCAAAAAGCTGAGATCGACACGCTAACTAAGAAATTGAAGAGAGCTCAGTGGTTTATAAATTACTTGGAGTAGCGGACTAAACAACTGGAGGATCAGCACACACTCATGGAGCTGCAGAGAATCCGCGAAGACCGGGAATTAACCAGGAAGAGACCAGGTGACATGACACCATTTGAGCGAGAGACTTGCCTTACGAGAGTCAACATTCATCTGGAGAAGTTGTTGGTGAAGGCCAATAGGGACAAACACATGCTCAGACACATGAAGAATCACTATTGGGCCCGCACACACGTTTGCAGAGCTAGGATGAAGATCCTGAAGGCGAGGTTGAGGAGAGCACTAAAACGTCGGAAAAGGCCGGATCCACTCTGAATATTGGCTGAAGTTTCCTTGGCTGAGCATGAGACATGATGGGAGACCTTCACTCCAAATTTCAGCAAATTTGGAGTAAATTTTGTCATTTTTGAAAATTTTGGTTGCAAAACAGGTTTTTCCGCCCGACGCGTCACGCCACCCGACGCGCGCTTATGATTGGGACATCTTCTGGAGTAAAAATCTACATTTTTTGGTTTTTTGCGGTAAATTATGCATGCTCAGGAATGGCTGAGAGATTTCATTAAGTTCTGGGTGATCTTAAAGGTCAAAAGCACTCCAAAAATGGCCTTTCTGCCACTTTTTTCACCAGCAGGAACCAGTCTTGAGAGATTGAATTTTTGGAGGGGAAAATGAACTCCAAATTGAAAAATTACACTTGGGTTGGATAGCATACATCTAGGGATTTCCAACGAGCTATCATGAGCTCAATTTTGACTTCAGGAAGTGCCCCAAAAATAGGCTCAAAGTGGCGCGGCGCATTGAGTTTTTTGGCGCGGCGCATTGAGGAATTTTGCCCAATTTTCACTTTTCAGCTCCGAAATTCGGCCAGTTTGACTAGTTTCACTTTTGGATGTAATTATTGATCTATATTCATGTAATTTTGTAGCTGTAATGTAAATTTGGCATATTTTTACTTTTTCTAGAGGATTCATTCACTAAAAAGTGAAAATTAAGTGAATGGATCAGTTTCCTAGCATATAGAGCCAAGTTGTTTGGCTGCCTAGATTTCAGTTCCATGTTTAGAATTGGTTGAAACAGCTCCTAGAAGGATGAGCTCGGCCCCTAGAGGCATGGGAAGGAGTTAGGATGGTCTATATATTGTATTTTCTTAGTCCTTTTCAAGGTTGGACTCTTGGGAATAGTTTGGCACCTCATTGTGTATTCATTTCAGCATTTTTGGCAAAGGAAAGACCAGAGTTTGCAGCACTTGTTGGGATCCTTGTGGCTCTGAGTTTTGATGATTTTTTTCTCCATGTATGTGTAAGTTTCATTAATTTTATATGTATGCCATTTCCCTTCTCTTTGCTTCTGAATTAAACAAATGAGTAACTAAGGTAGAATTCATTAGTTTGCTGGTGCTCAGCCTTAAAATTTTGTTTAGTTTTATATGTTTTCGTCAGTTTGAAGAGGATCCTTGCACCCTCTTGCCCTCTTCAGCTCCTTCGTAGTATTTTCCATCCATTCATTGAATATAAGACAAAAAATTCAGTGCCTTCCCTGCCCCAACTTGAACTCTACAAGAAATTGGCCTTATCCCGAAGCCCAAAATTGCCTTTCCCTTTTTTCCAACAAAAAACCCCTAAAAATCATTCCCAACTCCTTGATTAATATACCTAGCCTAAAATTATCACTTATTTCAGTCATCTCAAGCCTTATTGATACATTTTTACTGAGATTGACCCAGAGAGAGCCCTCTCCTGTTCTGGTAGGGCTAGCTACCAAACTGAGCGTGGTTTGGTGTTACCCTGAATCCCACCTTCCTTCAGCCTGAGGTGGATTTGGGCAATAACATAGTGGAGACCATACTGGGGAGAAAATGGTTTGCTTGTTGGTGTTATTTGTTTCATAAGTTACAGACGAAGTCTGCAGTTACGCCAGGTAGCTTTCGAAACGCTTTTGCTTTGCATTAGCGGAAGTAGATAAATGCTTCTTCAGTCAATCTCTAGTTTAGCTTGTGAACGTGACACTTGACTTGTGAATCACCCCAGTATATCAAATCATTCTGGACTTTTGGGTGATTGAGTCTAGAATTTGATAAGCTAAAATAGATCAGTTTTGTCCTTTGATTTTTGAATAGATCAACACACTGGCTTCCAGAAGACATACTAGATCAAATCTCGATCCTGATTCGCCTCCAGTGTATGAGAATCCCAATTTGATTTCAAGAATCCTCCGTCGAGAAAGTCCCGTGATCCCTTTGTTTAAATCTCATTCATGCCCAACTGTATTTGAGTTCCTTGAAGATATTGAGTTTTATGACCAATTCGAGCTGTCGTTGTTCGAAACTAAATCTGAAAGTGCTACTGGTTCTACCATCATAAATCCCGAGTTTATCAAGTATCTTGAGATTGAACAAGCTAATATATCTATTGATAGTTACATCTTGAACATCCAAAACTCTATTGTGGCAACGAATATTCCTGAGTTTATCGAATCTGCTTCTGAAACTCTTGGTCCATCAGCAGTTACTTCTGATTCACAGGTTCACGCTGAGCCTTCTTTTATTCCTACCATTCCCGTGAAACCATCTATATCTGATCAACAATCTGCAGTAGTTCCTCCTCCATCTCCACCACATACACCTCGTACATCTACTGCTCCTTCTCCACCTGTTTCTCTAAGACAGATCATAAATCCACCAAGAGCAATGGCTGCTAGATTTGCACCTCTTGTCTTGCCCCAGAACTTGGATCCCATGCCCGTTGATTATCATAGTAAAATCCATTTGTTTTATGGTACTTCTCAAAGTGTGCCCACTCAACAGCATATTGATAGAATGACAAAATTTTTTGACCTCCATGAAATTGATGAAGAGAATGTTTCCATGAGATTGTTTGTGCAAACTTTTGGAGGTGAGGTACGTAAATGGTTTAGAGCTTTGCAGCCCAGAAGAATCAATACATTAGAAGAGATTCAGAGACAGTTTCTAGATCGGTGGGAAATGAAGAAAGATCCACTTCAAATCACTTCTGAGTATACCAAGATCAAGCGCAATCCTGGTGAGTCCGTCCAAGACTATATTATCAGATTTAATGCGGTTTATAATGCTATTCCTGATGATTTGAGGCCGTCTAAGAAATCAAATTTGTCAAAATTCCCAGACGGTTTCGATCCGGAGATGGCCTATTCATTACAAGACAGAGATCCGCCCACTTTAGAGGACATGCAGAAGATTACCATGAGTGTTGAGGCAAATTTGAACGACAAGAGAGCTAGATTGAAAGCAGAGAAGAAAGTTGTGATAAAGGAAGAAGTTTCTACATCTACATCAGATCAGCTACTTCGCAAGGTGGAAAGAATGATTGAAAAGCTCACACTTGATAAGCCCGAACCGCAGATTCGAAATCCCAACTTCCGTGGTCAGCAGTAGCCACAATTCAAGATTAAACAATGAGAACAGCGAGCACAAGAACCAGCAGCCCAGCAACAAGTAAAGACACCTCTTCAGCAGAATTTTGTTGGTCAGGATTTAGATGATCAAGATGATGTAGTAGGAAAGGAAAATCATTTCTTTACTCCTGATGATTTTCCCATTTATATCACCGAAGATGAGGAGTATGCAGAAAGTTCAGCGGTACAAAGAGATGAGGATTTTATCTTGGCTAATGATGCAGCTCTTAAGGAAGAGTTGGATGAGTATCAGAGAGGTTATATGAATGCTTTGTCAGCCCAGCAGAAGCAATATTCTCTTAGAAACAGAGATGTGCTTTTCAATCCAATTCAAAAGAGAAATGAAGTTTCAGCACCTAAAAACGATTCACCTGTTGCACAAAAGAAAGCAAAAGAGATAGTTGATCCCGCTGCCACCAAGTCATCATCAGCAGAAAAATCAAATCAGCCAATTACATCGAGGGAGAATGCTGAAAAGAAAGATGATCCAGCCAAATAGATCGAAAAGACTTCAGCCTTTATTTTGGAGAATGGTATTTCTAAATTAAAGGTATCCATTCCCTTGATTGAACTAATGAGGAACAGTAGTTATAAAGGTCAAGTTTCTAGAATTTTGAATTTCGATCCCATGTCTGATATGGTGAATATTGAAGATGATCAACCTGAACTGATATTTGGACCAGCTTTAGATGGTGAGTCTCTAGACAGCGAAGTGCCTCCTTTTTATATCATTCTTCGCTTGCATGATTTTGTATTGCATAATGCCATGTTCGATTCCGGTGCTTCCCATAATCTTATGTCGAAAGCAATCATGGAGAAGCTGGGTTTAGACATCACTAGGAAGTACCATGATCTTTATTCATTTGATTCTAGCAGAGTGAGATGTATTGGGCTCATTAAATACTTGGTTGTTAGTTTGGATCAGATTCCTACAAAGAATGTTTTGATGGATGTTGTTGTGGCAGACATTCCTCCGAGATTTGGTATGTTGCTTTCCAGATCTTGGGGAGAAAAATTGAAAGGGACATTACAATTAGATTTCTCCTATGCAACGATTCCTGTGTTTGGCCAAATGAGAAAGTTGTACCGGGAACAAAAAATGAAGTATATGATTACAGCCAAGGAGAAACCGGTCAATCATCCGATTAATTATGTACATACAGATTTAGAGTCTTTTGTTTTGTTTGCCGATAGTTTCAATGATGTAGATAGTCAGTTAGTTCAAGGAGAAGATATTCCAGAGATTACTAAGAATTTCAAAGAATTTTTCCAGAAAGAAAGGAAAAAACCGGAAAGCATAGTTGAGCAATCAGCTAAAGATAGTGGACAGCAAGCAGAAAAAATAGAGCTAGCACAATTTCAACACTTAGAGGATGATGAAGAGGGTCTATGGACCATGGATTTCGATGGTGCAGTGGGAAATGATGGTTTTGGGATTGTTATTTGGGTACGCAGTCCTTTTTCCGATCCAAACAAGGTACCAAGCAATGTACGGGTATGTTCTTACAAATTAGCATTCGATTGTTCGAACAATGAGGCTGAGTACGAAGCTCCGATTGTTGGCCTAAAAATTCTTAGAAAGTTGAATGCTAAGAGAATTTCAGTCTATGGCAACTCCAAATTGGTGATTAAGCAAGTAAAGGGTAAATATCAAATGAAACATCCCCGAATGTGGGCTGTGCAAGTAACTTGAAAATCCCAATGAATTCAAGTAATAAGTTCAAAATCCATGTAAAGCACCATCCTACTGTCCCGGATAATCAAAGATGTTGGCAAGTTTTCTAAGATGATGATGAGATTAATAATTTTCTGCAAAATAAAGGTAAGTTCAAAGATACCTCAATCGATGTAGAATATGATGATGGTGATGATGTTCAAGTCAATCAAATGGAAGTGTTGTAGCTGAAAGATAACGTTATTCCTAAAGGTTTGATACCTTTAGAAGAGCTCTTCGATCAGGATGATGTGGCCAAGAAACCAACCTTGCGGCCGATTGGAAAAGGAGTTGAAGATGTAAATATTGGAACAGATGAAGACCCCAAGATGGTGAAGTTATCCAAATCATTGCCACCGGAGGTAAAGGCTAGATATGTGAGTTTTTTGTCTTCATTTGCTGATGCTTTCGCTTGGGATTACTTAGATTTAAAGACGTATGACACCAATATAATTCAGCATACTATCCCAATCAAGCCTAATCAGAAACCTTTCAGACAGAAGCTAAGAAGAATCAACCCGAAGTTGCTTCCATCGATTGAAAAGGAGGTAAACAGGTTGTGCAAAGCAAGAATCATTGTTCCCATCAAATTTTCTGATTGGATTTCCAATTTAGTGCCAGTGCGGAAAAATACAGGTGAGATTCGATTGTGTATTGATTTCCGAAATCTGAAGAAGGTGTCATTGAAGGAAAATTATCCATTTCCAAAAATGGATCATATATTGCAGCGAGTAGTTGGTGCATCTCGCATGTCACTACTTGATGGTTATTATGGATATAACCAAATTTTGGTCCATGAGGATGACCGTGACAAAACAGCGTTCACCACTCCGTGGGGAACATTCCATTATGCCAAGATGCCATTCGGTTTGAAGAATGCTGGTGCGACTTTCCAGAGGGCAATGGACATGGCTTTTGCGAATTAGAAAGATGTTTTCCTTGTTATATACCTTGATGATTTGACAGTCTTTTCCAATTCAGATGAAGAGCATATGTATCACTTGAAAGTTGTTTTTCAAAAGTGCAGAAAATATGGTGTCTCGCTTAATCCTAAAAAGAGTTTTTTTTCCATGGATGAGGGAAAATTACTTGGGCACATTATTTCAAAAGATGGCATTCGTATTGATCCAGCACGTGTTGAAGCAATTCAGAAAATTGACCCTCCCAGGAACAAAAAGGAGATTCAGTCTTTTAATGGTAAGATGAACTTTTTACGCCATTTTGTCCCTAACCTTGCTGAACATTTAAGAGAAATAACAAACATGCTAAAAAAGGACAGCCAAGTGAAGTGGACTGAAGAGGCGGTAAAGTCCTTTAATTTAGTGAAGTTGGCACTATCTTCAGCTCCAGTGTTAATCAGCCCGGATTACACCCAAGACTTTATTTTTTTTCCTTTGCTTCGGAACATACCATGGCAGCTGTGTTAATGCAGAAAAGGGATGGACATGAGAAGCCAATAGCTTTTTTCAGTCGAACTATTAGAGACATAGCCTTGAAGTACAACATCATTGAGAAGCAAGCTCTGGCACTGGTAAAAGCATTAAAGGATTTCCGGGTGTACATTTTGCATTCTCATATTTTAGCTTATGTTCCTAACGTTGCCGTGAAAGATGTTTTAGTACAGACTGATCTGGAAGGAAGACGTGGCAAGTGCATTGCAGCTTTGCTGGAATATGATTTCGAAATAAGGCCCACGAAGCTTATTTAGGGACAGGGGCTGGAAAAGCTTATGGCTGAATCGAATTTGCACGCATTAGACATAAATCTGATTGCTACTATGTCTGATGAGGATGAGGAGAATTCACCACTTCAGGTATCGGAAATGTTTGTTGCTTCCCAATGGTATTCAGATATCGTTTATGTTCTTCAAAATTTGTCATCACTACCCGGCATGACTAGAAACAAAGGTAGAACTTTGAAACTGAAGGCTGCAAAATTTTGTATTTTGAATTCTACACTTTATTAGAAAGATCCAGGTGGTGTTTTTTTGAATTATTTGGTGGAGGAAGAAGCGAAGAAGGTAATGGAGGATTTCCATAAAGGAGACTACGGGGGTCATCATTTTTGAAAAGCAACAGCCAATAAGATTTTGAGAGCGGGATACTATTGGCCGACATTGTTCGCTGATGTGTATAAAACAATCAAAGGCTGCCATGAGTGTCAGATTTTCGAAGGAAGACAGAAATTACAGCCATTGCCACTCAAGCCTATTGAGGTAAGTGCCCATTTTCAGCAGTGGGGTTTGGATTTCATTGGGGAGATCCATCCTCCTTCCTCAGGACATCATAGATGGATTCTAACAGCCACCGATTACTTCACGAAATGGATCGAAGCAGTTCCCACAACACAAGCCACCGATTCGGTAATCATTTCTTTCCTTGAGAAAAACATTTTGTCTCGTTTTGGTTGCCCGAGTAAATTGATCACTGATAATGCCGCAGCTTTTAAATCAAGAAATATGATTGAGTTTTGTGCTAAGTATAAAATTATTTTGGGGCATTCAACCGCCTATCATCCGCAAGGCAATGGTTTGGTGGAATCTTCCAATAAATCTCTAGTCAATATCATTAAAAATTTGTTGGACATAAATAAGAAGAGTTGGCATAAGAAGGTGGTAAATGCGCTATGGGTTGATCGGGTGAGTCAAAAGAAGTCCATTGGTATGTCCCCCTTTGAGTTAGTTTATGAAGTGGATACAGTCTTTCCCACCTCACTTGTTGTTCCGGTGGTCAAGCTTCTTCAGGAAGCTGGTATTGAAGAAAGCCATATACAGAGAAGGATAAATCAGATGATTCATTTGCAGCAAACGAGAGAAGAGGTTTTCCAGAACACATTCAAGTTGCAGGAGCAAATCAAGAAAATCTATGACAGGAAAGCGAAGGCGGATAAATTCCAATTGGAGGAAGTGGTACTGAAGTGGGATGCTAGGAATGAGGACAAAGGTAAACACGGTAAGTTTGAAAATCTCTGGAAAGGTCCATTTAAGATTGCAGCATATCAAGGTCAGAATGCCTTTCTTTTGAAGGAGTTGAACGGTGAAGACTGTCCAGGAGGGCCAGTCAATGGTCGGCTGCTCAAGCGATACCATTTCTAAGATGTTTTCTGCTGATCATACTGTCATTGTACATATCATGTATTTCAATTTCATTGTAAGTGTGCACTGTAGTATTTTCTTCAGTTTGGGGCCCGAAGTGAAGGCTATAATTCTGAAGAAGGATTTCAGTTTTGGTTTGAGTCTGTTTAGTCGGTTTGGTTCAGTCATTTCTGTTTTAAAGGTTGAGTCAGTTTGAGTTAAAGTTTCAGTCAAATAAATTAAGTCAACAGTCTTGAGTTGTTTTGTCAAAATAATGGACTCCATAGCCCAATGGACGAAGGCACTGGTCTGCTCTCCTAAAGATCTGCCATTCTTGGCACCTCCAAGGAGCCACCATCCCCATTGGAGCCAATGTTAGAGTCGGTCTTTACATCCCTCTGTCATAGATCATTTCTCTTATTTCATTTCATTTTTAGGTGTCTCATTCCGCTCATTCATCTGTATTCCGTTAGGTGCATGTCATTATCTGACGGAAGGGCTTTGTTCTCTCATTTTCCCTCATGCTTGTACCTGCTGGGTTGGTCAAAATTTATCAAAAATTCATCAAAGTTGAGTTCATGTCATTTACAGTCATAGATGGTATTTTGGTCGAAAAGAGTCATTTCACTTTCTAGGTCTAGGGTTTGGTCATCAAAAATGTTAAATAATTCCCGCAGGCCATGAGGATGTCTTCAATAAGTTTTTATTTCAAGATCTTCATCGTCAATAATGTTTCAAGATGTTTCTTCTTCAAAACTCTGTTTTGAAGAAGAAATCGTCAAATTTGTTTTTGTAATAAATCTGTATTTTAAATTTTTTCTGCCATGAATTACTTCAAATGAAAACTCTGGTCCTCCTTTTCCGAAGTTCAATGCCACCATCCCTGCAAAAATCAACCAATAAAACATCATTTCAAGCCAAAAAAATCAGAAGGAAATTTGAAAAAACAGAGTTGTATTAAATGCAAAAAGTGCCAAAGTCAAAAACATTACAGAATGGGTTTTTGAGAAGAAAAAATTAAATCCATGTCTATATAAGATATTTCTCAAAGTTATCAATCCATTTGCATCAAAATATATTCAGAAAATTCAAGAGAGAAGTCGAGTTGGAGTTGAAAGAACAAAGCTGTGATTTTAGAGGGCCAACTGTGTGTTGGAACTGAGCACGGCGCATTGGGATAGGGCGCGGCGGACCCACAGAGCGCGGCGCATATAGCCGAAATTCACTTTGGATTTTCCAATGGGCACGACGCACCCACAGAGCGCGGCGCATTGGGCTTGTGCGTGGCACACAGAGCCCCCAAGGCCAAATTCATTTCCGCTCCATAAAAACTCAATTCGATTCAATTCAATTTTCTCCAAGTAAGTTGACAAAGCCTGTTCAATTATTTTAAGTCATGTGTGCTGTGGTTTAGAAGCGAAGACATTAGAGTTTGATTGGTGAAAGAATAAACCCTATACCCATATCAAAATCTGCTCCCTAAGGTTTGAAAAGAGGTGTTGAAATTTGATTATTGGTGTTTAAAACTACCACCCCATTTTCATTTGTGCTCTCATCACTGTTATCATACTGTTATCATATTGTTATCATAATCCCTTCTCCTATTCCCGCTGTCCCATATCCCTTATACCCTTTGTTCCCATGTTTTAAATCATCAAACCCTATCACTTGCCATCATTTCCCTCCCTTCATATCAGTTATGAATTCCTGATTACTAAAACATTCAAGGACTGTCTCTACATCCTTGATTTCACTTAACCCAAGTATACCATGTCATTGCACTCCTATCCCTAAAAACTACCCCCATCACTATCACCTATTCCTATATCACTTATAAAGTCTCCAAATTCCGAAATTTCTCAAGCAGTGAATGACTATCCTTCACTCCAAATTCCCTTGACAGTATATTGTATTCATTGTGATATTTTCTCACAGCACCTTATTTCATATGTGGCACACTTGGTATTGAAAGACAAACTTTTGTTTTCACCACCTACATATCAGCATAAACACCTTGTTTTCAGCACCATGTCAGAGACAAATTCATCATATGAGCAGGGATATGAGCAAGATAGTGATTCAACCGCAGGGCTAAATGTACTGAGGAGGTCTCATAAAAGTGGCAGGCATGTCAGGGAGGAGCCCACTTCTTTGGCTCAATTTCAGGCATGCCCGCTTGCAATGACGTGCTTTCAGCAACATTCATGTTTTTGGTATTGTGAGATGATATCTCAGATTCAGCACCATTCGGAGTTGGTTCGCTTATTTGTCCTACATTTGCGTGATGGTCATGTAAACCTTGCTGGAGTGAACTTCACCTTGACACCAGAGACCATTTCTGAGGCAACTGGGATACCAAATGTTTGGTCTCAATCTAGTCTCCTAAACTGAGCTCATTTAATTGTCAACCAGGATTTGTAAACTGCTGAAGTGAAGTGTACTGTATGTACCTAGGTGTTTGTTTCCTAATGCGTTGTGTGTAGTGTTTTGTGATGTTTTTGGTATTTTGTGATGATTTATGATGTTTTTGGTCTTTTGGTGGTTTTATGTTCACAAGGAAAAATGCCTAGAAAGCTAATGGAAAGGAGTTGGTGTTTAAAAACAGAGTTAAGCCTAATTGATGGATAACAACTGATAAATGCAATTGGAAACACTGAAGCAGAATCAAATCCAAACTATGACAAAGTAAAAGCAAAGCTTGATAATGACTTTTAAGTAAATGATTCAAAACACAAACTAAACTTGAGAAATGATCACTAAGTATGCAAATCCTCTAACTAAACAGTTAAACAACTAATCTTACAATGATGCAACATTTTGTCCTTAATTAGAGATTTGAAACAGATTTGGAGGAAAAACATTGATACCATCCTAAGATCTTGTATTCTAAAACTAATTCCTAACTCTATTCCGCAATTTCATTGAATGTCACAAAACCTTTACTCAAGAGTTATTGATTTCTTTTCAAAGTAGTCTTTTGAGGGAGGACTCTGTTTATGAAATGATAAGGAAATTGCAGAGATACTTCAGGCCTTAAAATGATGTTGTCTTCTGTTCATATGGTTATGGATCAATTGTATATTTTAGAACAAGAAGATGTTTGTGAATAATGAAGGCTGTTTTGTTAATCTTAACAACTGAAGTAATCTATTGTGCAGTGGATGACAATCTGATTATGGGATGCAAATGCAATGAGTTAATCTAAGAATGAACTTAAGATGCCACTAACCTAGAACAATGCTGAACTACAAGTCATCATCAAACTTAAAACAAAGTAACTGAACATGATTTAAGTGCAATTAGACTCCGGAGTATCCTAACTATGCTATGATGCATTATTCTATGAAGTTACACAATCTGTTTGTCCATCATTAGTGATATTTTGGAAGAGTTCCTTATTTTGGAAGAGGTATTAGAACAATTCTGACTGTGTAATTGAATGCAAATGCAAGTAAAAAGGACTGAAAGCAATGAAAAACTAAGATATCATATCCATATCCTACTCGTCATTATGATGTTTTGGGCAAGCGTTTAAGAGTAAGAACAGAGATGATACTTAGTGCAAACACACAACTAAATCATTCATTATCACGGTCATGTCTTGAACATCTTAATAGTTTCTTGGAAGAGTTTCTTCTTGTGGAAGAGTGATTATAACAAGTGTAACTGTGATAGTGAACAACAAAAATTACAACTAAATCCTACAGTACTATAGCCATTTTCCATTCATCATTATAATCTTTTGGAAGAATTTCTTCTTGTGGAAGAGTTAGAATGAATATAACTACAGTAGCTAATTAAAAACAACTATGAATTCAACTCCTAATCCTACAATACTATAGTCATTTCCCATTCATCATTATAGTCTTTTGAAAGAGCTTCTTCTTGTGGAAGAGTTAGAATGAGTACAACTACAGTAGCTAATTAAAACAACTATTAATTCAAATGCAAAACGTAAAGGCAGCTAGAAGACTTATCTAATTTACGCAAAATAAATCCATGCAAGAGGCAGGGGCCCTCTACCACCTGAAGGAATTCAACTCCAAATTAAATCACGCTTTCAGAACAACACTGTCTGCTCCATTAAAGATGAAATAGTTTGAACATAGCACTCTGCGTCTTCAGAAATGTAGCACAGAATCTAAACAAAATCTAGCATAAAATCTAACATCAAATCTAACATAGCTCTCGGTTTCCCAAGTGTTTATATAGAAAATGCACATAACAAGACTTGCAACAATTCAGGAACACTGTATTTCCTTATCGGAATCACATTAGGACTCTTGAAGTGGCTGCGTGAAGAGAAAAAGGACATCTGGACTGAGACAGTCCTAATAGAAGTCTGCTTTCCTAAATGTGTTCCCACGTTCCAAAACCGTACCCAGAATTCGTTTCTTCCTCCATGATGAGCAACGAACCATGTAGACATGACATGGATTATGCCCATATGCGGTTTTTCTTGAGAGGCCACCTGGAACATACTCAAATGTGAAGGCAGCTGCAGAATCACCGGTTAGCTACGGAATGTCTGCATTCTGCAGCTAGTTCCGGTCAAAATGCTTTATAATGGAAAAAATCACAAAACTTAGCAAGTCAGTCATGTAAATCATTCTAGAAGTAATTTTAACTATATTCATTGATCAATTGGGTCTAGGATAGCAATGGACAAGGGAAAATGAGGTAAAATGAGGTGAAAGAAAGCACAATTTTGAGGCTCAACACCAAACATAGGTGAGGAGTGGAATAAGAGACAGCAGCTGGATAGAGCATATTATGAACCTTACATCAGGCCTGGATATTTGAGGCAGCTCAGCAGGGTATTCCCGTTTCAGTTTCTGAAAGAGTCTTATGCGCCATTAATGAAACTCATCATTAGATACTTCAGTTGTGAGGGTCGTTTCTCACGTCTTTATGCATAGCACATCAGACTTTTGATGCATTTCACGAGAGTGCGACTAATGAATATTCCATACTTCATGTGCCGAAACATAAAGTGGATGACTACCCTTGTGCAGAAGAAGACTACAGAGCAGCTACATAACAGCATTTATCATTATGCGCTCATTAAAATCATTGTAGTGCATCAGCTTGGATTGCAGGGCATTGCATGGGATGAGTTCATTTCCCATGACTTCTTTGCAGCCCCCCAGCCTCCTCCCCAGATTGTTCATGATGAGGGAGAGCCTTCACATCAGTTTGATGTTCCTGAGACAGAGCCTATCAGTGCTCCAGTGTCTGTAACATATCAGAGAGGCCACAGAGCCTTATTTGTAGCAGCACGACGAGTATTATCTCCACCAGGGGTGGAAGGGGTCTCGTTACCTTCGACAAAAACGCGAGTACTATCTCCACATGGCATGGAATGGGTCTCACCTTCTACATCAGCACAGGTACAGGATAAAGGCAAGAGGCCTATGCATGATGAGGGCCCTTCAGGAGGCCAAGACACTGATTTTATACTCATCGATGTTGATTCGAGCTCTCCCAGCTCAAAGCTGAAAGAAATCATCCAGGAGAAAAAATATGAGATTGACACACTGACCGAGAAATTTCAGAGAGCTCAGTGGGTTATAAATTACTTGGAGTAGTGGACTAAACAACTGGAGGATCAGTACACACTCATGGAGCTGCAGAGAATCCGCGAAGACCGGGAATTAGCCCGGAAGAGACCAGGTGACATGACACCATTTGAGCGAGAGACTTGCCTTACGAGAGTCAACATTCATCTGGAGAAGTTGTTGGCGAAGGCCAATAGGGACAAAGACATGCTCAGACACATGAATAATCACTATTGGGCCCGCACACACGTTTGCAGAGCTAGGATGAAGATTCTGAAGGCGAGGTTGAGGAGAGCACTGAAACGTCGGAAAAGGCTAGATCCACTCCAAATATTGGCTGAAGCTTCCTTAGCTAAGCATGAGACATGATGGGAGACCTTCACTCCAAATTTCAGCAAATTTGGAGTAAATTTTGTCATTTTTGAAAATTTTGGTTGCAAAACAAGTTTTTCCGCCCGACGCGTCGTGCCACCTGACGCGCGCTTATGATTGGGACATCTTCTGTAGGAAAACTCTACATTTTTAGATTTTTTATGGTAAATTATGCATGCTCAGGAATGGCTAAGAGATTTCATTAAGTTCTGGGTGGTCTTAAAGGTCAAAAACACTCCAAAAATGGCCTTTCTGCCACTTTTTGCACCAGCAGGAACCAGTCTTGAGAGATTGCAGTTTTGGAGGGGAAAATGAACTCCCAATTGAAAAATTCCACTTGGGTTGGATAGCAAAAATCTAGGGCTTTCCAACTAGCTATCATGAGCTCAATTTTGACTTCATGAAATGCCCCAAAAACAGGCTCAAAGTGGCGCGGCGCATTGAGTTTTCTGGCGCGGCGCATAGAGGAATTTTTCCCAATTTTCACTTTTCAGCTCAGAAATTCGGCCAGTTTGACTAGTTTCACTTTTGGATGTAATTAATGATCTATATTCATGTAATTTTGTAGCTATGATGTAAATTTGGCATATTTTTACTTTTTCTAGAGGATTCATTCACTAAAAAGTGAAAATTAAGTGAATGGATCAGTTTCCTAGCATATAGAGGCAAGTTGTTTGGCTGCCTAGATTTCAGTTCCATGTTTAGAATTGGTTGAAACAGATCCTAGAAGGATGAGCTCGACCCCTAGAGGCATGGGAAGGGGTTAGGATGGTCTATATATTGTATTTTATGAGTCCTTTTTAGGGTTGGACTCTTGGGAATAGTTTGGCACCTCATTGTATATTCATTTCAGCATTTTGGGCAAAGGAAAGACCAGAGTTTGCAACACTTGTTGGGATCCTTGTGGCTTTGAGTTTTGATGATTTTTTTCTCCATGTATCTGTAAGTTTCATTAATTTTATATGTATTCCATTTCCCTTCTCTTTGATTCTGAATTAAACAAATGAGTAACTAAGGTAGAATTCATTAGTTTGCTGGTGCTTTGCCTTAAAATTTTGTTTAGTTTTATATGTTTTCGTCAGTTTGAAGAGGATACTTGCACGCTCTTGCCCTCTTCAGCTCCTTATAAGTCTTTTCCATCCATTCATTGAATCTAAGACATCAAATCCATTGCCTTCCCTGCCCCAACTTGAACTCTGCAAGAAATTGGCCTTATCCCCAAGCCCAAAATTTCCTTTCCCTTTTTTCCAACAAAAAACCCCTAAAAATGATTCCCAACTCCTTGATTAATATACCTAGCCTAAAATTAGCACTTATTTTAGTCATCTCAAACCTTATTGATACATTTTTACTGAGATTTACCCGGAGAGAGCCCTCTCCTGTTCTGGTAGGGCTAGCTACCAGACTGAGCGTGGTTTGGTGTTACCCTGAATCCCGCCTTCCTTCAGCCTAAGGTGGATTTGGGCAATAACAGGTCCCATCCACATGTGCCTTCCAAATCATGCATGTGATCCTCCTCTAAAACTGCACAGTCCATCTAGGATATACATTGTATCTAGACAGTGCATGTGGACTTGGTCAAAATGTATAGATCAAGCATGATCCAGTTCTTTTCACACCAAATGGTGCTCAAATTAGCTGCTTTATTATTCCTCCTTTCACACAAGGAGTGTTATTTCCTCCTTCTCAACAATTATGGGGTCTCCTTACCCATTTTATTTAACTAAATAAAATACTGCTAACTATAATGTTCCTCTTAGCTTGAGGCTAAAAATTGGGAACATTACACGCATCCCTCTCGATGTTGTGCTGGTCCACAAGATCACTATCCTACCCATGAAAGGGCCACATCCCATGAAGGGGCTTGGGAAGAAGAACAAGCATAAGGTGGTTGACGACATCCGAGAAAAATATAAGGTGGACTGTGACAAGCTTAGTGGAAAGAATCATCGACCGAGGCGTGCCCATGGGCACTCTTCTGCTTGGGTGTAAGATGATGCGCAAGTGTAGGCCATCAACCGTCCCTGCCTATGTTATTCAATTGGAAGGGCAGTGCGATAATGTGGTCTTCTACAACTAGTCATAGTACCTATGTGAAGAATTTTTAGACAATGTGTGCGAGGGGCAGGACCAGGGTAAGCCTTTTTACTACTCTTGGTTATTGCTATTGATCACCTTGTTTGCATGGGAGATGCCTGACGATGCGGTGCTCCCTGAGCTAAAACCTGATGTATGTGAAGGATCACACAACGTGAACCTATGGAACTCAAAGGATTCACAACACATTAAGGAGAACAAGGTCTTCTAGGTGTTATTTGATGGTGAGTTGGCGACAACGATACATTCCAGGCTGCACTTATCACCTGTAGTGTATGAGAAGAATAAGTGCATTGCTGACTTTCATGTCACCATGGATAATGTGCAGATCAGGGCACGCAAATATCCTGTGTGGTACAACCTCCCATATATGGTCAGTAAGGTATATGTCAATCAATTCATCACAAAATGGCTTCCTGCATGGAAGTTCAGCCTCGAATCCTCTATCTCTAGAAAGGATGCAGCAACAAAGGATACTGTCCCAGTGAATACAATGAAGGAAACTGAGCTGGGATCCACAGAAAATACGACCACAAAGGAGACCCCCAAGGACGCCACCAAGGGGGTGGTGCAGGAGCCACAACACAATGTTGAGACCAACAGATTTGGTGGGGAGGGTGCGAATCCCCCACACGAAACAAAGTGCACTGGCAAACCTCCCAAATTGAAGCGAAAGAATCGCAAGGGCGCTATTAGCGACCTATAAAATTTGTCATATCAAATGGTGGCTAAATAATTTTTGGAGCCTTCAAGAAACATGTTTTATTGAAATAAAATGTTATCTCTTGAAGACTCATAAAGACATCATGCCCTTTGTTTAATCTTCACTTCTTTTTCCCTCTTAATTATGAAAATCTATTGTTTTCATGATGAAAAGACTACTGCAAAAATCCCCATTTTTCCCTCATTTTAACCCTCTTCTCACTTCAATTAACCTCTATTTTTTCCCCTTGTTTCCTCACAACATTCCTCTGTTTTTCCTTTATGCTCTTTTCCCCTTCATAAAAATCCCTTTGGAAGGTTTGAAAATCTTTTTTAAACCTTACCGAAACCCCCAAATCCATCAAAAACCTTGAAATTTTCATAAAAAATAAGCTTTTTTGACTATAGGCTTAAGCCCCTCTGGGCTAAGTCCTAAACCACTTCCCCACATATGCCCATGCCCCAGAACCAGGCGCTAAGCCCATAAAGCGCTTATCGCATCGGGACATTCACGATCAGCACAAGTCTTTTGTTGCATAAAAGTCCCGATGCTGATTGGCCCTTTCTGTATATAAGCCCCTGGCCTTTTCTTTCCATATAAACTAGCAGCCCTGCAATTGGGTGCTAGACACATAAAATAACCCATCCTCGATGCTATTTTCCTTTGTAAAAATCATAAAACCCATTTTCTATGTTATAAAGTAAATCCATTGTTTCATTGTTTTGAAAGGAGAAGAATAGTTGATCTTAGAAACTGATCAACGGTAAATAAAGTCTCGCATCAGAACAAATCAGAGCGCGCAAGTCTATTTGTTTCGTTGAAACTTCCGATGCCATTGGCCCTTTATACATATAGCCCCGGTCCCTTTCGCTTGTTCATATATCCAAAGGCCCCGCAATCCGGCACCAAACCTTATATATAACCTGCCTCCAAATCCTTTAAACCTTTGTTTTTCATTAAAAATTGGGTTTTCATATGTTATAAAGGTTTTCTATCGGTTCATGTTTTAAACGAATCCTGACCGTTGATCTTGAACCTATCAACGATCTGGAAAATCTCGCATCGGGATATTTCATTGGACGCACTTATTATTTTATTTGCAATCTCCGATTGGTGATCTCACAATCAATTATTAGCTGTTGATATCCTCCCCACCTTCCCAGATTTGATGGTTGCCATTTCTCCCACTCAAAGCCCTTTTCCTCCGCCTTCCAACCTCCTGATTCATTTCCCACCGTCGATCTGATCCGCAGATCGACGGCCCACAGTAAATTGCATCGGCGCACATTTTGTTTTGCCCCAACCAATCGCAAAAGCTCCGATTACATCTAGGCCGACCACGTGTCAACATCCAACGGTCTAGATATTTCCTCCCGACCTTGGTTAAAAACATGAAAACCCCTGTATAATGTTCTTTTAGCCAATCTCAGCCATTGATCCCTGCGGATCAATGGCCCATATTAACCCATTCTTTGCCTTATATATTATTTCAATAACCTCCCAGATTTGATCTCCACCATCGATTCCCTGGTCGGACGGTCCATAATAAAACCACCCTACCTCTTTCTGACCATGCATCTTACCCTCCAGCACTTGCAATCCGCATCGTTGGATCTATGCCCCTCTATCCAACGACTCGCATTAAGTTTCGCATTTTTTCTGTGACAGAGGTTTAATGCCAAAAAATTATGTGAAAAAAGTGATTTTCATCTAGACACGTGGTGGGCGGCAGACTGTATCGCGTTTTTTTTGGGAAATTTGGAAACCACTCACAAATAATGCGAAAACAATGGTTTCTCTAGCCAAAACCACCCTTCCCATTTTCACTATGTTTCATCACATTCGTTCCCTACCGTTGATCTCTGCAAATCAATGGCTCAAATTCAATCTGGCCATTACACTATCGCCCTCCACCATTTACCAAGGGCCTTCAACGAGTGATCTCCACCGTTGATCTCCTGGGCCGATCTCATCTGACGGCACAGGTTATTTCCGAAATCCCAATTTCAATTCTTAACCTATTTCCTCCGCCCAAAGTATTTTTCATCTATTTCCTTTGTTTTTATCTCATTTTCCGATAATGTGACCCCTTCGAATTATTTGTTCACAACTAATCTCCACCATTGATCAGACATAGATCAGTGGATCTGACTTAATTCTCCACCGCTTCTTCATCAACCACTCTCCTTTTGACCTCTACGCGTAATCTCCGCAGTTGGATGTTGTCATCCAACGACCATGCTCTTAACCACAATCTCCAAAGCAATTTTACCCAAATACGTAGGATTTCTTAATTATTTCTTTGTTTGTGCAGGACTTTAAAGGTTTTTCAAGTGTTTTAAAAAGAAAATAAAAGTTGAGGATGACGATCCTCCAAGCTTTTGTTTATCAAAGAGATTGTTCCACAAGGTTACAACACCACACTTGCCAGTGTCTCATGAATGCTGGCAGCTCTATAAAGCCCCTGTCGCACCTGCACATCAACAAGACACGGTGAATATTAAAAGAAACATAGGGTATCAGTGTTGAAGACCAAATCAAACCAAAAATGAAGGATTAAAGCTAGTTTACACAGTTTTGATGGATTATGGCTAAAATCAAAAATCAAAAGCCTAATCCACTAAATTAAACATAGTTAAAGAAAAGAAGACAGAATTAGGCCGAATTAAGCCTAAACACACAGAATCAAATCAAATTAACGGTGTTTAAAGAAAATCAAAAATATCTATCTGACCCAGAAAGCCTCCACTGCCACATCAGAGGCTAATTGATTCCTCTCAGCTACCAGATTTCCACTTGTAGCCTCAAAGCATTCAACAGGGGTCGATTTATTACGTAACAGAAGATATTTTCCCCAATACAGCCGAGCAATTATTTCAGATCAAGGAACTTATTGCAAAATATCAGCAGAGTAAATTCCAAGGTGACACAGAGCCTTAAAGTCAACGAAAGCTTCCACCGAGCTTAATTCTTAATGTAAAAAAATTAATACAGAGGAAATATCTGTAAACTTCTCCATCGAGGCCCTCAAATGCCAAGAAGAATTTATTTGCATTAATTGAACCTTGAAGACCTTTTATCCCATCCCACCTCCTCATATCTTCCATAAATACTTCTGTAGAAGATGAAACAATGTTGGTTGTAGAACTTTGAAATATAGTTGTGCTCGAAAATTCTACATGTAAATAGTGTTCAAAGGCTCCTGAAGCTTTGTTTGTGATCTAATAAGTTAGGCTGAGAAGTGAAGATGATTATTGAACTGAAACATCGGACTTGAAGATTGTAACTGGTTTGACATCAATAAACAAGCTGTTTCTTGGGATCCTAGTCTATATCACTGGTGAAGTGCTTCTTTCTGTGTTATTGTTTTCCTTTCATGTATGCCATATTGTCCATTATTATCTGAAAAAGAACAGCAAGCATAGATTTAGGACTTACTATTTACAGTACCCTTCTCTGACTGATAAGCTTTATCTCAATGTTTTCCTCCAAATTGTGTATTTAAGAATGATTCAATACGGTTCAAACAGTTAGGAATGTTGGTGTTCCCTCATCCTACTGTTTACTTTAAACATTGTTCTTAAATTTTATTTTCATTATCTACTTAGTAAATTTAGACTAGAAAAGTGATGGTCTACCCTGTTTTCTAACTTCTTTCTCCAAAGGTAAATTTTGAAAGTTTCCCTAAGTGTATGCTGATAGCAGACTAGATTTAAAAGTATTTTATCTAATCTTAAGTTGCACTTTGTTTCTCTTATTTGTTTTCATCCTTTCTGAAATTAATTATGCGGATTATTGGATTGTTTGTCTCTTGAGTTATCTTTAATACGAACTTGTCCAAAGAGGTTTATGGTGAGCCCTACCCTTTGGTTGGTTTTAAACAGTTTCTTAAAAGGCTTTTCTTGTTTGGACAGACTATAAATCCTAGTTGAAATTATTATCTGTTACCACACCTCCAACACTTTTATTGTTCCATTCCGTCATTTTATCTCAAAATATCTTGTGATATAGATGACTTTCCCCTTGGACAACTCTTGAAATTGTTGCTCAATTAAAGCCTATTATGACTCCATAGCCCAATGGACTAAAAACCAGCGTTATATCTATCTAATCAGTCAAATCTTGTTCTAATTGCTTGCAAATTCACACGTTTGAAACTCTTTCCATTTTATGACTTTCCACTCAACTAAAATCATGCTCAACCATCCAAAACAAACAAAAACCCTCGTTCTTAATAACTAGCCTAATATCATACCCAAAAACCTTAAAAGATAAATCAATCTTTGCACTTATTGGAGAGATCCCTCTCTGGATTCAGGAGGGATAGATCCTAGAATCCAAAAGTGGTTCAACTATTCTCTCTGCAGTTCTGGTCTCACCAATCTGTTGGAATTACGGGGAGCTAACATTTCTGGTGACTCCACTAGGGAGTTCTGAGTTAAACTTCATCCTACATACTATCAAAACCTCAGGAAACCTCTTGATTTAATGATATTTTTTTCTATTAGCCAGTGTAGCCACCAGCAACTAACATTTCTGGCGACTCCACTGGGGATTTTCTTAGTTAATGACATTTTAAATACACCTTAGGACTCTGGAAAACCCTTGTCTCAAGAAAATTTGCTATATTCGCCAGTTGAGCCACCAGCAACTAACATTTCTGGCGACTCCATTGAGGATGGTTTCTCAGTTCATAGCTGCTTAGCAAGATTTTATAGGCTCATTAGTCTCCAAAACAACCACAAAAAACTCAGAAAAAACCCAAAAAATTTTTAGATTGGTACATGGTGGTGGACCATAGAACATTTTACCTCCTTAGGAGCTAAAAACTTCCACCTGGCGACTCGACACTCTGAAACTCCCAAACGACCAAATGACACCACTAGTAGAAGACCTTGAACTGATTGAACAAAAACAGTGACCTCTTTTTTTGATTTACAAACATGGATTTAGATATAGACCCAGATGACAGACATATGGTCATGGAAAAATTGATGTACATGCTTGGAAGAAGGGTGGGGTTTATGGCTAATTTAGATATTGGAAATCCAGAGCAACATATATCTTTCCCTCAGCAAATGCAAACTCTACCCCTACAAGACATATATGATCAATAGGATTATAGAGAAAATAATCAAGAAAAATTTCTAATCATGATGGAAAGGAGGATTTACATGCTTGGAAAAAGAATGGATAAATTGATGGCTAATATGAATATTGATGATCTAGAGCGAGCTATGATTTCCCCTTATCAAACACTAGCCCAATCATCTCAAAATCAAGACAGTGACCAAGATATGTATTACGATCAACACTTTATAGAAGATAATGAGCAAATTTACAAAGGAAGCAATAAAGAGGGTTGTCCAGAAATTTCGGATTGCCTTCCTATGTCTTGTATGATGCTGATAAGAGATATTCATGACCTAAATGCAAAAACTTATAGTGAGCAGTACTTTGAGGAAACCAGTAGCCATTTGCAAAGCACGAAACCTGAATTTGAGGAGACACCAACACATATAGAAACCCATCCTTTGTGTTATAACTCATTTCAGATTATACAACAAGAGTGGCATCCTGATAATAAAGAGAAAATAACTCATGAACCCGATGGGAAAACTGCATATCATAACGCTCATGAGGAATTTTTTACACAAGAAGATCAAGAAACAATAGATAAACCTCAAGTTTTCCCTGCAAGCACTAGTCAAGATCCTTTAGAAGAGGCTCAAGAAAACATCCAGCCTCAAAATTAGCCTTTACAAGAGACAGAGAACTGTTGTACTTTTGTTCAAAGAAACATAGAAACATCTTCCCCATTGATAGAAGAAGAGATAGATCAGACTATTAATAAACAGTTAGTCTCTGAAGCTTATTGCGAAATGAATATTTTTGCTCACTCACGTAGAGAAATTTGTTGTAAAGATGCAGAAAGTTCTTTTATTGGTCATAAGAAACAGGGTAGCTCTATTTCTGTTTACACTAAAAGAAAAATATCTCCTTTAACGGAAGAACAAATTGATCAAATACTAAGCAAGCAGCTACCCTCCAAACCATCATCTCAACCAAAGAGTCATGAACATGGTGCCTTTTCCATAAAACAATTCAAGGACACCCAAGACAAAGAGGATAGTGAGGAAATTGATGATAAAACTGAAACTAGTCCTTTTTGGAATATGAATTTTGATGGGTCATGTACTAAAACTAATGCAGGTGCAGGAATATGGCTTTAAAATACAGGAAAAAATTATTCTGAAGCCCATTCATATAAATTGAACTTTCAATGCACAACTGACATAGTAGAGTATGAGGCACTTCTTTTAGGGCTACAATTATTGAAAAAATTAGGAGCCCAGAAGATAACAGTTCATGGAAATGAAAAATTGGTAATTGGGCAAGTCAAAGAAGAATGCATGGTTAAACATCCTATACTTAGAGCCTATAAGGATGATGTCATGGATTTATTGAAATCTTTCAAAGAATTCCAACTTATCCTTGTTCCTAAAGACCAAAAAAGTTTTGCTAGTGGATTATCCCTTGTGGCTAGTACCTGTCTAAAACCTTCGGAGAGCAAACAATATACAATTCAAGAAAAATTCAGACCAGCTGTCCCAAACAACAAAAGATACTGGAAAATTTTTCAAGGAGAAAAACAAATAGAAGACTATCCTACTGAGGATAGACCATCTCTTCAAGAAGAAACTTCTCCCATCACTAATATCAATCTGCCATTCAAAGAACTTGAATTTATATCAGAAGCAAGCTTAGATTTAGAGAAAGAAGAAATTTCACCGCTTGCTATTTTGTAGGTTAAGAATGATGATGCTTCCAAGAAACAAACTGAAGACATAATCCTCAAAGTTGAACTCTTGGAAGCAGACAGTCTACCAAACATGGAGGGCCAAAGAGAAGATAATCTTCATCTTTTCTTTATTGATCCTTTGGAAGAGTGTGTGGAAGTTCCAAATGGCTCAAAGTATCAAGCATTGATCCTTTGCAAGAGCCTAAGACATGAAAAATTGTCACCTTCTGTGATAGTTTTGGTTTTGAAGATTAATCTTCAAAATGTACTATGCATACCCCAGACAAGCAGCCAGAGTTTCTTCTTCTTTATGACACTACTCAACAATCCTCCAGGCTTTTGTTTATCAAAGAGATTGTGTCACAGGGTTGCAACACCACGCTTGCTGGTGTCTCATGAATGTTGGCAGCTCTATAAAGCCCCTGTCACACCTGCACATCAACAAGACACAGTGAATATTAAAAGAAATAGAGAGTATCAGTGTTGAAGACCAAATCAAACCAAAAAAGAAGGATTAAAGCTGGTTTACATAGTTTTGATGGATTATGGCTAAAATTGAAAATAAAAAGCCTAATCCACTAAATTAAACACAGTTAAAGAATAGAAGACAGAATTAGGCCAAATTAAGCCTAAACACAGAGAATCAAAATCAAATTAACGATTTTTAAAGAAAATCAAAAATATCTGTCAGACCCAAAAAACCTCCACTGCCACATCAGAGGCTAATTGATTCCTCTCAGCTACCAGATTTCCACTTGTAGCCTCAAAGCATTCAACAAGGTCCGAGTTATTACCTAATAGAAGATATTTTCCCCAATACGGCCGATCAATTATTTCAGACAAAGGAACTTATTACAAAATATCAACAGAGTAAATTACAAGATGACACAGAGCCTGGAAGTCAACAAAAGCTTCCACCGAGCTTAATTCTTAATGTAAAAAAATTAATACAGAGGAAATATCTGTAAACTTCTCCATCGAGGCCCTCAAAGGCTGAGAAGCATTTATCTGTATTAATTGAACCTTGAAGATCTTTTATCCCATCCCACCTCCTCACATCTTCTATAAATACTTATGTAGAAGATGAAACAATGTTGGTTGCAGAACTTTGAAATATACTTGTGCTCAAAAATTCTACATGTAAATAGTGTTCAAAGGCTCGTGAAGCTTTGTTTGTGATCTAATAAGTTAGGCTAAGAAGTGAAGATGATTATTGAACTGAAACATTTGACTTGAAGATTGTAACTGGTTTGACATCAATAAACAATTTTTTTCTCGGGATCCTGGTCTATATCACTAGTGAAGTGCTTCTTTCTGTGTTATTGTTTTCCTTTCATGTATGCCATATTTTCCACTATTCTCTGATAAAGAACATCAAGCATAGAGTTAGGAATTACTGTTTACAGTACCATTCTCTGAATGATAAGATTTATCTCAATGTTTTCCTCCAAATTGAGTATTTAAGAATGATTCAATACGGTTCAAACAGTTAGGAATGCTGATGTTCCCTCATCCTACTGTTTACTTTAAACATTGTTCTTAAATTTTATTTTCATTATATGCTTAGTAAAGTTACACTACAAAAGTGATGGTGTGCCTTGTTTTCTAGCTTCTTTCTCCAAAGGTAAATTCTGAAAGTTTCCCTAAGTGTATGTTGAAACTAGACTAGATTTAAAAGTATTTTATCTGATCTTAAGTTGCACTTTGTTTCTCTTATTTTTTTTCATCCTTTCTGAAAGTAATTATGCAAATTACTGGATTTTTTGTCTCTTGAGTTATCTTTAATATGATCTTGCCCAAAGAGGTTTACGGTGATCCCTGCCCTTTGGTTGGTTTTAAACAATTGCTTAAAAGGATTTTCTTGTTTGGACAGACTATAAATCCTAGTTGAAATTATTATCTGTTTCCACCCCTCCAACACTTTTATTGTTCCATTCCATCATTTTATCTCAAAATATCTTGTGATATAGATGATTTTCCCCTTGGACCACTCTTGAAATTGTTGCTTAATTAAAGCCCTATTATGACTCCATATCCCAATGGACTAAAAACTAGTGTTATATCTATCTAATCAGCCAAATATTGTTCTGATTACTTTCAACTTCACAAATTTGAAACTCTTTCCATTTTAGGAATTTCCACTCAACTGAAATCATGCTCAACCATCAAAAACAAAAAAAAAAACCTCGTTCTTAATAACTAGCCTAATATCATACCCAAAAACCTTAAAAGATAAATCAATCTTTGCACTTATTAGAGAGATCCCTCTCCGGATTCAGGAGGGCTAGATCCTAGAATCCCAAAGTAGTTCAAGTGTTCTCTCCACAGTTCTAGTCTCACCAATCTACTAGAATTATGGGGAGCTAACATTTTTGGCAACTCCACTAGGAAGTTTTGAGTTAAAATTCATCCTACATATTGTCGGAACCTCAGGAAACCTCTTGATTTAATGATATTTGTTCTATTAGCCAGTGTAGCCACCAGCAACTAACATTTCTGGTGACTCCACTGGGGATTTTCTGAGTTAATGATAGTTTAAATACACCTTAGGACTCCGAAAAACCCCTGTCTCAAAAACATTTGCTATATATGCGAGTTGAGCCACTAGCAACTAACATTTCTGGCGACTCCACTGGGGATGGTTTCTGAGTTCATAGCTACTTAGAAAGCTTTTATAGGCTCATTAGTCTCCCAAAAAACCACAAAAAACTTAGAAAAAACCCAAAAGCATTTGATATTGGTGCATGGTGGTGGACCATAGAACATTTTTTCTCCTTAGGATCTAAAAACTTCCACCTGGCGACTCCACACTCTGAAACTCCCAAAAGACCAAACGACTCCACTGGTAGAAGACCTTGAACTGATTGAACAGACACATTGACCTCTTTTTCTGATTTACAAACATGGATTTAGATATAGACCCAGATGATAGACATATGGTCATGATGGGAAAATTGATGTACATGCTTGGAAGAAGGGTGGATAGGTTTATGGCTAATTTAGATATTGGAAATCAAGAGCAACATATACCTTTCCCTCAGAAAACGCAAACTCTACCCCTACAAGTCATATATGATCAACAGGATTATAGATAAAATAATCAAGAAAATTTTCTAATCATGATGGAAAGGGTGATGTACATGCTTGGAAAAAGAATGGGTAAATTGATGGCTAGTATGAATATTGATGATCTAGAGCGAGCTATGCTTTCCCTTGATCAAACACTAGCCCAATCATCTCAAGATCAAGACAGTGACCAAGATATGTATTATGATCAACACTTTATAGAAGATAATGAGAAAACTTACAAAGGAAGCAATAAAGAGGGTTTTCCAGAAATTTCAGATTGCCTTCCTATGTCTTGTATGATGTTGATAAGAGATATTCATGACCTAAATGAAAAAACTTATAGTGGGCAGTACTTTGAGGAAACCAATAGCCATTTTTAAAGCACGAAACCTAAATTTGAGGAGACACCAACACATATAGAAACCTTTCCTTTGTGTTATAACTCATTTTATATTATACAAAAGAGTGGCATCCTTCTAATAAAGAGAAAAAAACTCATGAACCCGATGGGAAAACTGAATATCATAATGTTCATGAGGAATTTTTTACACAAGAAGATCGGGAAACAATAGATAAACCTCAAGTTTTCCCTGCAAGCACCAGTCAAGATCCCTTAGAAGAGGGTCAATAAAACATCCAGCCTCAAAATCAGCCTTTACAAGAGATAGAGAATTATTGTACTTATGTTCAAAGAAACATATTCCCCGTTGATAGAAGAAGAGATAGATCAGACTATTAATAAACAGTTAGTCTCTGAAGCTTATTACAAAATGAATATTTTTACTCACTCACGTAGAGAAATTTGTTGTAAAGATGCAGAAAGTTCTTTTATTGGTCATAAGAAATAGGGTAGCTATATTTCTGTTTACACTAAAAGAAAAATCTCTCCTTTAACGGAAGAACAAACTGATCAAATAGTAAGCAAGAAAATACCCTCGAAACCATCATCTCAACCAAACAGTCATGAACATGGTGCCTTTTCCATAGAGCAATTCAACGGCACCCAAGACAAAGAGGATAGTGAGGAAATTGATGATAAAACTGAAACTAGTCCTTTTTGGAATATGAATTTTGATGGCTCATGTACTAAACCTAATGCAGGTGTAGTAATATGACTTTACAATACAGGAAACAATTATTATGAAGCCCATTCATATAAATTGAACTTTCAATGCACAACTGACATAGTAGAGTATGAGGAACTTATTTTAGGGCTACAATTATTGAAAAAATTAGGATCCCAGAAGATAACAGTTCATGGAAATGCAGAATTGGTAATTGGGCGAGTCAGAGAAGAATGCATGGTTAAACATCCTAGACTTAGAGCCTATAAGGATGATGCCATGGATTTATTGCAATATTTCAATGAATTCCAACGTATCCTTATTCCTAAAGACCAAAACAATTTTTCTAGTGGATTAGCCCTTGTGGCTAGTACCTGTCTAAAACCTTGGGAGAGCAAACAATGTACAATTCAAGAAAAATTCAGACCAGTTGTCCCAAAAAAAAATATATACTAGCAAAATTTTCAAGGAGAAAAACAAATAGAAGACTATCCTACTGAGGATATACCATCTCTTCAAGAAGAAACTTCTCCCGTCACTAATATCAATCTGCCATTCAAAGAACTTGAATTTATATCAGAAGCAAGCTTAGATTTAGAGAAAGATGAAATTTCACCACTTGTTGTTTTGTAGGTTAAGAATGATGATGCTTCCAAGCAACAAACTGAAGACATAATCCTCAAATATGAACTCTTGGAAGCAAACAGTCTACCAGACATGGAGGGCCAAAGACAAGAGAATCTTCATCTTTTCTTTATTGATCCTTTGGAAGAGTGCGTGGAAGTTCCAAATGGCTCAAAGTATCAAGCATTGATCCTTTGCAAGAGCCTAAGACATGAAGAGCCTAAGACATGAAAAACTGTCACCTTCTGTGATAGTTTTGGTTTTGAAGATTAATCTTCAAAATGTACTATGGATACCCTAGACAAGTAGCCAGAGTTTCTTCTTCTTTATGACACTACTCAACTGACTACATTGGCATTTTTGTATCATATGATAATGTAAAAACTCCAAGATAGAATAGGTTAGATAGGAGTGCTCATAAAGCTCAATTTTTGAGTAATTAGATAGTTGTTGATTTTTGTCCCCGAAGAAAAATCAAAAACACAAAAATACAAAAATAGTAAAAGAAAGAAAAGAGGGCAAATTGTAAAAACAAGAAAGGTATAGCCCCATACCAAAAAAGATAAACAAAGTCTACAAGTGTGAAAGCTCAAATGCCACTCCTAAAAAACACACTTCTAGTTAGTCATATAGCCTAATCATGACTATTTAGTTTTAAATTGACTACTGATAGGTTAGTGAATTTGATTTGCCAAACAGCTTAATCTTGGCTCATTAGTTAGGTAGATTAGGCTAGAAAATAAAGGTTTAAACAAGCTCAAAATCTGAACCTTAGTTTTCAAAAGAGGAATGACTCCAATTTGTTTAAAACCTTGAGTCAAAAACAGAGGTAAACTGATTCTAATAAGTCTAAAATCTGAACCAATCAATAAGGAAAAGACAACTCAAACAGAAGTAAAAAATAGAGCTAAAAGGAGAAGGGCATGCTTAAACTTTCAGATCTTAAGCCTTCCATTTTGATTTAATTTTTTGTAAAATAATATCTATATGCAGCTTGTTTTTTATGCCATATATTAGCAACAAGTTAGACTGTTCAATCCTGACTTGTATGCTTTTAAATTTCTATTTTAGAAATTAGTGAATAAAATCTGTTAGACTGTTTAATCCTAATAGATTAGTAGATTAGGTAGAGAAGCATATGAACTCAAATGTTTAATCTGAGTTCATGGAGAAATAAGAAGTAGAATTATATTAGTTTTATGATTTCAAAAGAATAAAATGTTGTCAGAGATTTTGCCAATCCAAGTGCACTCTAAAGAAGAAAAAATTTTGGATCAGTAGGATTGGGTAGGTAGAAAGCTTGTGTTGATGAAGTCCCATTGTTTTTCATGACTGCTAATATTTTCAGAGCAAAAGAAGATCATCCAAGTAAAGAAAGTTACAGCCCAATAGATAAGGCACTGAGCAGCCCCCCAGAGAATGCAAGTCTAAAGTTCTTGATGCCTTCAAGAAGGCACCATCCCCAAGTGGAGCCACTGTTAGCCACCTATAAATTTTGTCATATCAAATGGTGGCTAAATCATTTTTGCAGCCTTCAAGAAACAAGTTTTATTGCAAAAAAAAATTATCTCTTGAAGACTCATAAATACATCATGCCCTTTGTTTAATCTTCACTTCTTTTTCCCTCTTAATTATGAAAATCTGTTGTTTTCATGATGAAAAGATTGCTGCAAAAATCCCCATTTTTCCCTCATTTTAACCCTCTTCTCACTTCAATTAACCTTCATTTTTTCTCCTTGTTTCCTCACAACATTCCTCTATTTTTCCTTTATGCCCTTTTCCCCTTCATAAAAATCCCTTTGGAAGGTTTGAAAATCTTTTTTAAACCTTACTGAAACCCCCAAATCCATCAAAAACCTTGAAAATTTCATAAAAAGTAAGCTTTTTTGACTATAGGCTTAAGCCCCTTTGGTCTAAGTCCTAAACCACTTCCCCACATATTCCCACACCCCAGAACCAGGCAGTAAGCCCATAAAGCACTTATTGCATCTTGACATTCACGATCAGTGCAAGACTTTTGTTACATAAAAGTCCCAATGTCGATTGGCCCTTTCTGTATATAAGCCCCTGGCCTTTGCTTTCCATATAAATAGCGGCCCCACAATCAGGTGCTAGACACATAAAATAACCCATCCCCGATGCTATTTTCCTTTGTAAAAATCATAAAACCAATTTTTCTATGTTATAAAAGAAATACGTTGTTTCATTGTTTTGAAAGGAAAAGAACCATTGATCTTAGAAACCGATCAACGCTAAATAAAGTCTTGCATCAGAAAAAATCAGAGCGCACAAGTCTATTTGTTTCGTTAAAACTTCTGATGCAATTGGCCCTTTATACATATAGCCCCGGTCCCTTTCGCTTGTTCATATATCCAAAGGCCCCGCAATCGGGCGCCAAACCTTATAAACAACCCGCCTCCAAAGCCGTCAAACCTTTCTTTGTCATTAAAATTTGGGTTTTCATATGTTATTAAGGTTTTCCACCAGTTCATGTTTTAAATGAATCCTGACTGTTGATCTTGAACCAATCAAAAATCAGGAGAATCTCGCATAGGGAGATTTCTCCAGCCGAAACCACCCTTCCCATTTTCACTGTGTTTCATCGCGTTCGTTCCCTACCGTTGATCTCTACAGATCAACGACTCAGATTCAATTTGTCCATTACACTATCACCCTCTGCCATTTACCAAGGGCCTTCAACGAGTGATCTCCACCGTTCATCTCCTAGGCCGATATCATCTAACGGCCTAGGTTATTTCCGAAATCCCAATTTCATTTCTTAACCTATTTCCTCTGCCCAAAGAATTTTTCATCTATTTCCTTTGTTTTTCTCTCATTTTCGGATAATGTGACCCCTTCGAATTATTTTTTCACAACTAATCTCCACCATTAATCAAACATATATCAACGGATCTGACTTAATTCTCCACCACTTGTTCATCAACCGCTCTCCTTTTGACCTCTACACGCAATATCCGCCGTTGGATGATGTCATCCAACGGCGATGCTCTTAACCACAACCTCCGAAGTAGTTTTACCCAAATACACATGATTTCTTAATTATTTCTTTGTTTGTGCAGGACTTTAAAGGTTTTTCAAGTGTTTTAAAAAGAAAATAAAAGTTGAGGATGACGATCCTCCAGGGTTTTGTTTATCAAAGAGCTTGTTCCACAGGGTTGCAACACCAAGCTTGCTGGTGTCTCATGAATGCTGGTAGCTCTATAAAGCCCCTGACGCACCTGCACATCAACATGACATAGTGAATATTAAAAGAAACAGAGAGTATCAGTGTTGAAGACCAAATCAAACCAGAAATGAAGGATTAAAGCTGGTTTACACAGTTTTGATGGATTACGGCTAAAATCGAAAATCAAAAGCCTAATCCACTAAATTAAACACAGTTAAAGAATAGAAAATAGAACTAGGTTGAATTAATCCTAAACACATAGAATTAAATCAAATTAACAGTGTTTAAAGAAAATAAAAAATATCTATCAGACCCAGAAAGCCTCCACTGCCACATCAGAGGCTAACTGATTCCTCTCAGCTACCAGATTTCCACCTGTAGCCTCAAAGCATTCAATAGGGACCGAGTTATTACCTAACAAAAGATATTTTACCCAATACAGCTAAGAAATTATTTTAGATCAAGGAACTTATTGCAAAATATCAGCAGAGTAAATTACAAGATGACACAGAGCCTTGAAGTCAACAAAAGCTTCCACAGAGCTTAATTCTTAATGTAAAAAAATTAATACAGAGGAAATATCTGTAAACTTCTCCATCAAGGCCCTCAAAGGCCGAGAAGCATTTATCTGTATTAATTGAACCTTGAATATCTTTTATCCCATCCCACCTCCTCATATATTCTATAAATAATTATGTAGAAGATGAAACAATGTTGGTTGCAGAACTTTGAAATATACTTGTGCTCAAAACTTCTACATGTAAATAGTGTTCAAAGGCTCCTGAAGCTCTGTTTGTGATCTAATAAGTTAGGCTAAGAAGTGAATATGATTGTTGAACTGAAACATCTGACTTGAAGATTGTAACTGGTTTGACATCAATAAACAAGTTTTTTCTTGGGATCCTGGTCTATATCACTAGTGAAGTGCTTCTTTCTGTGTTATTGTTTTCCTTTCATGTATGCCATATTTTCCACTATTCTCTGATAAAGAACATCAAACATAGAGTTAGGAATTACTGTTTACAGTACCATTCTCTGACTGATAAGCTTTATCTCAATGTTTTCCTCCAAATTGTGTATTTAAGAATGATTCAATACGGTTCAAACAGTTAGGAATGTTGGTGTTCCCTCATCCTACTATTTACTTTAAACATTGTTCTTAAATTTTATTTTCATTATATGCTTAGTAAAGTTAGACTAGAAAAGTGATGGTGTGCCCTATTTTCTAGCTTCTTTCTCCAAAGGTAAATTCTGAAAGTTTCCCTAAGTGTATGCTGAAAGCAGACTAGATTTAAAAGTATTTTATCTGATCTTAAGTTGCACTTTGTTTCTCTTATTTGTTTTCATCTTTTGTGAAAGTAATTATGAAAATTACTGGATTTTTTGTCTCTTGAGTTATCTTTAATATGAGCTTGTCCAAAGAGGTTTACGGTGAGCCCTGCCCTTTGGTTGGTTTTAAACAGTTGCTTAAAAGGATTTTCTTGTTTGGACAAACTATAAATCCTAGTTGAAATTATTATCTGTTTCCACCCCTCCAACACTTTTATTGTTCCATTCCATCATTTTATCTCAAAAGATCTTGTGATATAGATGACTTGCCCCTAGGACCACTCTTGAAATTGTTTCTCAATTAAAGCCCTTTTATGACTCCATAGCCCAATGGACTAAAAACCAGCGTTATATCTATCTAATTAGCCAAATCTTGTTCTGATTGCTTGCAACTTCACACCTTTGAAACTCTTTCCATTTTAGGACTTTCCACTCAAATAAAATCATGCTCAACCACCCAAAACAAACAAAAACCCTCGTTCTTAATAACTATCCTAATATCATACCCAAAAACCTTAAAAGATAAATCAATATTTGCACTTATTAGAGAGATACCTCTCCGGATTCAGGAGGGCTAGATCCTAGAATCCCAAAGTGGTTCAAGTGTTCTCTCCGCAGTTCTGGTCTCACCAATTTGCTGGAATTACGGGGAGCTAACAGGCGCCAAGTTTGGGGGAGACACAAAATTTACCTTCACTGAGGAGGATTTGGAAAAGATTGCAGATTCCATTGCCACTACATCCAAAGATAGATGGAATTCCCTTGAAGTTTAGTAGAAGGTTGTGGTGGAGGCTTTGCAATCTGGACTGCAGGTGCTCTAGCTGAAAGCAGACACCCTACAAGCGAGTGTAAACTAGGCAAGGCCAATTCAAGCGAATATTCCCACCATAACCATCATCATAGCAACTAAGATTATGAGTTTCCCCTTCTCGGGCACAACATTGAGAGTAGAACCACCAGCCCTGTGTGCGCAAGTCCGTGCACGTTCCAAGGTCGGCCTCGACATTGCGAAAATAATGAGTGGGCAACTACACACTCTCAAATGTTCATCTCCGTTGAAATCCAGAACAAATAAATGTGGTCACATTAACAGCTGAGTGAGACCAAGAAAAAAACTTCTACCAAGGTTGTCCAATCTGCCCAAGCACAGGGAGCATAGCTCGCGACAATTGCACAACAATCAGAGCTAGATCACCTCATTGAATGGTTATGTGGAGACAAGCTGAAAGTAATTCCTTCCTCTACTACGTCGCAGGCCGAGATTGAGGGCTTGGTGGCTACATTGAAGGCATCTAGAACAGAGGTACAAACCGTTAAAGTAGACATGGAACAACAGATTGTTGTGATGAAGGCCAAGCTGCAGCTGGAAACCCCTCGGGAAATGTGAGCCCAACGAGCCGCACTGGTAAAAGGAAGTGACAGGAAGTATTTTGGCACACATCACCAAAGGCTCCGAGTTGCTAGAAACTGTCATGGAACTATGGTCAACTGTGCAGAATGACCCACTTCTCTGGAAATTTAACCATGAGTTGCACCAAAAAGAGCAGGACTTTGAGAAAATGGAAGCAACCATGCCATCCCTTATTGCAGCCCAGCACCTAACACACCTTCACACCATCCATGCTCTAAGGGACGATATAGAGGATCTTCGACACAAGAAGCAAGTTCTCAGTGATCATCTAAAGCCCTGGGAAGATGAATCATTGAAGCTCTCACACAACCTAGATGCGGTAGTCAAGAAGTTGAACCAAACATTGGACAGTGTCACTGCGGCTAATGAAGGACCGAATTCCCAAAATTTGTTCGAGATCGCACAAAATGTAGCTTTGTAGAGTGAAATTTTCCTACCACAATTTTCCATCGTCATTGAGTAGCTCCAAGCCAAGATGAAGACCCCACTGCCACTGTGACTCAGGATGAGTCACAAGATTGTGTTGGGGGCATGTTGGAGCAAGGTCCCCTAAGAGCAATTTAAATTCATTTTTGTAATATTTTGTAGCAGTTTAGCTTGTCGCAGGGGCTTTGGGATGGATCAAAGCCCCTAATGAATTGTAATGGCTCAAAGGGTTAGCCAAGGGGCCTCAAACCACGATTTTTGGACCATAGAGTAGTGCAGGGTAGAATAGTATAAATAGATGAATAGATCGAGTCTAAAGGTAAGTTTGGATAAAATATAAATGATAATATTGGATATGTGATACTTTTGTGAGGACTTGTCTCGGTAAAGGGCTCCTTCCAGCTGTGTGCGCAAAGACCCTAGTCCTGCTATGTGCAAACCCCGTTGGCTATGTGCATGGGTGTGTGATAGAGTCTGTAAGTGGAATCTGAAGTGTTAATGAATGAGAAGACATTTTTTTGACATTGAAGTATCTTTGTGCTCTGTTATGAGTGGTGCTACATGTTGATTTCCGAGTTATTTTTGTGTACTGAATACTGTTAGTTAATTTATGTGCACATGGATGTTATGCTTTAAAGAGTAATGAATGCTTAGATATAATTATATTAAGTTATATTGTTACTCATAAGTGTTTATCATATGATTTCTGAGCTGAGAAAGTATCCCGTTATGCATGTTGCTAAAGGCTTTTGGCTAGGAATTCTTCAGCGCACATCTGTTATATCTAAAGGTGCCCACTTTAATTAATTCTCTCTTTCTCAAGGTGAAAATACCTGGTTCCAGCACCTCCCATACTACTTCGGGTGAGACCTTGACCTACGCAAGCGAGCCATTTCTGAAAGGGCCAGTAGTATAGGAGTTTGTTGGTAAACCTTAAATCTCAACCTGGGTCAAGACCCCTTCAAGCCAAAAACTACCCTAGTTGAGATAGTCCTGAACAAGAAGGGTTTGTATAACATTAAGAAAAATATTCCACAGATATGCAACAGTCATTGAAACCAATATGACAAGGAAGATTTGTCTAATATCCAATGAATTAGTCCACAAGTATGCAACAATGATAGTAGCAATTACAACACATTCTCAATATGATAAGTACCAAAATAAATGAAATATTTCAACTAATTTAGCATAGATGAAATAAAACATGAATTAAAAACATTCACAGAATATTCTTACAAATATCCATAATCCATGCATGAAGAATGTGTTGCCCCATAGGGGTTCTGATATTAATTAAAAGTTCCAAGTCATATGTATACAATGAACACCACTAGCTCTAGTAGTGGAGCGTTGGAGCCGCTCTTTGCTCCTCAAATGAACTAGCTTATCTCTTTAATACATTATAAGAGGATCTAAGGTGGAAAATTCATTTTCTCATAGAATATGGGTGTATATATAACCAATGGGTAATGCTTCACCCTCCTTGTCACTCTTTGACTATTCTTGTGATTGTTTGACTTCCTATGACTCTTCATCTTACATGACTCTTCATATTTCATGTGTTTCCTTTAGACTTCCATTTTATAATACATTTTGAACACAATTTAAATGATCCACAATAATGATGTGGCATATGATGACTTGTGTCAGGACATGACATGACATTAATGACATGGACTATATGATGATGTGATAGTGACAAGTTGTCCTTCTTGCTGCTTCTCTGTTTCTTCCTTCTTGAATAGACGATACATGTTATTCTTCTTACTCCTCCTTCTAACTTGAAAATGAGGAGTCTTCCATGTTATCTCGATCTTCATCTTTTGTTAGAGTTCGATGTTACTTCGTCTTCTCCCCTATTAATTATCTCATTTATTCAGCTTTGTATGTGTATTATAGCATGTCATCCTTCTTCATAATCTTTCCATAGCATGATAGAGTACCTAAATCTATAATAAACTCATGACAAGACGAAATTAGTTTGATAAACCCCTAGTTTAAGATGGTGCATATTGATCCACTGACTGAGCTGGAACTAGGTGACAAGTTCTGAAAGAGGCTTAGTAACTGATAGATTGTGCAACTCGAGTAGAAAAGGGTGAAGCTTGATCCTTGAGACTATGCAATGTGTGGTTCAGGCTGGGTTGAGGAAGAAAATTGTGTAGTGTAGGATCTCAGTGTGACATGTTGAGGGATTTCACACTATTTCACCGAATTGTGTAGTTCTGGAGGAGATATGAGCCCAGGTGAATGCACCATTTCATAGTTCAGGAGCTAGGGGTAGAGGCTTGAGCCTTGATACTACACAATGCACATTTCATACAGGACTGGGGAGACAAAATGCGCAGTTTCTGGACTCAGTGAGCTCAACTGTGGGGTTTTCCACTGCTTGGGAAAATTTCACAGTTCTAGGAGGAAGATGATGTTGCACCATTTCAAAACTTGTGCAACTCAGGAGCTCAAGGGATGATATTCAGGCTAGATATTACATATTGCGTAGTTGAGGCCAGGATAGGAAGGTGAATTGCACAGTTCTGGGAGGCAAGGTGGGGCTTGAGCACTGAAATTTTGAAGTGCACAGTACTAGAAATTAGGAATTGCACATTGCACAATGTCAAGGGATAATGATGTAGCTTGACGGTTAGAACTACGTAATGTGCAGCTAAGGAAGGTCAGATGAGGCTAGGTTGTTGGGGAACTTCTAAAAATTAGCTAAGTGTGGGACTGAAGATATTGATATGAACAGTGATATGACTTGACTGTGATAACACACTTGAAATACTTTGATGACACAATAATGTAGATCATCTGGACACGTTGAAAACATATTTCTATCAATGCGATAACCTTATGACACACTTCGCGACAATCATGATGTCACATGTGCAACAATGCTTAAAACTTTGGGAATGAGTGTGAATCATGTTTACATGGTTATACACACTCTTTCACACAAATATAACCCCTTGAAACAACCAAAACAAGCATGCATACATTGTGCAATAGCTAACATGTGAAAATCTACTAATTGTTGAATTGTGAACAACTCTTACGATATGTGGACGATAGTGATAGTAACACATTCCAGAGAAAATATAACATGAAAAAAAAACTAATTAGAGTAAAGGGAAGTGAAAGCGAAAACCGAAAACATGAAAAGGACACTCGCGAAAAAAAAAAAAGTTTCGGGAAAGAGACAATTTGCAAAATTCACCGAAATGGAAGTACGAACGCAGCTATAATGTGAGAAATTTTCATTGTCAGTGCTCACTAACTGTCAATATGGATTGGACATTGCACAGGAATAGTCTTGATGGAATGTGCTATGATTTTCCAAGCTTTCATAGAATAATGCATGCATGAACTTATTGTAGACTACATGTGTGTGCAAATGAATTCAACACTTCCAATCCAAGAGGGAGCTCAAAAAGCATTAACTGACCAAGAATTAACTATGGAAAAATAGATCGCAAGATCCATGGTAAGCTCCAAAATTTGAGTATGAGCAAAATTTTGGAGGGTGTTTGTCGTAGAGACAACATTGGCAATACACTGGTAGAACTCCAACTTCTTTGCCTTGGTCAATTCTTTCATGTAGGGTCTAGTTATTTAGGAAATATTGATTCATTGTTTAGATTACCATGGCTTCCCCACTTACCCCATGGATAAACATGGTCCCCTTCATTTATTTATTTGGTTCAACACAAAAATAAGATCAACGATCACACAATGTTTCGAATCAGGGTAGGGTAATGAATCTCACAAGCTTTATATTTTCAGAGTATGTTTTTTCATCTATGGTGTTTCTTCGCTACCAGTAGGTCTGGACATTACCCCAGCTAAGTCACTTCAGTGACACAAACATTTCTCTACTTCCAACCATCTTGGAAAGTACCCAGGCGGAGTTGCTCACTTCACCTCTATGTGCAGGGATCATTTCTCTTCTTTCACCTTTATTTATTTATTTATATAGGACTGTGCATCAATATTTATTTATTTCGTGGGTGGAAGAGGTATCCTAAATTATTGAGAGCAGCAGAGGTTATCCCTTCAGATAATCATATGTAAGACTTCTGATATTGGTTTTCTCAATTAGATTTTCCCCTTGTCCTTTTCCACTCGATTGGATCAGCTTCAAAACTCCGAAACATAAGAACCCGAGTGCAAGCATGAGGTTTTTTAGAATAAACAAGGAGGTCATAGTTCAACACAAGGATTTCTTAATGCAAGGATCTTATTTTCTGTCAGAAAATCATCAACCAACAAATGTAACACAGAAAAGGAAGAAGGATAGAGAGTTAGCCAAATGTTGTATTTTGTGACAAAGTCCTTTTCTATTTTTCCACATTCCCTTTTGAGACAATAGAGAATCTCCATGAAAGGAATTGTTGATAGAGCAAAAATAAAAGACACAATACAACAAGAAAGTAAAACTAAAGAACAAAACATAAAATGGCTAAGGAAAACATGATGTGAAATCAAAACTATAAAACATAAGAAAAACTATAAGAAACGAATGTAGGATGGATGTGCAGGTAAACTACAATGCAATTAGACCTACTCCTAACCTAACCAACAAGAGGGTCAGGGTCACATATAATGGAATTTCCACTGTAACAACAATATTTTTTCCGCACATTCATCCACAGAGATACGAACAATTAAAATAGATATAAAGCAATGTGCAACAAAAAAGATAAAAATTTGAATAATTTGCTTAGAAATTTGAAGGTTTTCTTGTGGGTAGAAATATGTGTCACAACCACTACTTTCATCCCATTCAAATTCTTACCTCTACCATGGAAAGCATAATCATACAAACCTTAGAAGCTTCTCATGGATGGGTCTCCATCTACATCTAAATTCTTAGCAAGCGTGAGGAAAGATTCCAACTTGTTATTTGGGACAAAAGGTTTCTAGGTAAGACTATTCCAACCATTCAGTGATTGGATCATGATGATTCTATTGAAAACCTTGAAATATTTGAAAAGATTCATTTTCAATTAAAGGCGCGGGATTATGATGAGAATCTTGTGAGAGAAAATGGATCTTATCATACCCAGCAGTCATGTCCAGACAGTGAGGACTTGACATAACCATCACAGAATCTTGAAGTGCCTCAACTGCATGAAAAAATCTCAAATAGTGAGATGTTGAACGATGAAGATCAAAGGATGTAAAAAAAATTTCATTGGATATAACAGTGGGAAAATGATAAAATGGATGACATTCATCAAATATTGAATAATGATCAAATGGGTTGATTAAAGCATGAGATTGTTAGTTTCTAATGAATGAATATAAATCAATTTAAACTTTTTTTCAAATTCTCTGAATAATAGAATCATCTTCTTCCTATGATGAATGAGACAAAATATTTCTTTGTAACTTGTAACACACCACACTAGCATCATAATCATCAAAACAAGTGAAAAGGAATGCTAGTACAACAAACACATGAAATCAGTCAAAATGCAATTAATGAAGAAGAGTTTTATTTACACAATAACACATGCATTCATTCGCACTCAAGAGTATTTTTGGTGCGATGAAGAACATGATTTGTGATACGATATTCACAAGGAAAGCCAAGAATTTTTCATGATGAAAAAAATATGATAGATATGATTCCTTCAGCCAAATATGGTATTTTGGATGATCGACTTCACGATTCCATGAATTTATGAGAGATACACATTTTGAACTCGAGTTTGATGCAAGAGATTTGCATGAAGATGAATGAACTGAAAAACATTCTTCAATCTGGTCGGAAGTAAAATTTTGAAACTTTGAAAGATTACATCTAAAATACCAAACATATTTCAGGAAGAGAGTTACATCAAGTGAAACCATGCAAAGAGAAGCATTATGCGAGATAAACCAGATCTGACTTAGTTCGGGGGGCTTACCAGAATCATGAGATCCTAATATAACCATCAACGAAAATTGAAGTGCCTTGACTATCTAGAAGATCCCTAAACTTTCCAGGATTGTAAAATCGCATTTTGAAGCTTGAACCAAATCATGCATGGTTTCAATAATTCCACTGCTCACTAGATGGCAGCCATCTTTGTTATTTATTTTACTGGATTTGTCAACTTTAATAGCTAGATTGCTCAAGTCGAAAGATTCTTCTAATCTCAAATTAAAAGATAATGAAATGAGGAAATTTCATGAGCAAGATGATTTGAAGTTTTGTCTTCATGAAAGAGAAGATATGATGAGGGATGG
Organism: Pinus albicaulis; assembly: GCA_034641835.2. Classification (NCBI taxonomy): domain Eukaryota; kingdom Viridiplantae; phylum Streptophyta; class Pinopsida; order Pinales; family Pinaceae; genus Pinus; species Pinus albicaulis. The sequence goes on along the minus strand of CM076573.1, from coordinate 845,279,246 downwards.
GAATGATACTCTATAATTTGACTAGTTTAAATTTCATCAAGGAAAATCTCACTGCCTTGTGTCAATCAAGAAGATAACTCATCAAGTGAAGAACCTGAAGAGCATGAAGTATCTTCATCAAAATTATATGCATCGCAAACTTAAGAACACAAGGGGTAGTGAGATGGAGAAGATTTTTTGATAAGCACATCTTCTTTAGCCGAATCAGATTCTTGATCTAACGTAAAATCTTCATGATAAACTAGAAGAATAGTTGATATGCTTGGCCATTTGTGATTGCATACATCAATAGACTCATCATCATTGGAATGATTGTTTATCAAGGCTAGGGATTGATCGAAAGAATTTACTACATTCGATTGACTACCGATATTAGTAGTTTGAAAATCATGAAAACATGGAGGCGTATAATCTTCAAATGGATATTTTTTTAAATACAATAAATATTTAAATCTTCTTCACCTTCCTTCTCCTCTACCCGTGTAATGTGAGTTCCTTGTATGTGATCACAATTTGAACCAACCGCATGAAAATAAAAAGAGTGTGAAAAACTAGCTGGTGGAATAGATTGCTCAAGCGAATCATGGTACAAAGAATCATGTCATGTAGATGATAGAGGATGGCATAAATCCATATTGGGTTTGATACTAGAGTTATGAACAATAACATCATCTTGCAGAATGGAGGAGTTAGTCTTCACCATGGGCTTCATGAGTGATTCTGGAATTTCCTCCATTGAATCTAAGTCATGACAAGTAGAGGAAGAATGAGAGATGAATTAGGAATTTGATTGAAAATTCTCCCAACATTATTATCATCGCAAGGAAGCACCCTCATCAGAACTAGAAAAGGAGGAGGACAAGGAAAAAAAGGAACAGTAGGTTCCTCCTTTAAAATTAAAAGTGTCTCATGATTCACAAGAGCTGGGGAAGTAGGAAAATCAAGGGGTTTAGGTTCACCATGTAAAAACATAAGAACCAAGAAGTCAAACTCTTGTTTCAAGAAATCCCAATTCATATATTTTTCTAGAATTCATAGAAAAGGTGAAGTAATCCATAAAAAAATTCCTAAACAAATTCATTAGGCTTCATTATGAAGACATTGATTCTTCTACAAACATTTTGGTGATTATACATACCAAAGGTTATATGAAGCTCCCCGAGTAAATTATGAAGGGAATTAATGGTAACATGTGGCAAGATATGGAAACATCAATTAACATGACCTTCAAGGGTGGTGCATAAAAACACGCAAGAAAATTCGTCATCATAGATTTCATGAGATTCCAAAATTTTAAGAAAAATAGAAATGTGCTCAGTTATGGAAGTTTCATCCTTACCATCAAAACTTAACTGAGAGAAGTGATACAGACGCTCATCGAGGATTGAAAATTTATAAAATGAAAAATTAGAGAAACACCCCAGGAGCAAGATTTGAGGATGAACCATTTTAGATAACATGTTCAAACCATATTCAACGGGCTCAACTTCTCATCTGGCCTTCCTTCTAGTGCCATTTGTGACGGTGTTGGAAATCCATCAACCAAGTGGTCTCCCTGATGTGAGGTCAAAATTAGACCTCACACTGTCTGGATTAGGATCCCCATCCAGAACATCTTATCAGTTTCCATGTATTCTTAAATATATGCCTTGGCTCTAAATGTTAGCAAGAGAGAGGAGTGAAAATGCAGCTTCAAAAATAAAGGGGTGTGTTCCTGGTGAGTGTTCGATCACATGTGTGTCAAAGTTCTTTCATTGCAGAGGGGAGGAAAAGTGAGACTCTAAGAGAGAGGTACTAGTACCACCCTAGTAGAGACACACCTGAACAAGAAGGGTCTCTACAACATCAAGCAGAATAGTCCACAAGGATTTGAAGGTCATTGAAAACAATATGATAAGGAAGATATATATAATATATAGTGGAATAGTCCACAAGGATGTGACAACTATAATAAAAATTACAACACATTTTCAATATGATAAGTACCAAAATAATCAAAATAGTTCAAATACTTTAGCACATATGAAAGCGAACATGAATTACAAACATTCATAGAATAGTCTTACAAATATCCATAATCCATGCATGAAGAACTTTTTTTCCCATTAGGCTTCTTGTTGGTTTGATGGGGCATAGACTTAGGTTCAAAGTGACTATGCAGTCCAAAAAAATCCATTATTACTAGACATTTTAGCAATGATATTATGCACAGACCAAGGTCTCACCCGATGCAATATAGGGGGATGCTAGACCCAGGTTGATCATGTGATCATATCCAAGTTAGAAAAATGCTCAAAAATGAAACTTCTCAGAATTAGTTGCAATCTAAACAACCGGAAATGCCTCATCACTACAATTCTGGCGCCGTGAACGAGACTCAAATTTGATGTCGTATGTGAAAGATATTGAAGTTTGAAGTTTCCCAATAACCTTCAAAACAGGACTTTTGAACAAAACGTTTTTGTCATTTTTCAAAAAAATTAGATGGAAAAAAAATTTTATTTTATAAAGTTTTGAGGGCCTATTACAGGGTGCCATGTGGCCTGCCCATAGGCTGCGACATGGCCCCAGGACTATGGTTCAAAGTCATATCAAATTTTTTTATGGTAAGGTGGGTCGAACCCTCGACCCGACACCTCGGGTAGGGTCGACCCAGCCAACAAGGCAGAGAGGCAAACATTGTGAAATGGGTGAGTCGGGTCATCAAATTAATGGATGAGTAAGGTCGGGGTTAAAAAAAATGGTTAAGCCATCATGGCTAAGGGTGGTAGACCGGAGACCTCACACCAGGACCAAGGGCTAAGCCCATCCAACTGGTGAAACTTTTGTGTTAAGCCGCGGGTGCTAGCCCCCTAGCCACGTGACCTGCGGACTACGACCAGGGGCGCAGGCTAAAACTTAACCGCCAGCGCTAACCTCTTCGATATTCCTGCATGTGACTACACCAACAACTGATAGTTAAATTTAATGCAACCCCTAATTTGGTGGAGCAGTTCCGTATTTTTGACCTGTTCGACTATTTTGTTGGGATAAACTGGAGTTCCTCTAGTTTTGGAGGAGGATTTCTAGTGGCACTGGGAAAAATTTGTTTTGGTCATAACTTTCACAATATTGAACCAATTTGGATGAAATTTTAGTCAATTTTGAGTATTTTGAGCATTCTGGAGTGTTGGGGATAGGTTTTAGAGTGAACAGAGGTGTTCTAGAACATTTTTTTTTTTTCAAGGAAGCTTGGAGAGACATCAAGGCCATCAGGGAAATGGAGTTGTATTGGGATATAATTCACTATTTGAGGTGAAACAAAAGCCATTTTTAGCTTATTTCTATCTTCTGAAGTCAATTTCACAGCTTTTTTTTCTTGTTTAGGCATATTTCTTACTATATAACCAATTTAAGCAACTTAATAGAGCAAGGACATGCCCATTGGGAGCCTTGGACTCGGCAGATGTAGCCTGGGAGGGGTGAACTACCTCATGATGTTGTTGTGTTATGTTATGGTGAAGTTTATATGCTGTGTATTTCTGATTTAATATGTTAAACAATCAATTTAATTAACATTCCCTCACACATAAGACTCAGAAACCTTATCAAAAACACTTTTTTTAACCTGCAAGACATGGAGAATACTTTGCACACTTAATTTAATGGAAATGGATACTTTGCATAGCATTACAAATAGTTCCATTTTCAGATCACAAGTTTCTGCATTAAGAGGGAAACTGGATAGTGGATTTAGGACTTTTCCTTCTTAACAGAGCTTCAGATGCTAGATGTATCAGTAATAACATCGAGGTTCAACACATTTGTTGAAATTACTCAAAGTTTGTGTGATATTACTTATTCTTGCATTAAAAAAAGTAAATAATTGTATAGAGGACTACGCTACTTAGTTATAGGTCAAACCCTTTTTGAGCATAAATATTTAGAAATAGTAAGTAAAATAAAAACACATCAATATAACTCATATATTTCTCAATAACTCTTCAATTAACACCAAGATACTTCTCATACATCCACTTTCCACGTTGTGCACACTGTTGCAGGGGTCTGCAGAAACAGCTGCAAATTTCCTAAGTTTTCCACACACATAGCTACAGGGGCCTTTTTGTCTAACCCAAAATAGACTCTAACTCAAAGAAGTATTACATCTAAATGCATCATTCAGCTTCTATTTCACTCCCTATGACTTCTATCTCCCCATTATATAGATTTTGCATTTACAATACCATGGTCCAAAATCATGAGCAGAGTCCAACGTTCATTACATAATAAGGGGCTTTGACCCACCCCAAAGCCCCTATGACTCAAAATAGACTCTATGTTGCGCGTTGATCTCCTTGATATATAGATTCTTTCCTTTGTTTCTTACTTCATAGGGATCCTGGCTCCAACAGGCCCCCCACACAAAATTTTAACTTGTCTCGAGTCACAATGGTGGTGTGCCATCGATATTCGCTCTGATGTCGCTCAAGGAATCCTTCAACTAGGGAACTTCTTCAGCACACTGCTTTTCTGCCACATGCTGGAACCTTGTGTTCTTGATCCATGCTCGCTTGATTCACGCTCGCTTGTGTTTGAAACCCATCTAAAGTCTCATGCCCCTGACCAGCAGCGCGAAGCATCAAGACTCTACGCTAGGCATATAGTCATTACGAACTACTAGGTAGGGAGTCATCCTTGTATGACATTACGAAGATACCATTAATAAAATTAGGGAACAATTCACCATTCATCTTGGTGAGCTAGACTGTGCCTCCTTCTATCACCTCTTGAACAATATACGGGCCTAGCCAATGCATTTGTTTCTAACCTAGGAATTTTTCAAACTTACTTTCATACAAAAAAAATAGATCCCCATGCATGAAAGTCAATTTCTTAATATGTCGATCATGCCATGCCTTCTCTCGTTCTCTTTGAACTTGCTGATGAAATCCAATGATGAAATGATCTTCTTCTAACTCGAGCAGTTGCGCCAATATCTGCTCCATCATGTCGTTGTCCACCATATTTGTCATTGTTATGATATAAACACTGGGATGATAAACTCCATTAGAATCATTGATTCCTAGCCATACACTAGTCTGAAGGTAGTCTGGCCTGTGAGCCTCTTACAGATAGTTTAGTAGGCCCATAATACAGCAACAATGCGCAGATCCCAGTCACTTATGTTAACATTACAAACTTTTGTTAGAGCATTCTCCAATATTTTGTTGAAATATTCAATTGTGTCATTTTCCTAGGGGTCATATGGAACACTCTTGTGGTGATCGACTTGGAATTCTTCAGTCAAGGCTTCGATAGTGTTATTCAGGAAATGTGTTCCCGGTCACTCATCATAATTTTCAGACAAACAAATTGAGACACAATATGCTAAAAAATGAATCTATTAGTCGTGTACATAGTACAATTCTTTAATTTTTGCACCTCATCCCATCGAGTGACGTAATCAGTCACAGTAATAATGTACCACACACCTGTTTTCTTTCCCGATGGATCAATTGGACCTACAAAGTGAATCACCCATTTATCAAAAGCTTGCAACATTACTTGGGGTTGAAATTCCATTTCATCTCCTTGTGACGCTCTTCCAATCCTATGACAAACATCTCATGTGCTACAATATGCCTTTGAATCTTTATGTACCATAGGCCACCATAATCTAGTATGCAGAATCTTCTACACAGCAGCTTTTCCTGTGTAGTGAACTCCAGTGACTCTGCCTTGTCCTTCAACGAGTATGTCATGTTTTTCATGCTCAGGAACATATCTTTGAAAAATTTCATCACCCCCCATTCTGTACAGGTGCCCTGCAATCAGGGTAAATTCTATCGCCCTTATGACTAGCTCATTGTTCTGCTGCATAGTGTATTCTCGAGGTGTGATTCCCGTGGAGAGAAATTGAATGATATCTATGGGGGAATTTGTTGGCTTGATGGAGCCTAGACCTGGGTTCAAAGTGACTATGTAGTCCAAAAAAAAAACATTATTACTAGTGCTTTCGACAATGATCTGCTTGTGCAAACCACATGCAGACCGAGGTCTCACCTGAGGCAATATAGGGGGATGCTAGAACCAATTTAATGCATCCAGAGCGGCACTGGATTGTGGATTTAAGGCTTTTTCTTCTTAATATAGCTTCACAAGACAAATCTATCAGTAATAGCACTAACGTTCAACACATCTGTTGAAATTACTCATAGGCTGCACGATCTTACTTATTCTTGCATTAAACAAAGTAAATAATTATACACAGGGCTACGCTAATTACTTATAGATCAAACCCTTTTTCAACATAAATATTTTGAAACAATAAGTAAAATAAAAACACATCAATATAACTCAGATATTTCTCATTATTACTTCCATTAACAGCAAGATCCTTCTCATACATCCACTTTCCACCCTACACACACAACTACAGGGGTTTACGCACACGGCTACAGACTTCTTAAGGTCTTTGTGCACATAGTTGCAGGAACCTTTTCCTCTAACCCAAAATAGACTCTACACAAAGCATTCTTACATCTAAATGTATCATTCAAATTCTACTTGCCTCCCTATGACTTCTATCAAGACCCCTTATACAGATTTGGAATTTATAGTACCATGGTCCAAAACCATGGGCGGATTCCAACTTTTATTACATAATAAGGGGCTTTGACCCATCACAAAGCCCATATGACTCAAAATAGAATCAGAATTATGCGCTCTACTCCTTGATCTATGGAGGCTTTCCTTGCTTTCTTACTTCACAGGGATCCCAGCTCCAACATACCCCCAACACAAAATGGTGACTTGTCCTGATTCAGAATAGTGGTGCACCATCGATCTTCACTCTAATGTCGCTCAAGGCATCCTTCAACTGTGGAAGTGCTTCAACACACTGCTTTTCTAACACAGTCTGGAACCTTTCATGCTTGAGCCATGAAAAGTCTCATTCCCCTGACCATATGTGCGAAGCATCAAGACTCTATGTCAGCCATATAGTCATTGCGAAATACTAAGGATAGAGTCATCCTTTTATAACTTTAAGCGGCTACCATTAATACAACTAGGGATAAGTTCACCATTCACCTTGATGAGTTGGATTGTGCCTCCTTCGGTCACCTCTTGAACAATATACAGGCCTAGCCATTGCATTGGTAGCTTTCTTGGGAATTTTAAAAACTTACTCTCATACAAAAAAACTAGATCCCCATACTTGAACGCCTTTTTCTTAATATGTCGATCATGACATGCCTTCTCTCATTCTTTCTAGACCTACTGATGAAATCCAACAATGAATTGATATTCTTCTAACTCGATCAGTTGTGCAAATCTCTTCTCCATAATGTCAATTTCCACCATATTCGTCATTGTTGCAATGTGAAGTCTAGGGATGATATACTCCATTGGAATCACTGCTTCCTAGCCATACACTAGTCGGAAGGGGGTTTGGACTGTTATATTATTATAGGTAGTTCAATAGGCCCATAATACAACAGGAATGCATAGATCCCAATCATTTTTGTTAACGTTTCAGACTTTTCCTAGCATGTTCTCCAATATTTTGTTGAAAGCTTCTATTGTTCCATTCGCTTGGGGTTGGTAGGGCACACTCTTATGGTGACCAACTTAGAATTCTTCAGTGAAGGCTTTGATAGTGTTTTTTAGGAAATGCGTTCCTCAGTCACTCATAAAAAAATTTGGACAACCAAACTAAGACCCAATATGCTCAAAAATGAATTTTGTTGTCATGTCCATAGTAAAATTCTTTTTTGGTTGCACCTCACCCGACCGAGTGAGCTAATTAGTCGCAGTAATTAATGTACCGCGTAGATATTTTCTTTCCTGGTGGATTGATTGCACCTACAAATTCAATCACCCATTTATCAAAATATTGCAACATTAGTTGGGGTTGAAACACCATTTCATATCTTCACAACGTTCTTACAGTCCTCTGACAAACATCACATGTGCTACAATATGCCTTTGAATCTTTATGTACCATAGGCCACCATAATCTCGCACGCAAAATCTTCGGCGCAGTAGATTTTCCTGCGTAGTGACCTTCAGTGACTCTTCCATGTGCTTAAACCAATATGTTGTGTCGTTCATGCTCAGGAACATATCTTCACAAAATTTCATTAGCCCCCATTTTACACAGGTGTCCTACAATCAGGGTAAAGTCTGTCACCCTTATTACCAACTCCTCCTTCTGCTGCATACTGTATTCCTAAGGTGTGATTCCCATAGAGATAAACTGAATGATATACAGGGGGACCATTTTTTGGCTTTATGGGGCCTAGACCCAGGTTCAATATGACTGCACATTCCATCAAAACCCACTATTATCGACCCTTTCAACAACAATCTTCTTATGTAGACTGAAGTCTCATGCGAGGTAATATAAGGGGATACTAGAACCAGGTTTCTGCATCCAGAGGGACACTGGACTATGGATTTAGGGATTTTAATTCTTAATAGAGCTTCACAGGCCAAATATATTTGTAATAACAGTGAGGTTCAACACATATGTTGAACTTACTCACAGGCTACGTGATCTTACTTATTCTTGCATTAAAAAAAGTAAGTAATTATACAAAGGACTACGCTACTCAGTTATAGATCAAACCCTTTTTCAACAGAAATATGTTTGAAATACTGAGAAGGGGGGGGTGTTAGTCATTAGTAATTTTTTCTTTTGTAGATGACTAAATTCTTACCCTAGATTTCTAGAAACAAAGTTCGTGAACATTGTGAGTTCTAGAAATCTCACTGCCTTCATTATCCTTAAGATAATTTTTTCACTATATCATAATCCCATCATGTCAAGCTTAGCTCACCCATCCTAGAAAACCCATCATGGCCTCATATCACTCATTTTGTCTATATTTTGTCACCTTTGGCCACAATCCTCTGTTTTTTTTTACCTAACCCCTCCACTACTACCTCGGGCCACCAATCAACCAACCCTCTTATGTCTCCAAAAATACCCCAAGTACTGATGGTCTCAAAAATATCTCTGTAGGCTCTTTAGATAAATCATGAAATTTGGATTTTGGATCTTCAATACATCAATCTATCAAAAACTTTGTTTTACACCTAGGTATCCCAATTCAAGTTTTCAAGCAAAGGCCAAGGAAACTTCCACTAGGTCACCTAGGGTTTCATAAGTCATAGGGTTGATTTGGTATTCTAAAAATATTTGTTTTTCCTCTGTAAAGAGGATGCATTTAAAGAAGAAGGAGGTCAAGTAACTTGGTCCAAAACTGATCAAAAATCCATACAAGAAAGGTCTCCTTGGCCAAAGCACAAATTCTGCAAGGGACAGCTACCCTTGTTCACATTTCTGCAAAAATGATCAAAGTGGTCATCAGCATAAAATAGGTAAGGTAATGGGATGAAAACATCACATGAGGACATCCATAGCAAAGAGAAAGGTAGCAGGATTGTGTTTAAAAAGAATCGGGGCTTTTTGGTTTATTGACAAGACAATGTTGCCAAGAAAAGAACCATCACAAAGACCACCAAGATAGAAGGCAAAGAAACACAACCAAGAACACATTGAAGATTTTCAAAAATAATAAATAAACTTTGAAGGGTTATAGAGAACTTAGAAGACAACACTGCTTATTTTTCTCTAAGAGACCTAAAACCTAAGAGTTTGGAAAGATGGACAGAACAGGTCAAACAAATATGATAATTCCTACTTCATAGACCGCAGAAGGCATTCAAAGGATTCTCAAGGTGGCTTTAGGGTTTGTCAAAAGCAGCACTACTTCACTGCACCAAAGGAAGAGAGGGTAAATTATATCAATATGAGGGAAGCCTTAGCTTTCAAAAGATACAATACAAGGTCTTCAAAATGGTCAAGACAAAGAAAACATAAGGTAAAGTGCCAAAGGAGAAAACCATGTTGAGAATAAGTTCAATCTTGAGGACATAAGGGTCAGAGTCCAAACCATGACAAAGAAACCAAAAGCCCTGTGTTAGGCACCTGCAGAAAATCAAAAGTGGCCAATGAAACACATGGCATGGTATGGTGGCTTAAAACTCTTTGTCAAAACAAATATGTTACTACCTAGAAAAAATATGCAAAAGGCAAAAGACATGTTTCAGGTCACTAGCAATCAAAAATGCCCAAGGAGATAAAAACAGGTTTTTCAGTTTGATGAATATATGCCAGAGTCATTTTGAAGTAGTGCCCAAACTTTGAAAAGGTCAAAGGGGGCTGAAAAGGACATCTATATCCTTTTAGTCAGCCATCACCACGAAAGAAGACAAGATGCCTTGAAGAAAGTCTTCAAAACCCTACAAAATATAAAAAGGCATCAGTTTATAAGTTTAGATTATCTCTCTCAAGGGGTATAAAGGTGTTTCAGATAAATTTTAAACTTATTTAGAATTTGTTAAGGAGAAAGAAGCTTCAGGGAGAAAAACAGGGTTTTCGGGTTGTTTCTGGGAAAAGTGGTTATGGCGCTATGCAAATCACTGGTGCTACGCAAACACAGGCTGGCACTGCGCTAACTAGTCATCTGGCCATTCAAATTTGAATGGTGCTACGCAAATTTTTCCTAGAGCTATGCAAATATCGGGCATTGCGCAAACATGGGCCCGACTCACCCAGAGATCGGAAAACAGCTTGAGAACTATGCTAACGAGAACCTCTGCATGACAGCTTGAGAACTATGCTAACGAGCCACCCGACACCCTGTACGATTGCCCGGGAACTATGAAAATGCCACCTGACTCGCCCAAGAGATTCGCAGACACTACCTCCTGCCCAGCACTGTGCTAACCACTGTGCAAGCCTTGCCGGCACTGCGCAAAGAGCCCGACCCGACAACACGGGCAGGGCACTGCGTAAATTCCAGGAGCCTTCAAAAGGAAATATCTCTTGCCCAAATTCCAATTTTCGTCCTCTATTCACCTCTAGGATCTGTATAAGAGTCAAGAATTGGTAGGTGGCCTTTTGTCCTCATCCCCAAAGAAAATTTTCAAGTTAATTTTAGTATTTTATGGCTTTAAAAGTTCAAACCCTAGACGATTAAACCCTAGGTCTAACATGAAAATGAGCCTTTGTGTTTAAAAACATCCTTAAAACTAGTTTTGATGTCATGTGAGGGTAATTAAGTTAAGGTGACTGCAATACACCTTTGAAGGGCCTCCTTAAGCTACAAGGCAACTAAACCCTAAGAACCCTAGCCTCCACACCACTCTTTCTCCTAAGTTGACTCCTTCATCATCTTCACCTTGTTTCATCAAGCCCCAATTTTTAAACCAACATCCCCAATCACCATGTCAGGAGCTAAGAAAATAAGTAAGATTGATAAAGCTCAAAGGCCTTTAAAACCAAAAAATAAGGGAGTAAAAGTAAATAGATTGGAACCTCAAATCATAGTGGTCATCACCTCCTCTCCTAGGATCTTGTCATGTTTTCAAAATACAAGATGTTTTCAATTTTGTGAGAGGTTCAAACAAGTAAAGAGCCATCATGAGCTTACAAGGCTCCTCATTTTCAATTTACACAACAAGCACTCAAGCCTTGCAGGAGTGGATTTTGAGATCTCAGCAGGTGCCATCTGTGAGGCCACATGTATCCCAGCTGTGGGTGAAAAATGGTTAAAAATGGAAAATTGGACAAAGACTTTTTAGAGCCATTTATCAAAACAAGGTATAGAGGGGGCAATAAAACAGTTTCTCCTTTCTCACACCTCAAGCACAAATTTTCCTCCTTGATGTTGGTTATCATGAAATACTTCACCTGTGAGGGGAGGTACTCCTGGCTCTATACATATCATGTCAAACTCCTTATGCATTTCACAGGGGTCAAGGTGATAAACTTGCCTTACTATCTCTATAGGAGCACTGAGAAAATTTCTTCTATTGTTTGGAGGAGAAATCATCCACAACAGATGCATAGCTTATTCCACCATTCCTTGATCAAGATGGTGGTATTACTTTAGTTGGAGCAGCAAGGTGCCCCTTGGGAGGTATTCATTTTTGGGAAAAATACTGAGAGGGGGGCGTGAATCAGTATTTAGGGTAAACTAAAACTTTTTACTTTTTCACTCTCTAAAACCCATACGCTACTTTCCTTTAGTAAACTCGCGTATACACGCGGATATCCTTCATACAACTCGCATATTAACAGAGATCTAAATATGCAGATATTTATTAACTTAGTTCTTTTCAATATTCATTCATCTGATGTTAAGTTATCAGTAAACATGTGCAGTAACAACAGAATAAGCCATCACACAAAGCATCACACATGAACACCAGGATTTTTAGGTGGAAACCCAAGTCGGGAGAAAACCACCGCTGCAGTTGCTCAGCCTTCAATATTTTATTATAGAGAAAACATCTTACAGCATATGTGCTGGCGCAGACTTGACCAGCACGCAGGCACCCACCTGCGCTCGTTTACCAGCCTCTCCTGGAAGGGAGCTACGACCCCCCGACTCGTTTACTCTCACTCTCTCCCAGTGAGCCACAACCCCTCGGCTCTCGCTACGTCCCCACCTCCGGAAGGGAGTTGCACCCCCTGATCAAGGGTTAACCCCCCGCACCTCTATGGACCACGTTTCATCAATTTTCACACCGGATCCAAAGCTCTTTAGGACACAACTTGCAGGCCACGTTTCATCATATTTTCAGACTGGACCCACTCCATACTTTTAAGCACAGTCAACCATGAAACTGATACATATAACTCACTGACAGATATCAGTAAACCAGCAGAACAGATCAGACATTTCTTACCACAGACTTCAGCAAACCCTAGTTTGCATACGCGCTTTCCTTTCACTGATGTCGCGTATATATGCGCTTCCGTTCACATAAACCAGCGTATACTTTTGTACATATTACAGAACTATTTTCATTGCGCATACGCGCTTTCTCTTCAGCGAAGCCGTGTATATACGCGCTTCCTCTGCGGTGAACTAGCGTATGGTTCTTCAGACATTTAGGTCATTGCAATTCTTCAGAACAGATACATCACACAGATTTAACCCTTTACTTCAGACAGATGTTCGCCTTATCTCAGATCTAATCATTCCATAAATAGATCTAGCAAATATAGATACATTTCAGATCTAGATATCCCGCTTCATCATTTCTTCATAGGTGCATCATAGATTCAGATCTATCATCAAACCTTTACCCTTTCCATGCAGATATACTTCACAGAGAAGTATTCATTCAAGCTCAGACATCTTGCACCCACACTCATGATTTGCACAATGAATTTCTTCTCTTTATATAGGCTTACCCTTTTTCAATACCATGAGCCAAAACCACATTACTTCCGATGGTATTCTTGGACGGGGTCATTTAGACGAATCATTACCCAATACAATGGGTCAATACCATGGTGGTTACCCCTGGTTTTGCACTCTATGAGCGCTTTTGCCCATACGCGACTTGGCACGTTGTTTCCCGCGTGCATACGCGACTTCTCCTAGGCAAATCCGCGTATGCCTTGAGACATACTCTTTTCATCATAGATCTAGCACATACTGAATTTCTTTCTTCATTCTCTTCTGTACTCACTGTAGATACATCAGATTTACTTCATCAAGAACATATTCTATCAAGCACAACTTCATCAAGTAAGTTGCCATCATCTTCATCAAGTGGGTTGCCATTCAAGGACAACACTCAGCATCATATTACTTAACAAACATCATTTCACATTAGATTTACATCATTTACCAAGTCCATCAGGTCAAGAATAACTTTATTAGGTGGATTTCCATCAAGGAAAACACATGCCAACAATCTCATGTCTTCATCTTCATTAAGTGGGTTGCCATCAAGGACAACACTCTGCATCATACTGCCAACATTCATAGCATATGAAGTCTTCACAAACCCCCAGCCTCCTCCTCAACCAAATTTTCCCTCCTCATCTGCACAAGTACCCTCATCCCAAGAAAATCTCCCTCCTTCCCCTTCTATTGATGCATCAAATGAAGAGGATGACAGTGGTAATGATGAAGAAGAGGGTGACAGTGGTAATGATGAACAAGAGGATGACAGTGGAGGTAATGAAATCAGTGAGGCATAAATAGAATTTATTGAGGAAGAGAAAGAGGGAAATGATGGTGAAGAGGAGGGAAATGAACATAGTAGTGGTAAAGACAAAAACAATGACAAATTAGAGGGAGGCAGTGATAATAGTGATGCAAATGATTCTGCCCAAAGTAAAGAAAGGGATGATGTATATGAACACAGTGATGACCAAGAAGATAGTGAGGAAAATGAAGAGGAAGATAGTCAAAAGGACAATGAACATGACAGTCAAAAGGAAAATATGCATGAGCATGACAGTGAGCAAATTCATAGTGAAGACAGTGACAAAATGGAAAAGTAATGAACATGAAGAAATAGCAGATGATGAAGAGGAAATAGAAGAATAGGAAGAGGGAAATAATGAGGCAGAAACAGAGTTTGAATAAGGGAACAGTGGCATAGAGGATGACTCTGCCAGTGTATCCAGTGGGAGACAGAATAGCAAAGAAGACAGTCATAACTGTCATGACAATAATCATGATATTCATGACACAAATCAACCTTCTAGTGGTGATAAAAGTGAACACAATACAGAGGATGATGAAGAAAAGGACCTTAACGATGAAAAAATCCAAGATGAATAAAGTGTAGGGGCTGATAATCCCAATGAAGACCAAAGCTATAGCACAAAAGGAAGCAAGGAGGGTAATGATGATGATGGTGTTGAAGGTCAAGAGGGCAGTGATCAAAAAAAGCATGAGATGACTGATGGGAATCATAGTGAAGATGAAAAAGCTGATGACAGCACCAAAGGTCACAACCAGGATGAAGACACCACCAAGACCACCATCACACCTCTTGCATTCATATACCAAAGAGGGCCAAGGCAAGTGTTTTCTTCCTTCAAAATGCAAGGGGTCTTGCCATCTGCGTCAACTCCAAAGATTGACAAGGGAAAGGAAGAGATGGAAAAAGGTAAGCAACAAGTAAAGGTGGAAGAGGAGGATCCTGAAGTAGAAAGGGAGTTTGAACTTATCAAATAGACAGTGATGAAGAAAATGAAACAATAATTTCAAACTCCCTCCTCCAAGACAAGAATGCACAAATAAAATACCTAGAGGCTGAGTTGGAGAGTGCAAAGGATGCCATTCACTTCTATCAAATGAAAAACAAGAAAATGAGTGCCCAGCCAGCCATCTATGAGGCTAGAGCACTCAAAGCCTATAAATAAGCCCAAAGAGCACAAGTCAAACTAGAGGAATACATGGGCCCATATGAAGAAATTGAAGGTGAAGAGGAACAACCTAGGAAGAGGCCAAAAACCATGGGGCTAAGGAAAGCATTGGCAAAACAAAAGGAAGAGGAATCAGCCCTAGCAGAGCAACTTTCCATCACTGAACTCCTTACCATGGAAATTGAACATGATCGAGAGTCATGGCTTGAGAGGGAAAACATACACCTAGAGACCAAGCTGAATAAATCAAATGAAGGCTTAGAGTTGCAAAGAAAGATGACAAAGTATTATGCCAAGAAGCACAATCTTGATTGTGCCAAACTAAAGGAAACCCTACTTGAAATAAAAAACCTAAAGGAGGAAAAAGAGCATGACAACCTTGGATTTTTGGCTGAGGCTTCTCAGTAGTTGTCCAAGACCCCTTAAGGAAGGTCTCCACCAATTTTGACAGATTTTGGAGCAATTATTGTTTTTTGTGATTTTCAAGGCTCATTAGCGCAACGCCACTGGCATTACGCTAATACATGGAGCATATCCAGGAGAAAAACTTGACATTTTTGGGCTTCTCACACCTATTACATTATTCTCATCAAGCTTCAAATGATTTGGAGTAGGTTTGACCCCTCAAAAGGTCAAAACCCCTCACTTTTTTCACCTTTTTGCCACTATTTTGGGCATGGTGCTGTGCAAATGAAAGTCTTGGGATTTTTGAATTTTTGACTAGGCTACAGGAGTTAGATCTAGAAAATTCAAGAATTTTTAGACTCATTAGGCTTTCCAACAAGCCATCATGGAGCCAAATCCAACATTGGGAAGGGGTCCAAAACTTAGTTGCAAAAGACCTTATTTTCTGCTGAAAGTGGTGCTACGCAAATGGACTGTTTAATGTCTTTTGGACCAAAAGTCAACAAAAAACACTCATTTATTGCAAAATCATTTTTATGTGTTTTTTGAAGCAAATCACTCTAGAATTAGGTGCAAGAAGTTATTTTATCATTTATTTCATGAGATATTTTCTGCCTTGGGCCTTGCATGGTCTCTTAGGCATAAATGACATTTATGACTGATTTTGACATTTTCCAACCCTATCTAGGGTTTTTACCTCCTTTTCTGAGTTACATAGAGCATGAGGGCTTCATTGTAAATGTTTTCATTTGATGAGCTTTGAGAGAAATATATGGTTTTATGAGCTTGGAGAAGAAATTGATGTTGTGAAGTTGATGAATGGCTTGCCTGGATCGATGATGGATAAGCTTGTTCGTAGGACTCCTAAGCTTGGTTAATGGTGATGTATTCTTAATTTTTTTATGTTTCCTTGTTATCATTATGTTTCATTCTTCTTTTTTGCTATTGAAGAAAAAATTATAGGTTGAGAAATGCTCCTTGAAGCACCTTAGTCCTCATGTCTTCTATGGTCTCGATGTTTTCCTCTACTGGGTGTGTTTGAAGAATTCTTAGCTACTCTTAAAGCCTCCTTATGCTTGTTTGTTTCATATATAGATTAATATTCTAGTTGAAAAATATGATTCATGGTAAGCCCTGATTGCTTGAAACTATCTAAACATTGTCTTGAAACCTCTCTTTGAAGTACTGTTGGCTAGGTTAAGTCAAAGAGGTCTTGTTCTGATCTCCTATTAGTTTGCCTTAGAGTTATTTGTATCTTAATCAACAATTTTTAGGAGTTCCCTCTTTGATTTATGAAAGTTATTGTGTTATCTTATATGTTTTCTAATTCTGAAGGTGAATTTACTAAAAGTTAGATAATCTCTTATGCTTTCTATGTTTCATTGGAATGTTTATCTTGGATATCTATCTATTTAAGGTATTTTCATTGAGTAAATGGTTTGCCCTATCTCATGATTGGTATCTTTTGCTTATCATATTTAAGACCTTCTTGTTTATGAGTATATGACAAAGAATACTTCACTGCCCTTTTCCTTACCTTTTTTTTCCCAAACTTAATGTCCACTTCATTTCACTCACGACCTTAAGGATCCATTAACCACACTAGATTGGACCTGCAACACGCTCTATTTCATTTTTGAGATATGGATGACTTTTATTGACTCCATATCCCAATGATTTAAATACCTCTCACTCCACCTATTCTACCTGTTCATCTTACCCAACCAACAAAATCAACAAACCCTACACTTAACAACTAGCCTAAAATCAACCACCTAAAGCAAACAAGAACACATCCTTTGCATCCAATAGAGACAGACCTCTCTGAGTCCAGGAAGGCTAGTTCCTAGGACTCCAAATACTGGTTCCATGTTACCCTATAATTTTGTATACCAATCTGCCAAATCACGGTACCCTAACATTCTGGTGATCACGATTGGACCTTCTGAGTTAGTGACAAACTAAGTATTCCTTAGATCTCAGAAAACTCATAAAAATCCTTAGATTGGTATTTAGTTTTTGATGGTGGAAAACAAGTACATCCTTAAAACAGTAAGCATCCTCCACCTGGCGACTCCACTAATCTTCAGTAGCCATGTTAACCCCACTAGTCCTCATAGACTCCCCTGGGAATGCATTGAGCAATCCAAATCATGTTGATGGTGGACAACAAAGTTGAAACCTTCCAACTGGTGACTCCACAACTCTCAATATATCTAAATACTCCACTGGTAGAGAACTCTAGACTGGTTGAAAAGAGATAGTGACCATTTCTGATTTACAAACATGGATCCAAAGATACAAACGAGATATGCTCCGATGAACAGAGATCATATCGCTAGATTTCTACATAAAATGCCTGAGATAAATTGGTTAAAAAACCTTCTTATATTTCAAGATTAAAAATTTGGTGACCCTTTGCTACATCTCATCAAATTTCATATACATGTATGGAGGTTAAAGGTTGAATGGCATGAAGATTTCCTCATGAAAATTTTTATGGCAACATTAGAAGGTAAGGCAAGAGAATGGTATGAACGACTGAAGCCTGGTAGTTTGCTTTCCTTAAAATATCTCCACAAGATATTTTGTGAGCATTATAAAGAAAATTATCCATCTCTTTAATTAGCTGAAAAATGTTGTGATCAATCCGAGGACCTCATACAATACCTTGTGAACATTGATGAAGATTTAGGAAATTTGCATCCTGAGGATATATTAGAATTCATTCATCAATTTCATTCTCAAGATAGCTATCATGACATCCTAGAAGAGTTATTTGAGGAAGAAATCAATCAAGGAATAGAAGGAAACCCACAATATCTCGCTAAAAGCACAAGTGATTATTTATCATCCCTTCTAAGTGAGGCTAAAGAAGACATTCAACCTCAAAATAAACCTTCACAAGAAAGAGAGAATTGTTGTACTTCTATACAAAGAAAGAGAAAAATGCCTCCTCTTTTAACTAAAGAAGAAATAAATCAAATGCTAAACATGCAGCGAGCCTCTAAGACTTTATGTGAACAAAACATTTATGTTCATTCTCCTACCAATCCCATCTACCATACATCAAAAGAAAACTTGTAGATCAACTCAAAGAAGAACAAACTAGCAATCCAATATGTTTGATTGATGATGTTACTTATGTTGATAATTTTCAAAAGTTTGATCAGTCTAATGATGATGTCCTCCAAATAGAAACTAACCTTGTAGAGCAATCAATAGTTGATTTGTGGGATGAAGTTCACTATCATCAGCTTGAAAAACGTAAGCAACTAATATAGGTCACCTATGACACTGATAAGGAAAGCCTTGAGAGTTTACAAGTAAGTGAGGAGTCTCTGACTCTTTGCTCTGCTTCACTTCAGTCCATTAGAAATAACTTTCATGTAATTGGAAATCAGCAGTCTTTCAGTTTTGATGTTGAGGTTGAGGAGGATGATGAACTTCTTAAGCAAGTTGTCAATGAGAAGCCTTTTCCTTAAACGGTTGAGGAAATCATTTGGGACATGGAATCCTCCTTAACTCCAGATTTGCAACCACCAAGTTCCATTGAATTACAAATTGCAGATGAAGGCATGGAATTGATGATCACAAGAAATTTTCTACACTTCTTTGTCAAGAAGATTTGTTGCCAAGGAGTGCTCCTACTCATCAACATGGTGGTTTTCACATAGAACTCAGCCCACTCTATCAGAACCCATCATGTTTTCTAGAGGATAACATCGCAATATATGACGAGTCTACCAGTTCGGATGATCATGAGGAAGAGGAAAATTTTCTTTCCCAAAAAAGTACCAAGTTCAGCCAAGTGGAGAAAGAAGCAGTCCTAGATCAATATTATCTCCCGAATCTTCACATTCAGGTATTGTTTCAAGATCCCTTTGCTGATTTGTTAGAGACATTTGAAGAGGGAGTAAAACATGTCAAGTGCAGTTCGATGAAGAATTTTGATAAAATTTTAGGCACTATTGTTCAAACACAAGTAAGGTGGGAATGGCCATTTAATTTTTCCAGCACCGTCAAAGAGTTGAACCAAGATCCCTCATGCAATCATCTACTTGATTGGTTGTATTGGAAAAGAGATTTAACTAGCTGAATGTATATCATGTAAAAATTAGATTAGGATAGATAGGCATGCAAATAAGCTCATCCTTTGAGCATCTTTTAGTTATAGATTGTTTTGAAAATGAAAACACAAAAACAGAGAAAAGGTGGAAAAAGAGGGCATATTTGAAAAGAGGTACACCCCCATACCCAAAAAGTGGTAATGTTGAAATTGTGCAAGCCTAAATGCCACTACTTGTGCCAAAAAGTATTGTTCAGTCATCTAGCCTAATCATGGCTAAACATGTTTTCAATTTATTGTCGATAAGTTAGTGAAAGAGAGATTATAAAATCATTCAAACTTGACTTGTCAAAAAGGATAGATTAGGAATGAAAGATACTGGTTCCACATGCTCAAAACTAAACCAAAGAGAAAATTTAGGGATGCCTAACAAATTCTGAATCATAGCCCTCATGTTTTCTAGTTTTTCATTATACAAAAATAATGTGTGTGTGCAGCTTGTCCAAATGCCACAGCCCATGGCAAATAAAATTTCCTAATCCTGGTTTGATCATGTTTTGAATTTCATGTCAGTATAATAGACAATAAGGTTTCTCAAACAGCTTAATCTTGATAAATGATTAGACTAGGTAGAGAATAAAAGAGTTCATTAGCCTAATCTGAAGTCTTGGAAGTAATAAGGGTAGAAATAGAAAGTATTTTATGCTTTCAAAATAAAATCATGTCAAGGGTTTGACAGCCCAAGTGCACCCAAGTGAAAAAAAAATGTTAGGAAAGTAGGTTGGGTAGGTAGAGATGAAGTTGATCTAACCATGTTTTTCAAATTATTGAGATCACAACTTCAAAGAAGCATTATCAAATGAAAAAGAAGTAAAAACCTGCCCAATGGATGAGGCACTAGTCTTCATAAAACTAAGAGACATGAAGTTCTGGACACCTCCTGAAAAGGAGTTGCCCTCCCCAGGTGGAGCCACTATTAGTCATCAGTAATTTTTTCTTTTGTAGATGAATAAATGCTTACCCTAGATTTCTAGAAACAAAGTTCATGAACATTATGATTTCTAGAAATATCACTGCCTTCATTATCCTTAAGATAATTTCTTCACTATTTCATCATCCCATCATGTCAAGCTCAGCTCACCCATCCCAGAAAACCCATCATGGCCTCATATCACTCATTTTGTCTATATTTTGTCACCTTTGGCCTCAATCCTCTATTTTTTTTTACCTAGCCCCTCCACTACTACCTCGGGCCACCAATCAACCAACCCTCTTATATCTCCAAAAATACCCCAAGCACTGAGGGTCTCAAAACTATCTCTTTACGTTCTTTAGATAAATCAAGAACTTTGGATTTTGGATCTTCAATACATCAATCTATCAAAAAAAAATTTTTACACCTAAGGATCCCAATTCAAGTTTTCAAGCAAAGGCCAAGGAAACTTCCACTAGGTCACCTAGGGTTTCATAAGTCATAGGGTTGATTTTGTATTCTAAAAATATCTTTTTTTCCTGTGTAAAGAGGCCACATTTAAAGAATAAGGAGGTCAAGTAACTTGGTCCAA
The DNA here is from genome assembly GCA_034641835.2 of Pinus albicaulis. Lineage (NCBI taxonomy): Eukaryota > Viridiplantae > Streptophyta > Pinopsida > Pinales > Pinaceae > Pinus > Pinus albicaulis. Next base: position 845,257,972 of record CM076573.1, on the reverse strand, counting down.
AAATGATCAAAAATCCATTCAAGAAAGGCCTCCTTGTCCAAAGCACAAATTCTGCAAGGGACAGCTCCCCTTGTTCACATTTTTGCAAAAACGATCAAGTTGGTCATCAAAATAAAAGAGGTAAGGTAATGGGATGAAAAAATTACAAGAGGACATCCATAGAAAAGAGAAAGGTAGCAGGCCTGTGTTTAAAGAGAATTAGGGTTTTTTCATTGATTGACAAGACAATGTTGCCAAGCAAAGAACCATCACAAATACCACCAAGACAGAAGTAAAAGCAACACAGCTAAGAACACATTGAATATTTTCAAAAACAATAAATAAAATTGGAAGGGTTATAGAGAACTTAGAAGACAACACTGCTTATTTTTCTCTAAGAGCCCTAAAACCTTAGAGTTTGGAAAGATGGATAGAACAGGTCAAATAAAAATGATAAGTCCTCCTTCATAAACAACAGAAGGCATTCAAAGTATTCTCAAGGTGGCTTTAGGGTTTGTCAAAAGTAGCACTACTTCACTGCACCAAAGGAAGAGAGGGTAAAGTATATCAATATGAGGGAAGCCTTAGCTTTCAAAAGATACAGTCCAAGGTCTTCAAAATGGTCAAGACAAAGAAAACATAAGATAAAGTGCTAAAGGAGAAAACCATACTGAGAATAAGTTCACTTTTGAGGACATAAGGGTCAGAGTCCAAACCATGACAAAGAAACCAAAAGCCTTGTGTTAGGCACCTACAGAAAATCAGAAGTGGCCAAGGAAGCACATGGCATGGTATGGTGGTTTAAAACTCTTTGTTAAAACAAATATGTTACTTCCTAGAAAAAATTTGCAAAAGGCAAAAGACATGTTTCAGGTCACTTGCAATCAAAAATGCCCAAGAAGATAAAAACAGGGTTTTCAGTTTGATGAATATATGCTAAAGGCAATTTGAAGTAGTGCCAAAACATTCAAAAGGTAAAAGGGGGGTGAAAAGGACATCTATATCCTTTCAGTCAGCCATCACCACGAAAGAATGCAAGATGCCTTGAAGAAAGTCTTCAAAACCCTGCAAAATATAAAAAGACATAAGTCAAAGGAAGAATATTAAAACATAAGAAAAGTGGGTTTATAAGTTTAAATTATCTCTCTCAAGGGGTATAAATGTGTTTCAAATTCATTTTAAACTTATTTAGCATTTGGTAAGGAGAAAGAAGCTTCGGGGAGAAAAACAGGGTTTTTGGGTTGTTTCTGGACAAAGTGGTTCTGGTGCTACACAAATCATCAGTGCTACGAAAACACAGGTCGACGCTGTGCTAACCAATCATCCGCCCATTCAAATTTGAACGGAGCTACGCAAATTTTTCCCGGTGCTATGCAAATATCGGGCATTGCACAAATGCGAGCCCGACTCGCCCGGAGACTGACAAATGCTGCCTGCACCCGACACCTCTGCACAATAGCTTAGGCGCTGGGCTAACGGGCCACCCGACACCCTGCACGATTTCGCGAGAGTTGTGCAAATGCCACCTGACTTGCCCAGGAGACTGGCAGACACTGCCTCCTACCTAACGCTACGCTAACCGCCATGCAGGCCTTATCGGTGCTACACAAACAGCCCGACCCGACAGCACGGGCAGGGTGCTGCGCAAATTCCAGGAGCCTTCAAAAGGCAAAATCTCTTACCGAAATTCCAATTTTCATCCTCCATTCCCCTCTAGGATCTGTAGAAGAGTCAAGAATTGGTAAGTGGCCTTTTTTCCTCATCCCCAAAGGAAATTTTCAAGTTAATTTTAGTTTTCTATGGCTTTAAAAGTTCAAACCCTAGACAATTAAACCCTAGGTCTGACATGCAAATGAGCCTTTGTGTTTAAAAACCTCCTTAAAACCAGTTTTGATGTCAAGTGAGGGTAAGTAAGTTAAGGTGACTGCAATACACCTTTGAGAAGGCCTCCTTAAGCTGTGTTGGGGTTCCCATGTTTGGCCAGATTGGCAAGACCAGAAGATGAGACAACATCAAACCACTTTCAGACCTTAGGATCTAGCCCTCCTGGGTCCAGAGAGGGATCTCTCTATAATATGTCAAAGGTATATGTCTTTGAGGCTCAAGGTTTAAGATGTTAGGCTAGTTACAAGGCTCAGGGTTGTTTGTTTGATTTGTTTGATTCGGTTGTTGGGAATCAGGAATGAAGGGTTCAATATAGATCAAGGATGAACAAGAGATATTTTAGGCAAAGGAGAGGCAAATCAGAGAACATCAAGGCCATTGGGCAATGGAGTCAGGAAAGGGCTTACTTGCTATCAAAATGAAAACTTTCAGTTGGGCTAGTCATCTAAAGCATTGGATCCTAAAATGATTTGATGGAATGGAACAATAAGGAGATCAAGGTGAAAAAGTGGAAAGGGAGATAAACACCAATTTTTCGTCCATAGATCAGGTCAGAGGTCATTTAACTCCAAACCTACTTGGACATACTCATAAGCAACTCTCAAAGGTGGTTAAAAGCAGCTTGAGGGAACTTAGATAGGTTTAAGAGACTGAAAGGATCATAGAGAGAAAGAGATTGAGTTCTAAACTCCTAGCATTACCGATTCATTCAATTAAACACTAGCAAGAACATCTAAGAAACAGATTAAATAATTCATACATCAGCTAGTAGAAAATATCATGAACTACACTGGTTAAACCATTTGAAATCTATTCCCAGACAACACATTAAGTAGAAAACATTAAGGCAAGGAGAGCATAAACATGAGGTGCCTAACAAGGGCAAATCTCATGCCATATTTCTGATGCAAGCCAGAAGAAATGAAATGAAATGGAAATAAACACATAGACAGGAAAACATCACCTCAGCTTTAGATCAGGATCCAAAGAAATGTGCTTGCTATATTAAGAACAAAACCAGTCAAGTACAACATAGCCAAAACCTTGATATTATGTCTGTAAACCTTCCTCAGCCTATCTTACAGTCTTACATAGAGAACCTGTCTCAAGAGGACAGCTTGCGTTCTACTGATATCCAATCAACAACCTTTACAATAATTTCTTCCTGAGTTTTATAGTATAAGAGAAGCAGAGGAGTTAGGTAAGGAACTAAATGCAATATTAACACTCAGGAGATGAAGAGGGCCGAAGTCCATTCTATTTTAACTCTGAGCATTAATCTCTGGCACTTTGGAGGAAAAAATGTTCTTCGTCAGGATTCATTTACTCCATTTAGGGCTTTGATGCATTTTTTTTTTGTTGTACTCTGTGGTACTCTTGGTGAATAAACAAAATGGTAAATAAATGGCAGAATGGTCTGCCATACTGGTGAAAAAAATTCTTTGACTGCTCGAGACTGTACTCAGGGCGGAACTTTCTTCAAGAACACGATATGGACTGAAAACAATATGGGAAACCTGTCCTTTCCTGGGGAAAACATTCTGCTGATGTAGAGAAAACTATCATACATTAAATTCTGCACCTCTGCCAGTGAAAACCTTGCTATTGCATCCATACTGTGTATTAATGGTGGCGTTTCACCTCTGTACCCTGTAATCACCAACACTGTGTGAGGAAAATCAATGCAATAGGAGGTTGGTGGAGCGGAGGGCGAAATATATGATAGCGCGGCGACGGCGGAATGGTGGCTTTTCACCAAATAACAATGTCAAAATGCAATGAAAGGGTGAAAACATATGAATAATAGGGTTTGATGGTTGAATGTAGCGTAGACCATTAGATCGTGGTCTAGGAGCAAAGATCAACGACGAAGATTGACACAGCAGAATGATATATGAAAACGAACGAAACAAACATGAAATGTAAGACTTTAATGCAAATATGGAACTTTGGTTAAAACCCAAAATGCATAGGGAATGGGAGAAAATGCAATGAAACTTGCGGACATGAACGTACGAGGTGGGAACCAGTGGAGGCGGAGATGCGATTAGATCTGAGCCGTCAGATCTCAGATCCAACAGACATTCAAATTTACTTCGGAGCATCGCAATCGGGAGGGGCAAGGGTGACACATTAACATACTTCCGATTGCGATTGGGGTGTGCGATGACCGTCGGATCGCGGGCTAGATGGATGGTCAGGATCAGATCGGGGGCTGATGTGATCCGGCGATCAGAAGGGGGATGAGATGGAATGTTGCGATTGCGATGGAGCGATCAACGCCGGACCGTAGGATCAATAGGGTAATGGAAGGCTAGGATTTGGTCGGAGCAATTGCAATCAGGGGAAAATAGGGGTGACACACATTACAACTTCCGATTGTGATTAGGAGGGAGGAGCGATGACCGTCGGATCGGCGGGGAGGATGGACGGTCAGGATGTAATCGGGAGATGGTGAGATCGGGGATCGAAAGACAGGGCTTGAGATTGATCGTGGGGGGACAGCGATCGGGGGAGGTCGCGATAAATCGCATCGCAAGTATTTGCGATGGACCGATCGAGGGATAAAACACAAGTGTTGCGATTGCAAAGGTTTGCGATATGAGCGGGCTGTCTGAACCCGATAACAGATCAACGGTTAAAAAACAAGCCGCGGGACTTAACGTGATAAGCCAATCACATCGAAACTTTCCTATGTTACAAAGGATTTCGGCCCTCTGCCAATATTCTGATTGCAATTAGCACTTAGGACTTAAGCGCTTGGTCCTAGTGCAAGGGAATGTGTGGGAAGTGGTTGAAAGGGGCTAGCGGGAAAGGGGCTAAGCCCTATTATAATGTTTAAAAGTGGGTTTTAGTCCATGTTCAATGGAATTTAAGGTTGGGAAGGGTAACGATAGGAGGACAAAGGGGAGATTTGAGGAAACAAAGGATAAGGGAGGGATTTCATGGGGATTTTAGGAATATTTAGGAGAGTAAGAGGAAATTTAGGGGAAACAAGGGGGGATTTGACAAAAGGGAAAAAAGGGGTGAAATGAAGCGTTCTACAAAGGATACAAGGGGCGAAAAAGGCCTTTTTGAAAAAAAATTATCATTTAGCAATGCTCATGGACATCAGTACAGCAGGGGTGAAACAGTCAGAGGTAGGGAATCTAGGAAGGCTTCAAGGATGATGTGTTTTCAAGGGAAATTCATTCCTTGAAGGCTCACAAAACAATCTAGCCCCTTGCTTGCATTGTCAAGGGATTCATAAGGGGCTAACAGTGGCTCCACATGGGGATGGCTTCTTCTTGAAGGAGTCAAGAATTCAGAAATTGATCTTTGGTGTAGGCCAGATGCCTACTACTTAAGCCATCTTTCTTCTTTGATTATCAGCTGCCACAAATATGATAGATCAGCAGAAAAAATTCCCAAATAATCTACCTACCCTTTCTACCATCCTAGCATTTTTTCTTCTAGGGTTCATTTGAACTAGTAGACCCTTTACATCATTTATTTTTATAACAGAATATAAAACTATTCTAAATATACCCTTATTGCTCCATGAGACCAGATTAGACTGTTGGTATCATATGTTTCTCTACCTAATCTAATATCTGCTAGGATTAAACTGTCCAGCAGATTTCTTCTCTACATTCTACAACAGAAATTTAAAAACAGTCAAACTAAGATTAGACAGTCTAGTTTGCTATGGATCCAAGGCATAAAAACAGTTGCACATGGACAGAAAACTTTGCAAAAAACTGGACAAAACTTTGAAGGCTTAAAATCCGAAATCTTGGAGTATCCTTCTTCTCTTTGTGACTCAAGTTTTGAGCATGTTAGAGTCACTTCTTTCCTTCATTTCAGCTCTGATTTTAGGCATGTTGGAGCTGATTTTTCTTTCTTCCTTGCTGGTCCAGATTTTGAGCATGTTAGGACCTGCTACTTTTCTTTCTTTTGGCTCATATTTTGATCATATTTGAGCCAATCCTTTGCACTTCAAAGGTTCATGTTTTAAGCATGTTTGAACCTCCCACTTTTCCTCTGTTTTTTGGAACATTTTCTCTTTTTCTTGAAAATAAAAACTGCAATGGTATGTACAATGGGAATGGAAACTGGAAATTGTAAATCAGCAAAAGTAGTGTTTGAGCATCCTGCCATTGACAGGCCCCCCAAACAACTCAGTGCCATCTAATTCTTGTAAGAAGAATGAATTTGGACCCACAGTAACTTGAATGATGTATGGACCTTGCCACAAGCTATCAAACTTGTCGTGCTTTCCTTTATCCTCTCTTCTTGAGTCCCACTTCAGAACTTTATCTCCAATCTTGAAATCAGCAGCTTTGGTTCTTTTGTCAAACAACCTCTTTATGTTTTCCTAAACTTTGAAAGCTATATTATAAACTTCTTCCCTTGTTTGCTGAAGATGAATTGTTTGGTTTATTCTTCTCACCATACTTTCTTCTTATGTTTGAATCTCTTAGACCAGCTTGATTACTGGTACCCCAAGGCTAGTAGGAAAAACTGCTTCTGCACCATATACAAGCTGAAATGGTGACATGCCAATGGACTTCTTGGTTGTAAACCTGTCAGCCCATAAGGCATGCACCAATTTGTTATGCCATGACTTTTTGTTCTCTTCCAACAGCTTTTTGATGATGGCCACTAGGCTCTTGTTTGATGATTCAGCCAATCCATTACCCTGAGGGTAATAGGAAGTTGAATGACCAAGATTTATTTGATACCCGTGACAAAAATCAACCATTTTCTTGGATCCAAACACAGCATCATTATCAGTGATTATTTTCCTTGGACAACCAAACTGAGAGAGGATATGACCTTCTAGGAACCTAATGATGACTGAATCTGTGGCATTCCTAGTGGGTATGGCCTCTATCCACTTAGTGAAGTAGTCTGTGGCTGTTAAGATCCATTTGTGTTGTGCAGAAGAAGCAGGGTGGATTTCCCCAATAAAATCTAGGCCCCATTGCATGAAAGGACCTTCAATAGTGATGGGTTGTAGAGGGAGGGGAAGGAGTTTTCTCTTGCCTTCAAAAATCTGACATTTGTGGCAGGCAATTACCATCTTATGGATTTCAGTGAAGAGTGTGGGGCAATAATAGCTAGCCCTGAGAATTTTGTTTGCAGTGGCCTTCCAGTTCAGGTGGCCCCCACACTCTCCTCCATGGAATTCTTGTTTAATCTTTTCTGCCTCTGTTTCAGGCAAACATTTAAGCAATAGGCCATTTGGATTTTTCCAGTATAAGTTTTCATTCAAAATGCAGTAGTTTCTCGCTTTAAGTTTTATGAATCTAGCCTTGGTTTTTGAAAATTCAGGTGGAGCATTAAGGTTGGTGAGCACATAAAGGATATCAGTGTACCAAGGGGAGTTCTGAAACTTCTCTTCAATAGTGGGGTTAGGCAATCCCTCCTGCTCATCTAAGGAAGCTACCATGTTAATTTCCAGGGCTTGCAGATTTGATTCAGCCATTAATTTAGCTAGGCCCTTCCCTTTGATTAGCTTAGTGGTTTTTATCTCAAGATCATATTCCAAAATCACAGCAATCCATTTTCCCCTCTTCCCATTTGGGTCCTGGGACATAATATCTTTGAATATTATGTTAGGCACATAAGCTATGGTGTGGGAATGCAAAATGTATACCCTAAAGTCCTTCAAGGCCTTGACTAAGGCATAGGCATGTTTTTCCATTATGTTGTATCTCAAGGGTGCATCTCTTAGTGCTTTGCTGAAAAAGGCAATTGGCTATTCCATTCCCTCTGTGTTTTTCTGCAGTAAGACTGCAGCCACTGTATGCTCAGAGGCAAATGAAAATATCAGGAAGTCTTTTGAGAAATCAGGGCTGACCAGGACAGGAGCTTGGGTGAGTGCAAGTTTTACTGATTCAAAAGATTGCTTAGCTCCAACAGTCCATTTAACTCCTTCACCTTTCTTCAGCATGTTAGTCATATTCCTAAGGTGTTCAGCTAGGTTGGGGATAAATCTCCTAAGGAAGTTGATTTTCCCAATGAAGGACTATAATTCTTTGATGTTTCTTGGGTGTGTGATCTGTAGTATTCCCTCAACCCTCTCTGGGTCTATCCTAATTCCCTTTTCAGATATAATGTGGCCAAGAAGCTTTCCTTATTGTAGCCCAAATACAATCTTTTTAGGATTCAGTGATAGACCAAACCTTCTACATTTTTCAAATACTCTTCTCAAATGTTTCAGATGTTCTTCTTCAGTATTAGAGTAGATTGTTATGTCATCCAAATAAATAACAATGAAATTCCCTATCTCATCTGAAAAAGCTATATCCATTGCTCTTTGGAAGGTGGCTCCAACGTTCATCAGTCCGAAAGGCACTTTTACATACATAAAGGTACCCCAGGGAGTGGTAAAAGCTATTTTGAGTTGATCTACTAGGAGTACTAAAACTTGGTTGTATCCTGAAAAACCATCCAAAAGAGAAATCCTTTTTGAGCCCACTACCTGCTGTAGAATGTGTTCCATTTTTGGCAGAGGGTAGTAATCGTTGAGTGAGGCTCTATTAAGATTCCTGAAATCAATACACAGTTTGATCTCCCCAGTTTTCTTTCTCACAACCACTAAATTTGAAACCCAATCAGAAAACCTTACGGGAACAATTATTCCTGCCTCATACATCTTTTTAATCTCTTTTTCCACTGTAGGCAACTGTTTTGGATTTATCCTACAAAGTTTCTGCCTAAAGGGTTTCTGATTCTCTTTTAAAGGTATTTTATGTTGTATAATGTTGGTGTCATAAGCCTTTAGGTCTTCGTAACTCCAAGCAAAGATGTCAACAAATTCCTTAAAAAGGTCTATATATTTCTTTTTCATTTCTGTGGGTAAGGACTTTGCCAATTTAATCATTTTTGGCTTATCTGTTGTGCCTATATTGCATTATTCTACGTCAGAGTCTGCATGCTCTATGGTGGGCTTTTTAGCTACATCGTCGAAGTCAAACAGGTCTTCTAGTAGAGCCAGACCGCGAGGTATGTTCTTATCCCTGGCCCGCAGCACCTTGACTTCTTCATTTTCTGAGTTTTCACAATTTCCATTTGTATTTCCAGTTTCTTCGTTCAAAGCGTTTATTTCTATGTTTAAATGTGGTTCTTCCTCGTCTGGGGGTTCCTCACTCAGGAAGCTGTCACTAGACATAGAGTCAGAGTCCAAAAACTCAAACTCGTTCCTGCCAGTCAGGAAATATTCAATTTGTTTATCCCCCTCGAAAACCTACCAATATTTTTTGTTGTCTGGCACTGCAGGTCTAAATTTGGTCTGTATGATGATCTCCTGGTCATTTGGAGTTTTAGGGTAGGAGCTAGCCAGGCAGGCCAGTCCGTTTGCGATAATGTTTTGACTCCTAGGGACGAACGCTAATCTGTATTCGATAAATGTTTTCAATATATCTTAGGCATCGTTCTTGTACGCCCTCAACCTAGGGTGTTTGGCTATGTATTCGTCGTTTACCTGTTTTATGACCAAATCTGAGTCTCCCCTCACAACTGTCCTACGGGATCCTATTTTCTTCAATATATTTAGACCCAGGATTAGAGCCTCACATTCAGAAACATTATTTGTGCATTTGAAATGCAAACTACAGGCGTGGCTCTTTGCGTAATCATTTTCCGTATTATGTAACCATACTCCTACCCTTGCAGTTTTTTTAGTACAGGACCCGTCAAAGCTCATCTCCCACAAGGGTTCTTTCTTGGTTTCGTTATCATCTCCTTCCCTATGGTTGGGTTTCCCATTGTGCTGCTTTATAGAGTCTGTACTAGGCTGTGAGCTACTTTTTTCTTCGTGAAATGTATGGGGTTCATAGAGCCGGCCAAATAGCTGTTTACACTCTGTGTCTTGTTCACTCAGAGCTAGGTCTCTACCGCACAGTCTACAGATTTCATTGTCGTTTTCCTCTTCGTTTTCCTCTAAATCCAAAGAAGCCATTATGTTAAAGTCAATAGCCTCTGCCTCTCCATTTGTATCTCTGTTTTGGGACTCTGACCCTTCTAAGGATTCATCATTACAAAGGATGAAGGAGTCAAGGTCTGTGTGTACAGAATAAACAGGTGAATTTTCTGGTTTTTCGGGGCTACTGACTAGGAATTTCATCTGTGCCTCCCTATACAGTTTTCTAGGCTGGCCAAAGATAGGAATTGTGGCATATGAGCCATCCATCTGCATTGTACCCTGCAGCTTGTCTCCCCAATATCTCAATAATAACATGCCATACTTGGGTGGTACATCTGCCACCACAACATCCATGACCATACATTTAGCTGGGATTTGAGTTAAGCTCACACATAAGTCTTTGATCAGGCCTAGGCATTTTACTCTGCTAGAGTCGAAAGAGCATAAATCTTTGTAGGGATGAGTTATCTCTAGTCCTAACCTCTCCATGACTACCTTAGGCATTAGGTTGTGAGATGCTCCAGAATCATGCATTGCATTATGCAGGATCTTGTCATGAATGTTGAGACTGATATAGAAAGGTGGAACTACCCCTTCCTGAAACTTCCCCTCTATCTTAGGTCCAAACAGGAGGGCAGGATGATCATCATTCATATTTACAGTGTCACTACTCTCACTTAGGTTCAAAGGTTTCAAAATATGGCCTTTATATACATCCTGAGTAGCCAACTCAGAGAGTGGCACAGAGATCTTAATCTTTGCAATCTCACTTTCCAAGTTGAAAGTGGACTGACTCTTAGGAAAGTTCAACTCTATTTTTCTAGCCACTACCATTGTGGCTGAATCGATGGGATGATTCTCACTATGTACAGGTTTTGGTACTATTTTATCAGGAGCACTAACTGCAGTGATAGTGCTACTAATTGGCTGACCTTGTTTATCACTCTTTTGGTTGTCTTTTTCTTTGTTCTTCCCAGAACTTTCAGCTGTTGATTTGTTACCTTAAACAGTCACTTTGGAAGTTTTCTTAGGTCTTTTCTTGATGGTGACCTCAGAAGCTTTTAGTTTGGCAGTTTCTTGGCTCTTTTTTCTTCTAAGTTCATATTGTTCTCTGATCTGCATCATGGCATTTTCAAATCCTAATCTGTAATCTTCAGATTCTAACCATTCCTCATCCCAGCAAGAGGGTGAGGGTTGATATTCTTCTAAGTAACAGTTATGGATTGAATCTTTTGTTTCAAACATATTAATTGTGTTTCCCTCAGACTCTTCTATGATTCCCTCATCTTCATCAAGAAAATTCTCTTGGAATGGGGGAATAACTTGCTGATCGGATTCTCTTTGTCTGTTTGGAGTGGCATTGTTTCTTCTAAAGTTCTGGTTCTGGTTTTGGTTTCGGTTTTGGTTATTGACAGTGACAACCATTTTTTTTACCATATGTTGTAACTCTTCCACGTTTTTGGACAATCTGTCATAATTAGGATCAGATGAGGAAACGACATTGTCATCTCTGTATGTTACCCTCTTCTCAGATCTCAGTCTTGCTCTTTTCTCAATCAGATTTGCCTCTATGTTCACTGCTCCTTTCTACATGTCCTCCAATGTGTTGTACTCTTTATCCCTAAGCTCATAGGCCATGTCAGCATCAAAGCCTTCGGGGTATTTTTCTAGAGCCATGCCTTGTGGAGGGAGGGCATTGTAAATGTTGTTAAATCTTGTTGTGTAATCATGGACACTCTCTCCTATGTTTATTTTAAGGCTCATGTATTCTGCTAAGAGTTGGTGAGGGTTAGCCTTAGCTTCCCATTTGTTTATGAAAGTCTGATATAAAGCTGGAAGATCATTGATGCTACCTAGAGGTAGGCCCTTAAACCATTTCTTCACATCACCCCCTAAGATCTGGGCAAAAATTCTCATTTTGACTGTATTATCATCTATTTCCATGTAGTCAAAAGAATCTTCCATCTTATCTACATGTTGTTGGGCTGTGATGGACTCTTTTGCAGTGAAGTGTGGGATCTTTGACTAATAATCATTTGGTAAGGATACTAGAGGCTGGGGTAAAACCAAAGGCGCATACCAAGCTGCCATAATGATGTTTTGATGGGGTAAAGAGTTGACTTGAGCAGCTGATATATGGATGACAGGGACGCTAGGACTAGCAGAAGTCTATTGAGCAGATTTAGGATGATTGAGCCCCAAGTTCTGAATAAAGTGAATGTTAGGGGGTGTGGATGGAGGAGTATCCTTGTCCCTAATGTGTTTACCACTATGGGGTGGTGAACCAGGGAGCTCAAGGTCTGGCTGATCTAGGACATTGAGTGACCTAGTTCTTGGCAAACTATTTTGAGGGCCTAGGTCGGAAAATGGGTTTGATAGAGCTATAAAGTCTTCCGGTGTAGAGTGAGCTCTATAGATATGACTGTAAATAGTTGATTGTTTTGGTGTAGGAGATCTCTTGAGGATTCTCTCAGGATTGTCAACTATTTCAGGTGGGTCTGGGTTTGGGTAAGCTCTTGTGTGAATGGTTCTGTAAGCCAGAGTGTAGTTTTTAACCAAGCAGCTTAACCCTATTTGTTACTTCTATTGTGGTTGATGTTGCTATGGTGGCTGGTCTCCCAGTGGAGTCTTATGTGAACCAAGATAATCAGCAGGCCTACTGATCACCAGTGGAGTCTTTAAATCGTTTAGGAACTATGGAGTCGCCAGGTGGAAGGTTTAGGATGTTTTTGGAGGGTACACTATCCACCACAGTGCTTGTGAAATATCCCTTTTTTAGGGATATCTTCAACATAGCAAACTCTAACCAGAGATTGATTGGGAGGGATTTTACCAGATGTGTCACCTCTAAAAGAGTGTGAGACCTGGAGGCTACCTGGCTCTTTCCAGACTCTGTCCAAGAGTATGGGAAAACACAATAAATGGTATAGAGGGTGATGTGTGGATAGGAATTTTTAACTGCCAACCTAACCAGAGATTGTAGGTTTCAGAAATTCTTAGAATGTAGTAGGATGGAGAGTATTTCAGAAATTCCCCAGCGGAGTCGCCATTATGTTGGGGTTCCCATGTTTGGCCAGATTAGCAAGACCAAAAGATGAGACAACATCAAACCACTTTCAGACCTCAGGATCTAGCCCTCCTGGGTCTAGAGAGGGATCTCTCTATAATATGTCAAAGGTATATGTCTTTGAGGCTCAAGGTTTAAGATGTTAGGCTAGTTACAAGCCTTAAGGTTGTTTGTTTGATTTGTTTGATTCGGTTGTTGGGAATCAAGAATGAAGGGTTCAATATAGAAAAAGGATGAACAAGAGAGATTTTAGGCAAAGGAGAGGCAAATCAGAGAACATCAAGGCCATTGGGCAATGGAGTCAGGAAAGGGCTTACTTGCTATCAACATGCAAACTTTCAGTTGGGCTAGTCATCTAAATCATTGGATCCTAAAATGATTTGATGGAATGTAACAATAAGGAGAGCAAGGTGAAAAGGTGGAAAGGGAGATAAACACCAATTTTCCATCTATAGATCAGGTCAGAGGTCATTTAACTCCAGACCTGCTTGGACATACTCATAGGCAACTCTCAAAGGCGGTTAAAGCAGCTTGAGGGAACTTAGATAGGTTTAAGAGACTGAAAGGATCCTAGAGAGAAAGAGACTGAGTTCTAAACTCCTAGAATTACCGATTCATTCAATTAAACACTATCAAGAACATCAAAGAAACAGATTCAATAATTCATACATCAGCTAGTAGGCAATATCATCCACTACACTGGTTAAACCATTTGAAATCTATTCCCAGACAACACATTAAGCAGAAAACATTAAGGCAAGGAGAGCAGAAACATGAGGTGCCTAACAAGGGAAAATCTCATGCCAGATTTCTGATGCAAGCTAGAAGAAATGAAATGAAATGGAAATAAACACATAAACAGGAAAACATCACCTCAGCTTTAGATCAAGATCCAAAGAAATGCGCTTGCTATATTAAGAACAAAACCAGTCAAGTAAAACATAGCCAAAAGCTTGATATTCTGTTTGTAAACCTTCCTCAGCCTATCTTACAGTCTTACACAGAGAACTTGTCTCAAAAGGACAGCTTGAATTCTACTGATATCCAATCAACAACCTTTACAATAATTTCTTCCTGAGTTTTATAGTAGAAGAGAAGTAGAGGAGGTAGGTAAGGAACTAAATGAAATATTAACACTCAGGAGATGAAGAGGGCTGAAGCCATTCTTTTTTAACTGTGAGCATTAATCTCTGGCACTTTGGAGGAAAAAATGGTCTCTGTCAGGCTTCATTTACTCCATTTAGGGCTTTGATGCATTTCTGTTTTGCTGTACTCTGTGGTACTCTTGGTGAATAAACAAAATGGTAAATAAATGGCAGAATGGTCTGCCATACTGGTGAAACAAATGCTTTGACTGCTCAGGACTGTACTAAAGGCGGAACTTTCTTCAAGAACATGATATGGACTGAAAACAATATGGGCAACCTGTCCTTTCCTAGGAAAAACATTCTGCTGATGTAGAGAAAATTGTCATACATTAAATTCTGCACCCCTGCCAGTGAAAACCTTGCTGTTGCATCCATACTGTGTATTAATGGTGGCGTTTCACCTCTGTACCCTGTAATCATCAACACTGTGTGAGGAAAATCAATGCAATAGGAGGCTGGTGGAGCGGAGGGCGAAATATATGATAGCGCAGCGGCGGCAGAATGGTGGCTTTTCACCAAATAACAATGTCAAAATGAAATGAAAGGGTGAAAACATATGAATAATAGGGTTTGATGGTTGAATGCAGCGCAGACCGTTAGATCGTGGTCTGGGAGCGAAGATCAATGGCGAAGATTGATACAACGGAATGATATATGAAAACAAATGAAACAAACATGAAATGTAAGACTTTAATGCAAATATGGAACTTTGGTTAAAACCCAAAATGCATAGGAAATGGGAGAAAATGCAACGAAACTCATGGACATGAACGTACGAGGTGGGACCCATTGGAGTTGAAGATGCGATTAGATCCAAGCTGTTAGATCTTAGATCCAACGGACGGTCAAATTTACTTCGGAGCATCGCAATCGGGAGGGGAAAGGGTGACACATTAACATACTTCCGATTGCGATTGGGGTGTGTGATGACCGTCGGATCGCGGGCTAGATGGACGGTTAGGATCAGATCGAGGGCTGATGTGATCATGCGATCAGAAGGGGGATGCGATGGAATGTTGTGATTCCGATGGAGCGATCAACGTCGGACCGTAGGATCAACAGGGGAATGGACGGTTAGGATTTGGTCGGAGCAATCGCAATTGGGGGAAAACAGGGGTGACACACATTACGACTTCCGATTGTGATTAGGCGGGAGGAGCGATGACCATCGGATCGGCGGGGAGGATGGACGGTGAAGATGTAATCAGGAGATGGCGGGATCGGGGATCGGAAGACAGGGCTTGCGATTGATCGAGGGGGGACAGCAATCGGGGGAAGTCGCGATCAATTACATCGCAAGTATTTGCGATGGACCGATCAGGGGATAAAACACAAGTGTTGCGATTGCAAATTTTTTTGATATGCGCGGGCCGTCTGATCCCGATAACAAATCAATGGTTAAAAAACAAGCTGCGGGACTTAGCGTGATAAGCCAATCTCATCGGAACTTTCCTGTGTTACAAAGGATTTCAGCCCTCTGCCAATCTTCTGATTGCGATTAGCGCTTAGGACTTAAGTGCTTGGTCCTAGCGCAAGGGCATGTGTGGGAAGTGGTTGAAAGGGGCTGGCGGGAAAGGGGCTAAGCCCTATTATAATATTTAAAAGTGGGTTTTAGCCCATTTTCAATGGAATTTATGGTTGGGAAGGGTAACGATAGGAGGACAAAGGGGAGATTTGAGGAAACAAAGGATAAGGGAGGGATTTCATGGGGATTTTGGGAAGATTTAGGAGAGTAAGAGGAAATTTAGGGGAAACAAGGGGGGCTTTGACAAAAGGGAAAAAAGGGGTGAAATGAAGCGTTCTACAAGGGATACAAGGGGCAAAAAAGGCCTTTTTGAACAAAATGTATCATTCAGCAAGGCTCATGGACATCAATACAGCAGGGGTGAAATAGTCAAAGGCAGGTAATCTACGAAGGCTTCAAGGATGATGTGTTTTCAAGGGAAATGCATTCCTTGAAGGCTCACAAAACAATCTAGCCCCTTCCTTGCATTGTCAAGGGATTCATAAGGGGCTAACAAGCTACAAGGAAACTAAACCCTAAGAACACTGGCCTCCACACCATTCATTATTCAAAGTTGACTCCATCATCATCTTCACCTTGTTTCATCAAGCCCCAATTTGTAAACCAACATCCCCAATCACCATGTCAGGAGCTGAGAAAAGCAGTAGGAGTGATAAAGGTCAAAGGCCTTTAAGACCAAAACATAAGGGAAGAAAAGTAAATAGATTGGAAAATCAAAGCACAGTGGCCATCACCTCATCTCCTAGGATCTTGTCATGTTTTCAAAATACAAGATGTTTTCAATTCTGTGAGAGGGTCAAACAAGTAAAGAGCCATCCTCAGCTTACGAGGCTCCTCATTGTCAATTTACACAACAAGAACTCAAGCCTTGGAGGAGTGGATTTTTTGATCTCAGTAGATGCCATCTCTAAGGCCACAGGTATCCCAGCTATGGGTGAAAAATGATTTAAAAAGGGAAAATTGGTCAAATACTTTTTAGAGCCATTTATCAAAACAAGGTATAGAGGGGGCAGCAAAACAATTTTTCCTTTCTCACACCTCAAGCACATATTTGCCTCCTTGATGTTGGTTATCATGAAATACTTCACCTGTGAGGGTGGAATGTGGTACCCACATGCATAAGCTTGGTATGGCATATGAATGCGCATTGTATGCATGGTTGTGTGACTGGGACCTTTCCATGTAAGCATGAATGAAAGTGATGGTTATAAAGGCATGGGTATTCGACGAAATGGTTGTAAGGTACGATACCATCTTCAAATGAAAGATTCTATTTTATTCCAATGTCAGGAGGATCGATGAAATCTATGGGAAATGATGTCTCCCATAGTGCCACCTGAGGATGTCCCTTTTGTGGTGAGGGATGATCCAAGGTACCACTTCCTTTTTGGAAAATAGGTGTTGATGTCAACAAAAAGGAAGCCTCAACCGAATGAGAGAGTGACTGATGTAAGGGATCAGGATCCTAGATGTGATAGGTTTAACATAGGCATGATGGAAAGGGGTGAATGAAAACTGATGATGGGGATTCAGTGGCCCAAGGTCAGAGTATAAAAAGTAGCTTGGCAGCAGTCATAACTATTTCTGATGGGGAAATTCTTGAAGTCAGTAGGACGTCCAGGGTGAATATATATTGGTTATGGATGTCATGGTGGCTTATGCATGAAGGGTGTGATACTTCGACCAAGGATAACCAAAGACTGCTACCATGGGAGAAAAAATGGATGGGTGAATGGGGGACATAGTGCAACATTTGTTGTCTTTGTAAACTTACCAAAAGAATGAAATAATAGGGTTTTTTTTGTACAAAACATGAAAGTGTTCGCTCACTAATGATGTGAGGAAGGTGTTTTTCTGAGGGTGGGGGGGCCATTGGTTGGTCTCATGTGTGGGGTTGATGAAGCGGATGGAACCTATCATAGATGGGCTATATTGATAGAGGTATGGTAGGCCAAATTCGAGGCACAGTAGTGCACTTTCGATCTGCTTGCAAAACCTGGTAGTTCGGGAAAGGGGTTTTATTTTGATGTGGTAAAACTTGACCTGATGCATGGTGAGTGAAATGGGCATGAGGTGCTTCCCGGACTAAATTTGTGTGGCCATGGTATCATGAATTTTGTGATATATGGTCTACTTTGGGTGACGGTGGCCATGGAGGAGAGGCTCTACCGATCAACGAGGATGTTTATCATGTGCAAGGTGGGGTGATGATAAACATGGTCGGGTGTTTGGAACCTATATTTAATTTCTTATGTAGAAATTATGTCAAGATATGAAGAGTTTTTCTAGGACTCTATCATGCTGAGGGTAGAATGATACCTGCTCTGGAACTTTCAGTGGATGGAGCGATGGATGGTTTTCACAATACCTGCAAAAAAAAAATACCCCGGGTGAAAGCATCTCCTTTATTCCAATATTACTGAAAGACATGTGCTAAAAAAAAATATGAGAGAGGGCAAACCCATTGGCATTGAAAATTTACTTTTTCAGAGGTGCAAATGTGTGGCACCGCCCTTGGCCATTATGGAGTGCTGATCACAGTGTTTCTTTGGGTTTCATGATCAAACACTCTGAGCTCCAGTTTTCCCTTGGGAGTTGTTACATGGCTCCTATTTTTTATTTTGGTTGGGGTTGCCCCTAGAGTGAGATCATAAGGGGCGTTGCTGGTTATTGCCCCTTGTCCAAGATCTCCCTTTTCTTTGTTCCTCGGCTTCTTTTTGCAGCATTTGGAGGATTGTCATAATTATCCTAGTTTTATGGTTGCTAATGAGCTTGGGAAGGGTTTCACTAGATTTACCGACGTATTACGTTGTGCCAGTGGTCCATTCTATGCGGGGAATGGGGGATATCAATTCCCTTGTGCCTAGTTGGTATATGAGTGTTGGGGTGACTTTCATGAGAGCCAGGCTGTGATACATTCTAAGTAGAATCATATGAATATCCAGGGTAATGTTTACTGCTACCTAGGTGTCCTTGGGCCAAAGACCCAATCGAACCGTCTGTAGTATCAACGCGCATGGTACTACTGCTACCTAGGTGATCTTGGGAAAAATACCATATCAAACTGTCTACAGCATCGATGTGCATGGTACTACTATTTCCTAGGTGATCTTGGGCCAAAGATCTGATCAAGATGTCTACAGTATTGACCTTCCTAGTAACTCCCTGATTATCATGGGTGTCACTGTCGCCTAGGTGATCTTAGGTCAAAGACCCGTATCAAACCATCTGCAATATTCATCACACATGGAAACTCCCTGAGTCTCCTAGGTGCTAATTACTACTACTTAGGTGACCTTCGGTCAAAGACCTAATCAAACCATTTGTAATATTCTCTACGCCTGGAAACTCCCTGGGTGGAAACTTCAAAAACTCAAGAGAGTAAGGCAACTAGGTTCCCCCATCCCTGGTTTGTGAATGACTATTGGGGGGGAGCTCTTCCATCAACATTTCTAGCTGTGTATTGGGTCCCCTAAGCTAGAGAATATGGACCTCCTTGTTGATGGTGGTACGACTGCACCCTATTGGTCATGTTTTGTGAAGTTGCATGATGACTCTGGTAGCCAAGTTGCGAGATGTTCTGGTTAGAATCATATGCATAACTAGGGTAATGAACATTGTTGCTTAGGTGATTTTGGTTCAATGACACAATCAAACCATATGCGGATTTCGACGCAGCTAGAAGTTCTTTGTAAGTTTGCAAGCATGGGGCGTTAGGTAGGATATTGTAAATATATCCTAACTACGTATAGATCAGCTCGAGATGTTGGGCCTTACTGATGGCATCCTCTTCGGATATGGGATTTTGAGTTGCCGCATCCTTTGGAATATCTAGAGTGAGAGTTTTTAGGAATAGATCTAAAAAAACTTGATCGTCTAGTTTGGCTTTGCACAAAATACGACATTGCCGCCATTAGTGGAGATGGTCCGAGATATGGATGGCAGGCATTGGCCTAAAGTGGGTCAGTAATTTCATTCCAGAATCATGGTGGATGTGTAACTAAAAATAGGTCAGGAACGCAGTAATGAGGGCTCTAAAAGTTCCATGTGTAGCAAATGGTTGCTCCACATACCATTTTGCGGCTATTTTGGTTGGGGTGCGTTGAAATAGTCTGAGTCGAATAATATCATCAACGATTCTCTTCGGTGAACACCAGAGGTGGAAATTCATAACATGATTTCCAAGGTCTTCTGCTTGCCTCCCTTCAAACTTTTGAATGTCCAAAGGGAGCTTCATGGGCATGGGTGGCCATGTAGGGTTGTGTGCAAGGGGGTCGTTTTTTAACTTGGTTAAATATGGTAAATTTAACGAAGCTAAGAAAGGTGATTGTGAGTTGGTAGCCATTAAACCTGTGAAAATATAGTGTTCAAGTTAGGTATAGGGTTTTTCTATGACGTGCCCTACTGTGAGTTTACCTGGCTTCCCGAAAGGGTAGCACTCCTCTCTCCCCCAGGGGTTGTGGGAGGAGTGGTATGCGGTGACCCTGTGGGGGTGTTCACTGGTGTGGAATTGGGTGACCGATAAGGGTTCCCAACTAATTATGCCCCAATAAAGGATGAACCAATAAGGGTGGCAGTGTTTCATCTTTGACGCCTAAATGGCGAAAGACCTGGAACTCCTCCCGGTAATGGGGGGAGGTCCAAAAGACGTATATATCAACAAGGTCCCATTGTGTCCAGTCTAGCGTCGACTGGGTATGGCTTTGGAAATATTTGAGAGGATAGAGATTACAATTAAAGAAAAAATATGATCGCATACATAAAACAACACGAAAATAAAAGATAAATTTTCCCTTTAGATTAATCCTATGTGATCAGTCAATCAAAAAATATGGTTTTTTGTTTTTGTTTTTGTGTATGATACTCAAATCCTAGAAGACCTAATCATCCTCACATGATCAAATGTAACTGGGCCTTGAGAATATGTGAATTTTGGCACAACGTTGTGAAATAACTGGCGATGCCTCTAGTCAATCGAAGAAAATTGACCAAGGTAAGGGTAGAGGATCTAGTGTTGCCTGCACTGTCACCTATAGGGAAGGATGCCATAGTTTTGGCCACTAAGTACCATCTTCCCACGTGAGTGTTCGAGTCTTGAGCTTCTTGGTAATTCAGCTACCTGTACCTAGTATTATACGGGTCAGGTAGCCCCGAATAATACCGCACGCACTAGGCCTAAGCTTAACCCCCTCTGAATTGGGTCTCTATGGCACTCAGGTTTTCTTTGCCATGGGTGGATAGACAGATTTAAAATTTCCCTAAAAATTCAACTTCTATGTTTCAATATGTAAACTGACCAAGGCTGCTTATTGGATGCCTACCCCCTTGGTCGTAACTTAAACTATAAATTCTCTTATGGCCCCTGTGGGCAGAGTTTAATGAGTTTATTTAAGTTAGTTTTAGGTGGCTTTGACTCACTTAGGGTGTGTATGTGTGTGATCAAGAGGTGAAAAATCGCATAGTTTTAACATGTGTATATGTGGTGATCCTTTTCAAAAGCCACTATTAAATTACGTTTGGTTGTTCCTTGCTCAAAAGCAAAAGATGTGCAGATATGGGCCACTTACAATGTTTCCTAGTTAATATAAATTATCAACTATAGGGAGATGGTGAATTATCAGTAGAGAGTGTTGATATGCTTTCATAGGATCACCTAAGGGTTCAAAGGAAGTAGAGATTACTTTCTCTCTAAGGATAATTTGATCCTAGCCTCGAATCCTAGTGCAAAAAATTGAACTGAAATTAATGACTTTTAAAGTAGGAAAAGGAAAAAGATTTAGCTAAGCATGCGTGGACTGGGGCCACTTACTTTGGCTAATTACCTATGTGTTTTTTGGTGTCTAAATTCGTAAAACATAAAGTATTTCAGAATGCATGATACTTGCCCCCTACATAAACTATGTGTTCACTTTGCAAAAATAAACTTGAAATTTTTAAAACTAACACCTAACCTACTAAAATGCAGTCAAGAGTGATTATTAACAAGTCATGGGATACCTCAAACAGTTCTAGAAGATTTATTATGGTTTTCCAGTCACTTTACAAATAGTAAATGAAGGGAAATAGTAGAAATTTGCTGCCTCTAGTTTCTGTGCGCAAAAGGCTCACACATGCGCGAAGTCTGCGTGCATGTCACCGCTGAACACGCATGGTCAGGTGCATCTGTCTATGAAAAATTCACGTGATTTTCCTGTAAAAAAAAAAATTGGAGCCTCTGAGCTTTGGCCTCTCACTGAGGGTGAACAGGCAGAGAAGAAGAGAAAAGGGGTTGTTCAAGCCAAACTCTAGAGCAAAGAAACAGGTCTTTGAAAAAGGCACAACCTCACAAACTTGGAAATAAAACCAGTGGAGTCGCCAATCCTATGTAGGTGGATTTGGTACACAAGTGGACCAAACCACACTTGCTTAAAAGGAGTGGTCATTTCCTCTTAAGTTCCTAGTCACAAACAGATAATTAAGGGATTCAACAAGTTAGTGAACATGCCAAAACATAAAACATACTAGATAATAAAATATCATGCATACATAGAGAGAAAATAACAAACTAAACTAAACACATAACAAAAAATCTCTAAATAGAGTCAAACAACTTCAATAATCCAAATGGTAGCGCTAACGTCCCCTCTTATTGAGTGTTAGTAGGAATAAAGGATTAAAATTTTACACACTTGCCAAGGGGCCCTTAGAAATAGGGAGTTCTATGACCCGATGCAAGGATGTCTTTACCTCCGAGCTACCTTGGCGCAAAGTCTCTCTCTAATCCAAAAGATTGTAGTTGTTGGATGGCCAACAACTGAATCAACTTTATCTCTGCTCTGGATCACACACTGTTGGATTTCTTGGGGCAATTTTGGCTAGCATAACAATGTGTTCTCCCTTTTTTCATCTCTTGGTGGACTTTTATTGAAGAATTAAAACTCTCCTTCCCTCTCTTGGTACATTGATGGATGGTGGCCCAAGAGAGGAGGGTGATTCCATTGTGTGCTCCCTTGAGGTCCTAAAGAGGCTTGGGTGACTGTCCTTAGGAAACCTCAAATGTGTGATCAATTTCCTGGATTGTGCCTTGTCCTCCCAGAAAGTGACTTCCGCCACTCTCAGGTTCGCGTGGCTTTTTGAGGGAAACTCGTGCAAAGGCGTGCCTATCGAAGAAAAATTCGCGCAGAGGCACATTTTGCTATGGTCTTGAGTGCTCAATTTTATTTTTCTCCTGGACCTTAGATATTTTTTAAATTCTTCAGATTCTCTAATGTGCCTCAGCCCTATAAATCCTTCTGCCTAAAATTTAGTAATATCATCTTTTCTTGTTCGATTTTCCAGTGATAACATTTGTAGTGGTTAAAATTTTCAAATATCCTTCTTATTTCTACATTTGGTTCATTTATTTACTTTTATTTATTTATTGTGCATCATTCATTGTTTACCTTTTTTTCATATTCCCATATTTTTCAGCTACCAGAAACCCTATAACCTTGCACGTTGTTGGATTAACCTGAACGCAAGCTAATGTGATGACTTTTTTTTTCCACAGAAAAAAATAGAACTTCCTATTATAATTAGATAGTCTCAGAACATATGCAAAGCATTTCAAAATAGATTCATTCCCTTTTTTTCCAAAGGAGGATGGTGTCATAGCTGCTTTACAAGATCTGTGGTGATGCAAAGCAACCAGAAAAAACAAAAAAGAGCCTCTCAAGGTGCCAATGCATCTCCTTTAGCTCATCATCTCCCAGATAACCGAAACAGAGACGAGAGCAGAAGGATAAGAATGCACTGACTAAGCCCAAAGCTTCAATATATCAGTGAAAGGAGCTAGTAGTAGGAACTATCCCAGTCCCCAGAAGAGCAACAGATAGTAACAAAAAAGGAGCCCAGAACCTCCTTACATAAGGAAAACAGCTCTGGACTCAAATAAAGTAGCAGTTTATGAGTTTTTTTAGAGCAAATATGTACATAACATAACTTAAAATAGCTGATTTTAAACAAAAGCCGGTTGTTCCCTAAAAAGAACAGCCCCATTCACCATCTCAGTTACTGTTTAGGACCCCAAATCTTGTTGAGCACCTTCCTTAGATAATCGATCTACTTCCTGGTTCCTTTCCCTGTAAATGTGACAAACAAAAATATCAGAGAAGAAACATTTAAGACAACGTATCTTCTTAAGCATAGGCAACAAAATATAATTCCTGCACTGTTGTGTCCCATAAACCAATTCACAACATTCCTAGAATCACCAAAAATCTGAATCTGTGTCAATTGTTTGGAAATAAACCAGTAAAGAAGAAAATGGAGGGCTTTAAGTTCAAAGAAATTATTGGACCCTTGCCCAAGGCCCACCGAAGCATGAAGAGACTTATCTTGTGAAAGATGAATAATCAGGCCAGCCCCACAAGAACCATTTAAACCAGAGGCCCCATCGAAAAAAGCCCACGGAATTGAGTCATTTATTACTTCAGGCTAGATGTTTCAAGGAGGGCCTGGACCAGATGGAGAGGGAATACTGTCATAGATGGCAGCTCCCTCTACTACCAATCTGGAAATAGGAAAGGACTGCTCATTGAAGATAGCCTTGTTACGGGAAATCCATGTTCCCCATGCAATAAGAAGAGGGATAGATCTGACTTTATCATTTGGAGCCTCCTACCACCATTGGTTCCAAGCTCAAAGAATGTCTTCGCCTTGCCAACTGAAAGGAATATTAACCAATCTTAAGGTTTCTGCCCATAGACTAGAGTTGAAAGGGAAAAGAAGGAAGAGGTGGTGAGAAGATTCTTCGACTGACTTCCAGAGGGAACACCAGCTCGGCCCCAATTTCCCCCTCTTTTGGAGAAATTCCTAGGTTGGTACTTTGTTTTTGAGGATGCACCAAAAAAAAATTCTGGTCTTGGCTGGGCATTTCAGTTTCCAGATTGGTTTATACCACCAACTCGGAACTCCCCTCCCTACTTGAGCTTTCAACCACTTATACCCTGATTTAGGAGAGTAGAGACCTGATTGCGCGTGCACCCAGCACAATTCATCACTTGAATCTGAGATTCGAACAGAAGAAAAGATTAAGGCTGAAACATAGTGGTTCCATTCTTCCAACCACCTGTCTTCTAAATGCAAGTCCGCACCTGTAAGCCAGCCTTGTCTCACGAGGGAAGTTGTTCTGGGGTCTACTACCTGGTTCAAAGTAATAAAACCTCTTTCATTGAAAAAAGCTACCAGAGCCAGAGAGAGGGAGAAGTTGTCAGAACAACCAACCCAAGGATCACAACCTAGATGAACTTGAGAACCGTCTCCAACATTCTAGGCCAAACCTTGTTCAATTTTCTGAACCGATGTCACAACATCTTTCCAAACAACAGATGCATTTTTTGAGGATTTGACATGGGAGCGAATCCAATCTAGAACGGATACCTGATTGATATATTTCCTTTTGATGACTGATACCCAGAGAGAGTCTGATGAGATCAAACACCAAGCTAGCTTGGCTGCTAAGGATCTTGCAAAGGACGGCAGATTTTTAATCCCCCAACCTCCCCATTCCTTGGGTTTAGATATTTTGTCCCAGGCAACCCAAGGGGTGACATGATCCAATTTTGACCCTGTCCAAAGAAATTTACTGCAAAGTTTATCGATTGAGGTCAAAATTCCTTTTGGGACCCATGAAAGACTAGCCCAATAAACTGGAATGGCCATCAAAACTGAC
This sequence comes from Pinus albicaulis, assembly GCA_034641835.2. Lineage (NCBI taxonomy): Eukaryota > Viridiplantae > Streptophyta > Pinopsida > Pinales > Pinaceae > Pinus > Pinus albicaulis. Next base: position 845,232,766 of record CM076573.1, on the reverse strand, counting down.
TTAATTAGGACTAGACGTCCTGCTCTCGAGAGACACCTGAAACTCCAATGGTTTATTCTTTTTTCAACTTTAACAAGAAGCCACTTCTAATCACGAATTCAAAATTCAAAAGTCTTCTAAATCTACCAATCTCTTCAGCAGAAAGACTAGATGGAGTGAGAGTTGACTTTTGAACATTAATTTGGAGGCCTGTTGCTTTAAGAAAGAGATCCAATAGATTTTTTAATGCACGGAAATCCTCCATGCTCCCATTAACAAATAGAAAAATATCATCCACGAAAAGAAGATGAGTAATCCAGAGATTTTGCGCCACTTTAATGCCTTTGAGGTGACCCTATCTTTTACCTTTATGAATCATAAGGCTTAACCCTTCCGCTGCCAGAAGAAATAGTAGAGGAGATAAGGGATAGCCTTGCCTGAGGCCACGTTCAAGGTTGAAGAAAGAGGTTGCAGCACCATTAATTAATAAGGAAATTGTAGAGGAGGATACACAGCTCATGATCCATCTGACAAAATCAAATCTAAAGCCAAGATGAGTGAGTAAAGCCGCAGATACAACCAACTGAATCTATCATATGCTTTAGACAAATATAATTTAATAATAGCCCCTTTCCTACCACTTCGCTTCAGACTGTGGAGAGATTCTTGAGCTACGCCTATGGCTTTGTGGATTTGACGGCCATTCAAAAACTCAAACTGCTTCGAGGAAATGTGACTAGAGAGGAAAGGCTTAATCCTAGATGCAATGGCTTTCACAATGATTTTATATACACAATTATAGAGCGATATAGGCCGGAAGTCAGCAAAGGAGTTTGGCTGGTCAGATTTGGGAATCAAGGTGAGAAAAGTAGAGTTGAAAGGGGGAAATATGGATCCCGAGGCTCTTGATTCATCAACAATAGCTACAAGCTCATCACCAAACACATCAAAAAAGTGAAAGAAGAATTCCACTGTCCAACCATCCGGGCCTGGACTTTTGTCCCTTTGCATCCCTTTGAGAATATCGTCGACTTCTTTTTTTGTTACAGGGGCCATGATGGCTTCGTTGCCTTCCTCATCAATGAAACTAGGAAAAAACTGGGCCACTCTGATAACTTCTGCTATAGATGCTTCGGCTGGGGCTTTAAAAAGATCTTTAAAGAAGCAAATACCCAGAGAGGCCAGGTCCTCAAACGAAGAAGCCTTTTCACCATTATCTTTAGGAATTTCCCAAATAGTATTTGCGAGCTTCCGAAATTTAGCGTAGTTTTGAAAGAATTTAGTGTTCTCGTCACCTGCTTGAAGCCAGATTGCTCTACTTTTCAGGCGCCAATATTCTTCCCTGAGCTGAAGGATACTTCTCCTGGAGGCCTCCAACTCCTTGATTTTATTCCTCGATTCAACAGATGCATATCCTTCCCCTTCCGGATCTTCCAACAGTGCAAGTTCAGAATTGAGCCTCTTAAGCTCCTCTTCTTCCTTCTCCTTTTTTTGGATGGCCCATTTTTTGGATGCTACTTTCATTTTCTTCAAATTGTTCCAAAAAAAGGCACTCCTTGAGGTGTCAAGGCTGAGAGAGTCTTTCTCCCAAGTAGCTGAGAAGAGTTCATTATACGAATCATCCTTGAGCTAGGCAGAGTTAAATATGAAGGGAATTCCAGGTTTTTTGCCATCAACTTTAATTTCCAGAAGGATAGGAAAGTGGTCCGAGACTCCACCTTCACCTACCCAGTGCCGGTAATTCATAATTTTATCCACCAAAACTTCTCTTAACAGAAAACGATCGATCTTCTTTCCCACCCAATCCTGCCCAATTCTTTTGTTTCTCTAGGTAGGTCTCAGCTTCAGAAGGGGCATATCCACCAGATGGGATAGGGCCATGTGATTCCTTAAGAAATCAGTTAAGGGGTCAGCTCTGGTCGAAGTGCCCTAAGACTCTGCGTCCCCCAGAGAAAATTTCAAGTCTCCACCGATGATTAAGTTGGGGTGAGAAATCTAGGAGGAATGGAAGACAGAAGACCATAAAAACTCTCTATCCACACAAGGCCCATAAATATTTACGATTAGGAAGGAGATATTGAGCTCACTAGAAAAAAGCTCCAAGGCCAAAATATTCGAAGAGCCCCAAGAAGAGACATAATTAAGCTTCTTGGAATTAAAACCAAAGACCACTCCCCCTGATCTCCCTACAGCATCGAGGGCATAAAAGGACCAGTCAGACATAATTTTGGAAATGGTACTGATAACCTCATCCCCTTTCCCTAGAGTTTCCTGTAAAAAAACAATGTATGGATTCTGTGAGTTCACAAGTTCTTTGAAGGCTAGCTTTTTCAGCTGGCTAGCTAAGCCTCTGCAGTTGAATGAGAGGACAATCATGGCACATCCTCTGGGGGTGGTCGCTCTTCTCTAAGCACCCTAGTAAGAGACATCTGTTTACCATCAGCAATGTCCACAACAGCTTTCGATTGAGCTTTGGATAGGTTGGATTTTCTTCCTCTCATTTTCCTAGCCCCAATTACCACAGGATTCGAAGCGAGACCTCCTACAGCCAGGCCAGACCTACCCCTGTTTGCCCGGGGTCTAAGGTTATAAGGGAGAGGTTCCAAATATGAGGTCCGAGAACAGGGGTCCTAAGGAGCACCGACAAGTAGAGAGGAAGGGAGAACTAAGAGCTCAGGGATGGATAAAATAACACTATCATGGGAGGACATAGAGATATTTAAAGCTGATAAGTCATTCAAAATTTTCCTGGAAGGACCAGGCTCATCACATTAAGAAAAATGAAAAAAAGCAGAGGACTGAAGCGAGGGAGGAAGGGGGGAAGACATACCCGTGTGAGATTCCCCAACTAGTTCAGCAACTTGTAGGGGAACCAGGGAGTCTGCCAGCTCCTCAAATGGAAGGGAGGAAGGGCCTGCAATAGCCTCCTGTGCCTGTTCTGCGATCACCACCAGGGGGGGAGGGAGCCTCCTGCACCATAGGTCCTGTCTCCGCAACCTTTGGAGCCTCATCCAAATCTGAAACAGTGACCTTCTCCTTCCTGTACTGCTTTCTCTGTCTACGCCTACGGTGGTGACCGAGCGGACACTCCTTCACCAAATGACCTGTCTTATAGCATCTGTTGCACCGGAAGGGAAGGTGCTCATAATCAAGCATCTGCAGAAACTCCAAATCCTGATAATGAAGTGTCATCGCATCTGCAAGACCTTCTCTCAAATTCAAACTCACCAATATATGAACCACACTCTTATCCTTGGTTTGGATGTAGGACTTGTTAGAGTCAGTCTTGTCAGTCCTCTGTCAGAGATCATTTCGCTTTCTGCATTTCATTTTTAAGTGGCTCGCTCGATTCACTCAGTTGCATTTCACTAGGAACATGTCATTATCTGATGGAAGGGCCATTTTTTTTATTTGTCTCATGTCATATATCTGCTGGCTTGTGATTGATCATTAAAGTTCATCAGGATTCATCGAAGCCAATATTTCAGTCATTCATAGTCATGGATGAATCTTTGGTCAGCAAGGAATTAATTTGGTGTTTAGGTCTAGGGTTTGCAAATTTTTGTTCTCAAAGTGCTTCAATAACACCTGCAGGCCAGAGGAAGGTTCAATAAGTTTCTTATTTCAAAGGTTTCATCATCAGTAATTCTCAAGGATGATTCTTCTCCAAAACTCTATTTTGGAGAAGAAATTGTCAAATTAGTTGTTTGTAATAAGTGTATTTTTAAATGTCTTCCATCATGAAGAGTTTCAAATGCAGGCCTTGGTCACCTTATTATCTTCAGCAGCTTTAGCATCCCTGCAAAATACAACAAAAAGGGTTTCATTATTCAAGTTCAAGAAACAAAGTTTGTTTGTATAGTGTGAAAGGCGCCGAAGCCAAAGCATTACAAAGATGGGTTTTTAAGAAGTAAAAACCAAACCCATGACATTACAAGATATTTTTCACCATTTAAATATCATTTGCACGTCAAAGATAAGAGCAAAGTCTAAATTTAAGTTTGAAAGAGCAGAACTATAAATTTGGAAAAAGCGCGGCGCATTGAAGTGGAGCGCGGTGCACCCACATAGCGCGACGCATTGGGCACGATTTCACAGTGCAAAGTTGCACTGGCGCGGTGCATCCACGAGGCGCGGCACACTGGGCTTGTGCGTGGCACACAGAACCCATCACGGCTTCAATACAAATCCAATCGATTCAACTCATTTTCTTCAAGTGCTTTCATACATCTCACGATCCGTGGCTGGCAGTTATGATGATGAGGCTATAGCTATATTTTCTTTGATCTTTACATTTTATCTATATATCAAGACATTGAACACTGGATCTCTTTTTTATGCTACTTTAAATGTCGTAGCTTACTTTATATGGTCTGTTCCTGGGGAGGTTACACATTCATAATAAATCTTATTCCAATGCATGTTCGGTACTCATCTCGTTTTTACATTGCTTATTCACCTCTGGTAGTTTTGGGTACTTTGCTGGCTGCTCTTGGTCCTGTTGTTGGTTTCAATGCAGTCATGAAATCTGAGCATTTTGCTTCATTCCTGGTGTTTATCATAGTTCAGGTTGTCATGTTGGGGCATTATATAAAGCGTACTGTGTCGGCTAAAGTGGCAATAACTCTTTTAATTTCTGTTGGAATGTTTGTGTCTATTGCATTGGTAGCAATATTGGTTGCATTAGTGGCAGCAAGTCCCACAAAGGGATAGAGTGGACGAAGTCTAAGTATTATTGATCTGACCTATGCGAGCAAGTATATTCCTATTATTACGAGTGTTAGTGAACATCAACTGCCTACTTGGCCTTCATATTTGCATTTCTAGTCCCTCCTATTCCCTGCCGGCATCATTGCATGTTTCTTGCCATTGTCGGATGCAAGCTCCTTTTTGGTTCTCTACATTGTGACATCTGTGTACGTTTCTAGTGCAATGGTTCGGCTTATGCTAGTGCTGGCTCCAGGAGCTTGTATTTTATCTGGCATTGCTCTTTCTGAAGCTTTTATAGTACTAACATGATCAGTCAAATTTCAACTCTCTCTCTCATTTGAAAAGGATGCTTCAACAGTCAAATCAGAAACTGTTCCAAATGAATTGAAGGACGAGTCCAAACCAACACTCCTTGAGAAAGATAAAGAACCTTTAAGAGAGAGACCCTCTAAAAAGAACAGGAAAAAAGAAAAAGAGAACGTGGAAAAGGTTTTGAATAAAAAGGAACAGAAGAAGCGGCCATTGCTTCTTCCTTTAGAAGCATCTGTTGTTGGTATTTTGCTACTTGTTGTATTGGGAAGCTTTGATGTGATTCATTGTGTCTGGGCTGTAGCAGAAGCTTATTCAGCTCCATCGATTGTGCTTTCATCTTATACACCTGATGGAGTTCATGTTTTTGATGATTTTCGAGAAGCATATGCATGGCTAAGCCACAATACTGATGAAAATGACAAGGTTGCATCTTGGTGGGAATATGGCTACCAAACAACTGCAATGGCTAATCGAATTGTGATAGTTGACAACAACACATGGAATAATACACATATTGCAACTGTTGGAACAGCTCATGCAATGAAAATTGATAATCTAATAAAAATCCTTCTCTGGAGATGCTTGTTGGTGGCATCCAGCGTGTTACACTGGGGGATGATGAGGCGTTTATAAGGGGAGTTCAAAAAACAATACTTGAGAGAAAAGGGCCACCTACTTTACTTGTGCTGTGGAGATGATATCACTGACTGAATGGCGAGTTCATCATAGCTTAGAAGCAATTGTGGATGCTTTTCTTGCAGGACAATCTCCTTTGTTTGAAATTTGTAAGATGGGTAGTTCTGGGGTTATAGTTGAAAATTCTAGTATTACCACAGATGCAAATATTCAAAGCACCTCTTGCAACATCAATGAGAAGCGTAAGGATGTCAGCCATGAGTCAGATGCCCATAGTAAAAATAATGATGATAATGATTATGTTTTTACATTTAGAAGCAGTGTTAAACAGTTCAGAAGGGATGACGATACACCCATTCATATGTATACATATGAGATTATGGATGCTAATTGTAAAAAATTGGTTTTCATTCAAGCGGAAAAAGGGAAAGCGGATAGTCAAAACTAAAATTAAATGCAGAATACCTACCACAGCAGAAAGATAGGAACAGATTTGCCTATTTTTAACTTCAGTTGCAATTCAAATCCAGATTTTGTCTTTTAATTGGTCATCGATAGATTCAGGTGGAATGCTGTTCTGTTTTCAGAACACATGATTGGCTCTTCCGTTGTTGTTTATTAATAATGGTTAAACCATTCCTTATTTGGGTCGATTTGTTTTCCCCACCTCTGAAGGTATTTACTGTAGTGTAAATCATTTTGTAAGAGGGAGATTTCTGGGAGAAGTGTGGAGGAAAAATCAATGTTTCATTGTACAGTTCTGGCTGGAAATTAATGAAATGATATAGCTCTGTTTCATGAGATTCATGTGGTAATGACTTTAGCATATGTTTTTTCTTCTGTTTCATATGTAATCGTTATATTTTACAGTTTCATTCATAATCATTTCAATTGAGTGCTTTTAAGTAAGAAGGGTGGAATCCAATGTATTGCTCTGCCCTGGGAAAGCGTTCATGTTTCTGTGTGTTTTCTTCTGCCTGAAATGGATTCATACATTAATCCCTTTTCAGTTTCTTAACATTCCTTCCATTCCATATTTGTTTTTTCAAATCTGAGTGCTAAACTTCTTGCCTATCTTGCCTCGTGAGATAATCTGTGTCATTGATTTAATCTCTCAGCTTCATGTTGTTCCTTGGTCCCATACAGCCCAGAAAACTCAGTCATTTATCAAATACCTCTTGCCTATTTATTTACTAGCCTAAAATCAGTATCCATTATAGGTCATCTCAGCCCCTTTGAAGACCTTTTGCCGAGATAGACCCGGAGAGAGCCCTCTCCTGTCCTCGTAGGGCTAGCTATGAGGCTAAGCTTGGTTTGATGTTGCCTTGAGTTTTACCTTATTTCAGCCTAAGGTAGATTCAAGCACTAACAGGACTTATCAGCTTCTAGAAAAATGCCTAGAGTGTTTCCAATAGAGACAAAAACTGAATCTGTCCAGAACTGTAGATGGAGACTGGGGAGCTTAACCCAAACTAGCGATCCTGCCATTTTTTCCTTCTGGGCATCAAAAAGGGGGGTCCATCTTCTAAAGAGAATGGGCCTCTTCCCAAAAAACCAGTTTCTATCAAGAACCGAATCCACTTGTTCTTTCCTTTCAAACGTGATACTGAACCAGCCTCTTACAAGAATTGAAATGTCGACAGGCATACCTGGAGAATCTTTCCACATTGATTGGGCCCAATCAGTGATGTAGTCTGTTGAGTATTTTCGACCCCTTTCTCTTCCAACTATCATTATCTCAGTTAATTCCATAACTTTCTCAATGCCAATATCCACACCCAACAAACATTTTGGTCGGGCTTCTTTCGTTTTTATGGATTTGGCTTTCTTCTGCTTCTCTCCCACAGCTTTCTTGAAACCCCCCACTTCTGCTACCGGATTTGATTTAGGACCAGTAGCCCTTAAGGACTCGAGGAGGATCTGCCTTAGGTCCTCAATGGATCTGGGAGGCACAAAACCCTTACTTAGGCTCAGCTGGGCACAGGACCCTAAAACAGCTTCAAATCGCGAAGCATACTCTTGGTTTTCAGAGGCCGATGATTTCGAAGGGAGGTCGACCACCTCGTTCAAGGAAACCCTTGACTGATTGTAAAGGCCCAGATCCCCATCCCTCATAGGAAGGGGCAATCCTCCTTCAATCTGCACTACTGGTGTGAGGTCCTTCGCCCCCCCTTGAGAGACGACCCTTGAAAGTACATTCTCCGTCCCAGGCAAAACCAGCCCCCTCGAAACCTCCTAATGAGGTCTACCCAAACAATAAATACCAACTGGGTTATCAACCCTGGGTAGATGAGGACCCGGCAGAAATTGAAAACCACTGTAACCCACTATGTTTTCTAAGCCTCCAGTTGCAACAAAGGGAGCGAAATTACCTTGAGGCACCGAGAAGGGCAGAGACTTATCTGGGGTGACCACCGCCTGAGGCACCGAGAAAGGCAGAGACCGATCGAGGGTAACCGCCGCTTTGAAGAGTTCTTCGGAGGTCTGAGGCTGATCACTACGCGGAAACTGTGGCTTGAAGAAACTATGTCCACTCCTGGAACTGGCAAAGGGTTCACCTACAAAACCTCCCCCTTGCATCAAACCTCCCAAAGCTGTTTCAGCGGCAAGATCCTGAGAAAACTGGTTAGGGAAGAAGTGTTCAAGATTTTTCTCCGAAATTTCCAAACCCCAGCAGATGAGGAGGTCTTCAGGAGAGGGTTCAAGCTCCACCAAGACACTATCTAAACCCATTATAACCACCAAAAAAACCTCTCAAGGAGACAACAAAAAGGCACAAGACCCGCTTGACCACAGAAACCCTAACTTCCGAACTCCGTTGGGTGAAACCGAAAACGCACAAAGGGAAAGGATCCATACTGAAAGTTGTAGGGTTAGCCTCCATAAGTTTGGCACCTGACCTCAAGCCTAGAGAGAGAAACAAAAACGAGCACTGGCATCTTCTGCAGAAACTGCATGCAAACCCATGTCACATCCATCCTCGCTCTTTCTGTCAGGGGAATTTTAGCTAAGGTGATGACTTGGGAATGGGAGCTTCGTCAATTTACAAATTTTACATATCTTATTTTATTTCCAAAAACAAATTTTACATATCTTATTTAGCATACTGCCTCACTCACTAGACTATCCCCTATAGAAAAAACAAAGTCTCTTGTAGTAGTTTGCAACTCACCTCTAAAACTCACTCAAATTTGCGCCCAACTCATGATTTTCATTCTTTTATGTATTACAATGCACTTGGAACCTTGAGAATGGATATTTCAAGTAGAGAGACCATGCAGATGCCTTTATTTTAATTTTTGTATAAATTGACTCTTTCCCACAAAATTAGGGTTTACTATTTGCAACCTTTTCTTTCAGCACTATGTTTTATTCCTTGCAAGATAGAATAGGTATGCTTTCACTTTATTGCAAATAGAATTGTTTATCTTACATTATTGCAACTATCCTAGATTTATTTGTTGTCTTTCATTTCCTTCCTTTCATGTTTTTCCTGTAGTAGGGAACAATTAAATTGGTCTAGGTACAAATATATTTCATCTTCGTACTTCCACATACATAAAAGGAAGCAAAGGGAAGATAAAGTGCTTATTGTGCATATAATGTCAACCCTCTTATTTTTGTATAAACCCAAGTTAAAAATTAAAGCTGATACCTTTTGGGAGTTGCAACATTTTTGCTGCAATAATTAGGGCCATCACTTTTTGGCACTGGTGTAATATCATCTTTCAATTAATGAATGGAAAATTTTCAACTAAAAATTTGCAAAAAATTTCTCCAAATTTTCACAAAAATACATTTGGTCGAGCATAGGACCAAGCACAACCTCATCTCTATGATTCTCCTTCTACCCGTCAACCACTTTTTTAGTTCTTTAGTCCAAGTATGTTGAAATAAAACTTTTTATCTCCAAGCAAATAGTTAGAGACAATATCTAAAAAAACAAAAGGCTCCCATTGGTCACCTTAGTATAGATGACATAGACAGGTTCAACCGTTAAGTAAAGAGGTGTTACACATATTGTTGTCATTGATAACAATGGGATTTCATTGATTTCAAAGGGAATGTGTGAATATAAACATTACCAACATCCTTGATGATCTAAGGAGAAACAAGTTTGTCAGTGAAGAAATATGACAACATGACATTTTGCAATGTTTCGTTACATAAGGATATGATTACTTGAAATTATTTGAGTTTTTTACTAAGTTAATATGCTAAAAAATATATTGCAAATATCATGGTTTTGTAGTGCTCATTTATACCTTTCCAACGATATATTATTCTTAAAAAAACTCCTCCCAAACAAGAACTTATGGCCTATTGAAAATTAGCATTAGTTGGGGAAAAACTTAAAAGGCCAAAATATAGCGCCAAACCCCAAAAATTGATTTGGTTAAATTTCATGAAAGTATGGAGCAGATCCATTGTTGGCTTATCATATCAACAATCACAAGCACAAAAGTAGCACATTCGTTAATGTTTTTAAACGACGTGAAAAATCCATACTAATCAATGGTATTTCCATAGATAAACAGATAAATCAAAGGGAAATAGAACATGGTTTAACCATCTGCTCAAAGCCAATTGTGTATTGAAACATGGGCATGCGCTTTGAGCCCTTTTTAATTTAGAAATTATGTAAACTTTGATTTCTCCAGGATGAAACTGATTGGCCTTCATGCTTGAATGATCAAGTGCTCAAAAATATGCGAAAAAATGAAAGTTTTCAGAATGGCGTGGAACCTAAACAACCGTGTATATCTCGATGTTATGAATCTGGCACAATTTGTATGCTCTCAAAACTGTGTTCTATTCATTTTCCAAAATAGTCAAATTTTTCAAAAATGAAAGGTGACAGGGAAAAAATTTGGGCTAGTGGCAAGCTACCACATGGCCTCTCTTGGTTATTCAAAAGTTAATTTTTTTAGGCTTGTACAGCCTCGCCAGTTGGCCTAATTCTCATTGATTGGTTAGTGGCCAACCACATGTTTCCACGTGACCCAATTAGAGGCTTCCATGTGGCAGGATAGGAGGCAACCAAAAAATTTTGCAAGTGCGAGCAGACCGGGCAGAGGTTGTACACCAGCCCTCCGTCCAACTAACAACACCGCATATCAATAAACCGAGGTGGGTCTTGATAAACCATAGTCATAAAACTTTATTTAAAGAATATATGGGTGGATTTTGGGGGTAAGGGGCTAGGGATTATCCCCTGCCCCCCCATATGTTATGCGCATGTGACCCATTTCCAGAGACCAGGGGCGTGGAGGTAAGTCATCGCCCTAACTGCCACCAAGACTTCCCATGTGACACCGCTACCGTCTAACTGTCAACGGTCTCTAACCGTCCGATTTTTTTTAATTAAAAAATAACAATTAACCAGATTCATTGTGGTTTAAATTTCGGATTATGGGCGGCATTATGAAAATTAATGATCAAAAAATTTTGTCAGAGAAATTGTCGCTCCATTAGCCAAAAATAAGGCAAAATTGTTGGACCAGTCTGAATTTTGGGGAATTTATTGTGCGGTTAGCAGCAAAACTAGGGAGGCTCATAAATTCTTCAAGTTTTGACCAATTTTGGATCATAAAGAGGCTAGAAATGAATTTTTGGGTATTTTGAAGCTGATGGAATAGGTTTTGAAGCCATTTTAGCACTTGAAATGTATGTAATCACCATTTTTATCATAATGAAAGAGGGCCAAGCCATTGGAAACTGGACCAAGAAGATGTAGCCTACGAGGGGTGAACTCCTTCATCATTTGTTTTTTTGTGGTTATTTTTATGGTGTATCTATATGTTGTTTCTACATACTTCATAGTTTATTTTCATTCTTTATGTGTTTAAAAATTAACATAAAATCTCTCAAAAACTTAGTTTTTAACACTTGTAATTTACAAACCCTCAAGCACATTTACATTAAGATCTCATACAGATAAATTTTGGTACCAGAGCTGTAATATTCCAAAATTAGCATGCAGCTAATTGGAATATTGATTTTTGTTGATTTCACTTAGGAGTTGAATAAATGGGTAAGGAGGCCCATACATTTCAGAAATAAAAAGAAAATCCCTCATAGTGTGAAAATGGATCATCATAGGAGCTGGATTTCACACCCTCATGTGTGAACAAGGTCATTTGCATGTGGATAAGGTCAAGTTTGACCAAGTCAACAGTGTTGGAATAGGAGGTGGAGAACACTTTGAGAAATAATGCAGTATGAATGGGAGGAGGATTCTTTGGTGAAGGAAACCCTAATGAGTGGGACCCATGGTGAGAGGGCTTTCACTTGTTTAAAAGAAGGGCGAGGAAGCCATTGTTATTCATGTTATGGATTATTGATTTCATGGCCTGGTTAGACATTGTGCATTCCCTTGCTGTTTAGCAGAGTTGTTGTGCTGCTTAGCACTAGGAATTCTTGTTAAGGAATTACTTCTCCTTTCAAAAGAGGCCTCTTGAAGGAGCTTTCACTTCATTTCTCCATATCCAGGCTTGAGGCCAAGCTACCTCCTTCAGCTACACCACAGTTTCTATTGAGAGCTGGGTTTTGTCGTAGGGTGTTGCAGTGGAGGGTTGACAACACCACTTCCGGGGATTTTTTTTCAAAGGAGAAAGCTTTATTTCCTTTCGAACACCAGTGAGGATGATTCTGGGGCTTATTGCAGATCTTGGAACTTCACCAACATATTTCCCTTCTCCTACAGTGCAGTCCCTTTCCTAGATTGCGTTATTTTCAGTGTGCATCTGCAGTGAGGATTGCAAAGTGTGTTTGGAGGGTGAGATCTTCAGTGTTAGGATCAGCCTTTTACGTGGAAGATCCATTGGAGGAGGTATATTTAGCTTGTGCATCATCTATAGCCATCTCCATCCAGTTCTTGAGTTGCAGCTGCTACTCAGTCTTGAGACTGCAACTATGGCATTTTTTCCATTTTGTATATTTCAGGAAATTCTTTCCGGATTGCCTTGAAATTTAGTTTGGAAGTCTAGATCTTCACTCCCAGCATTGTTTGGGCCCTATATTTGTATATTTGTGTATTTACACTTCCCAGCAACAATTCCTCTAATAAAACTGCACTGTCATAGACTTGGGTATTTTCTGTGCGGCGGTGATCTTCATTTTTCCATGTACATGTTTCTTGAGGCTTGTATTGCCTAGCTTGAGTGAGTGTTTCCTCAAGATATTGTATAAATTTGCTGCTATCATCTAACATGATGCCTATTTGGATATTCTTACATTCTATGAGTTGATATATCACTGTTGTTTCATTATTGTGTTCATGTATTGTTGGATCTCCAATCTTGGGATATCATAAGATATTCCCAATATTGTTGATTTTCCCTATTCTGGGATATTACAGTGGTATCAGAGTATAATCTTGCCATTACGCTATCAATAGAAGAGAATATGAACAGAAAGAATACTCCATTATTTGGAGGAAAGAAGGAGGAGAGGCTCTCAAAGCTTCTTCCTAAATCTATACAGAGCATTCAAGGAGATCTCAAGAAGATGAGAAGGGAGATGTGTATAGAATCTCCAAGAGGGTTTGAATCAGAATCAAACTCTAGATTTTCCTATGATGAGTGTGAGCATGTAGCCACACACTATGATGCATAGCGCAGTCACATGCCTAGATTTTCCATGAGAGAGATGGAAGAAGAAGGAATGACTAGGAGGGAAACTCTTAGTGATTTTTTGCAAGAGTATGAGTCTCAAACTCAGAAGTTTAGAGATCATGTTACTTTTCCAGAGTTTTGCAAGATCAAGGTGAAGAGATGCAAGCAGCATAATAAGAGTAGATTTCTCTTATCTACTTTTGATGGTTCACCTACATGTTCAACCAGAGCTTGGGTGGAGGAGCTAGACTCCTATTTGCAACAACATCACATTTCTGAAGATGAAGCCATCAGAGTTGCACTGCTGCATATTGGAGGTAAGGCCTATGAATGGTGGATATTTGAGTCTTTTTCTTTGAAAAATGAAAACGCTTCTTCTTATGCAAGGTTTACTAAGACATTGGTGGAAAGGTTTGATGGAAAACTTTCTGAAACACATGTGGTGAAGCTAAACAAATCTAAACAAAACAAACCCTTGCATGTGATGGAGAAAACTATAAACTCAAATCCACTTCATAAAACCCTGAAGGAGGCTAACATATTGCATCATACATTGTTAGATGCAAAAACTCTATCTCATATTCCTGAACAAGAGGGCATGGGGACCCCTTTTTCAAAAGAGGATCCAATTCTTGGGAGGTTGCCCATGCATGTTGATGAGGATAAGGGCAATAGCATTGTCATATCTAGATTTTATCTAGCACCTCATGCAAAGGAAGAGGGAGCTCTTTCTCCAACTAGAGGGATTCTTGTATCATTGCAAGGAATTCCCCTGGGTCTCACATGTGGATATCAAGGCACAACTCATGATCTACATGTGCCATTGATGATAGGGTGTGAAACTATGGAGATAAAAGGAGGAGATAGGGAGGATGACCAGCATTATGAGATGAGGAGCCCACACCCCTATCTATTTTATGAGTTTGATGCACCAAAGAGGGAGATTGGATTGCGCAGTGAGGGCAAGGACAAGTATATACATCCATATATGCATTCTACTCTTGATGATGATGTCTCATTGCATGGAGGCATTTCACCAGGGAGACCACTAGATCATTATATGATCAGGGATGCTTCACATTTGGAGGCATTACTCATTGATTTCAAAGGAGTGGAGACCTTGGGAGAGCTTGGTACGGCGCTGGGAGTCTTGGGTAGACTCAAGGAGGAGGGAGATGTTCTCCCAACATCATCATTACCCACTCTCACTTCAGATTCTGTGATGTGGTAGGAGCAGCATGGGAAGGATAGCATCCTTCCAACTTGCATATTTGACATGAGAGATGTCAAATAAGAGGATAACCATATGAAAAATTTTCTTCTTGATAGATCATCAGCGCTATCACTATGGAGGGTAGATCCATATTGGAATTCCCAGCTATTGGTGGAGTATTCCAAGGTTATTTTTTCTTGTATGATATTGGATGACCAGTTGCATGAGGAGGGATACAGTCAGAGATGGGATCATCTACTATCATAGTAGGATCTTCTTATCTAGAGCTTCCAAGCTCAAGGAGAAGTTGCTACAAGCAGCTCATGAAGATTTCCTTTTCAGCCACATTTATTCTATGAGGGCATACCACACCATCATGGAGGGGTATTTTTTTTGAAGGCTTTGAGGAGGAGATGTATTAGCATATGAGGAGATGCATGGATCATGTGGATATGGATGAGATACATAACTCTTTGGAAGAGTTACCACAACCACCTCTTTTCTCTTTGAGGTTGAGAGGAGACTCATCTATGAGCCACTCCATTTGCATGAGCAAGACATATGGTAAGGGTATTGTTTGTTTGCATAATGACCTGTATAATGTATATATGCATCCCTTAACCATACATGTGCAGGAATTTTCTCAAAGGAGGAGAATTCTTCCTTCTAGACTTCATGGTCTACATGAGACCATGAGTAGTTTTGATGGCCATCCCTAGGAGGACTTGGGGAGGATATTTTTCATGGAGAACATGCTTACTTGACACCACACATCATACACTTTCTCCAAAATTATGAGAAGAGCGGAGCAGCAAGCAAGTGGTTGAGAAACCACACCTTTTGTCATTCTCTATTGCAGTTGAGAGTCAAACTACGTGGTTGCATTTGAGGGACCATTTTCCTTCTCCATTGCTTCATATGGCAGCTAGCATGATTCTCATTATAGTTCCTTATGTTGCTTTTGCTCTTATTTTTATTTGGAGCATGATTGGGGGAGTGACACATTGGTTGGATGTGTCTCTTAGGGAAGAGGATTCCCACGTTTTCTGCATTATATGTTCTAATGGGAGCATGAGAGAGTATGTGGCCACTATAGAAAAACACTTTTTTCCTTATGAGGTGAGCCATAGGATTGATTGGATGTCATATGATGGTGATTTCCAACTCATCATATATGGAATGGTTTGGACCAACTTGATTCACAACGTTGGAGAGGAGATCTTTGGAGATCTAGTCTTCATCTTGCCACTTGAGGGAAATATTATGGTAGCCCAAAATCAGCATATACTCTACACTTAGCCTAAGTGGAGAGGAGGACAGCATGGGGTAGGCTATTTTGTCTACTATGATCAGATTTTCAGCCCACCTACATTGCAAGAGCTCAAGGTGGAGGATGATTTGTATGAGAGACCATTTTGAAGGGTAGCTCATTTTGTATGGATGGTAGCTTGGGGATGGTAGATCCTAATGTTTATCAGACCTCATTCCTCAAGGAGGCCTTTAGACATCCCATTTTTTCCTCCATGGATGTTTTACATTATGATATCTATTTGGGATACACACCAAAAGCTAGCTTGCATACTTGGGAGGGACAACCTGGAGATATATTGATGATACAACATCTTGATCCTTGGAGGATTTTATCATATGAGGATGCTACAGGGGAAGAGGAGGAGGCTTCTCAGTTCTATCATTATAGTTGCTTGAGGACAAGCAACATTTGGGAGGGGAGGAATGCAATATTCCAAAATTATCATGCAGCTAATTGGAATATTGAATTTTACTGATTTCACTTAGGATATGAATAAATGGGTAAGGAGGTCCATACATTTCAGAAATAAGAATTAAATCCCTCATATTATGAAAAGGGATCATCATATGAGCTAGATTTCACACCCTCATGTGTGAACAAGGTCATTTTCATGTGGACAAGGTCAAGTTTGACCAAGTCAACAACGTTGGGATAGGAGGTGGAGAACACTTTGAGAGACATCGCAGTATGAATGGGAGGAGGATTATTTGGTGAAGGAAACCCTAATGAGTGGGACCCATGGTGAGAGGGCTTTCACTTGTTGAAAAGAAGGGCAAGGCAGCCATTTTTATTCATGTTATGGATTATTGATTTCATGGTCTGGTTAGACTTTGTGCATTCTCTTGCTATTTAGCATATTTTTTGTGCTTCTTAGCACCAGGCATTCATGTTTAGGAATTCCTTTTCCTTTCAAGAGAGGCCTCTTGAAGGAGCTTTCACTTCATTTATCCACATCCAGGCTTGAGGCCAAGCTACCTCCTTCAGCTACAGTGCAGTTTCTATTGAGAGTTGGGTTGTGTTGCAGGGTGTTGGAGTGGAGGGTTGACAACACCACTTCCTGGGCTTGTTTTTAAAAGGAGAAAGCTTTCTTTCCTTTGGGACACCAGTGAGGAAGATTCTAGGGCTTATTGAAGATCTTGGCACTTGACCAACATATTTATTTTCTCCTACAGCATGGTCCCTTTCCTAGACTGTGTTATTTTCAGTGTGCATCTGCAGTGAGGATTGCAGAGTGTGTTTGGAGGGTGAGATCTTCAGTGTTAGGATCAACCTTTCAATTGGAAGATACATTGGAAGAGGTATATTTAGCTTTTTCATCATCTACAGCAATCTCCATCCATTTCTTGAGTTGTGGCTGCTACTCAGTCTTGAAACTACAACTCCGACATTTTTTCCATTTTGTATATTTCAGGAAATCCTTTCCGGATTTCCTTGAAATTCAATTTGGGAGTCTAGATCTTCACTCCCAACATTTTTTTGGGCCCTATATTTGTATATTTGTGTATTGACACATCCCAATAGCAATTCCTCTAATAAAACTGCGCTGTCATAGCCTTGGGCATTTTCTGTGTAGCAGTGATCTTCATTTTTCCATGTACATGTTTCTTGAGGCTTGTATTGCCTAGCTTGAGTGAGTGTTTCCTCAAGATATTGTATTAATTTTCTGTTATGATCTAATATTATGGCTATTTGGATCTTCTTACATTCTATGAGTTGATATATCACTGCTCTTTCATTATTGTGTTCATGTATTGTTGGATCTCCAATCTTGGGATATTATAAGATATTCCCAATATTGTTTATTTTCCCTATTCTGGGATATTACAAGAGCTTAGGTTTTCTTGTTGCTGTGAGGATTTAATTTTTTTCAAGTGTATATGATTCTTACAAGGTTGAAGCTCAAGAAATTAGAAGAAAATCTTGTGGTTGCAAGTCCTCAAGCTAGGTAAAGGACAAGGAGAGAAATTTTGCCACAATCTCCACAAAAAATTCTTCCTCAAATTGCAATTGAAGCTTCAAAAAGTATGTCACATGAAGGAGAGCTTGAAAACATTTCAGAGGATGAAAAATAATTCAGGAAACCATTCTTTGATATGACAAGAATGGAGAAAGTTCTCTATGAGGAGATAAGCATAAGGATGCAAGGTGAGAGCTCCAATATTACAAAGGGATATATGTTTTCAAGAGGAGAATAAGGAGATGGATACAAGCCTCCAAAATGTAATGGGTATGGTGAAAAACCACCTTTGACACCACCATCCTCACCACCATCTTCACCATAATCTTCTTCCACAACAAGCCCTTCACAAACACCTCAACATTCTCCAAAGGGTCATGGTAACACTCCAATTTTTAAGCTTGACATTCAGTTTTATTTTTCTATCTATGATGGAGATGTAGATGCTGAAAGATTAGAAAATTAGGTATTTCAACTTGAATTTTATTGTAGGATATAAAGAATCAAGGATGACGACCCCAAGATTCAACTTGGTTCACTGAGATTGGAAATTGCGGCTCTTATTTGGTGGGAATCCAAAACTCATGAGGACATGAAGAAACATGGTAAGGTATTAACCTATTGGAATGATTTTGTTGCCGCCTTAAGGAGACTATTTTATCCATTATCATACATGAAAAAGGTTATAATGGACTGGAAAAACTTTAGGAAAGGTAAAGGACAACGTGTGCAAAGCTATACTCAATAATTTAGGAGAAGAGCACTAATTTTGAGTGTAGATTTAACATCTCGAGAAACTTTGCTAAAGTACATTGGAGGTTTCCATAGTTACTTGAGAAATACTATTCTCATGTTTAATCCTTCAAATTTATATGAAGTATGTGTACAGGCCAAACATCTAAGGCAAGAGGGAAACATGCTTTAGATGAGACAAGTGATGTTACCTTTGAGTCTGAAGAGAAACGAAAGGGTAAGTTCAAGGGTAAAGTTAAGAAGAATGATTCCTTAAATATGGAAAAAGAAAAACTCATATGCAAACATTGTTCCAAAGATAGGCATGATGAAGATCATTGTTGGAAACTTCATCAAGAGATGAGACCCAACAAGCTTAAAAACAAGGAGAAGGAGAAGACAACTGCTACAATAATTCATGATTTAGGCTCTAATTCCAGAGATGAAACGAAGATCATCTCAATGGGTTTGAAGGGTAAGGACATCGCAAGTACTAGTTTTTCAAGTTTTGAAAATATTACTCAAGCTGATGAAACGAGAATTGAACTTTTCCATGTTAGAGTTATTTCAAAACATACCACGATTGACACTCCATTTGATAGTGGTTCACAAGAAAACCTTATTTCTTAATACTTAGTCAAGAAGTTGAATTTGGAAATGATTCCTCATCCAAGACATTATCCTTTAGGTTGGATATGTAATAATGAAAACTTGTAGGTGAAGAGGAAATGCAAACTTATATTTGCAATCACTGCAAATTTTCTTGATGAAGTTGAACTTGATGTTGTTCTACTTAATATTTCTGGTATTGTTTTGGGCAGCCCATATCTTTATAATAGGATAGAAATATTTCATTGCCATGAGAGTAAGTATCACTTTTTCAAGAATGGGCTTGAGTACATTTTTAGTGCGCATAGTAAGAAGACGAGTTTGTCTCTTATGCATGTTGGAGAAATGAAGAGAATTGTGAATGCTAGTCAAAAAATTTCTTTGTTAATGTTCATGCATCAGGATGTTGTGAATGTGGTCTTTCAAGGTGATGCATCAAATGAAAAATATGATTTCATTGAGTTTTCTAATAGTTGTGATAATATGTTTCAGGTTTCTAACATGTTTCTTTCAAAAAGAGGTCAAAAAGATGTGGTAAAATTGCATAAGGATGCATCATTGTTGAGCAGTGATGTGAACAAGATGTCGGTGCAAGAGAGTGAAAAGATCAAAGAGAAAGCACCAAAGCAATTGTACAAAGAGGGAATTAGGTTCAAAAGTTCTTATTTTGGGTTTCAAAATGTATTTCCTTTTAAATGGGATTTTGCATGGTGATGGCAATCATATTTGGTCAAGATTCAAGCCAAGCACAAGGCAAGACATTGGCTTTTTGGTGGCCAACCAAATGCTGCCACGTGGCCCAACTAGAGGCCGCCACGTGGAAACAAGAGAGGCCACCAAATTTTTTTGTAAGGGTGAACCGGTTGGGTGGGGGTCAAACACTAGACCTCCGTCCTACTACCAACACCACATACCAATACGCCAAGGTGGGTCTTAATGCCCCATAGTCATAAACCTTTATTTAAATAATATATGGGTGGAGTTTGGGGGTAATGGGCTAGGCCTTAGCCCCGACTGCCCCATATGTTATTTGCATGTCATCCAATTTCGGAGACTAGGGGCGTGAAGGCAATCCGTTGTCCTAACTCCCGCCAAGACCGCTCTTGTGACACTGCTACCATCTAACTTTCGACGATTATCTAACCGTCTGAATTTCTTTAAGTAATTTTTTTTTAATTAACCATATTCATTATGGGTTAAATTTCAGATTATGGGTGGCATTATGCAAATTAATTATTTGACAATTTTGCCCAAAATACTGGAAAATTGTCACTCCATTAGCCGAAAATAGGGCAAAATTGTAGGACCGGTCCAAATTTTGGGGAATTTGTGTTGCAGTTATCAGCAAAACTAGGGAGCCTCATAAATTCTTGAATTTTTGACCAATTTTGGATTAGAAAGATGCTAGACATGAATTTTTGGGTATTGTGAAGTTGATGGAATAGGTTTTGAAGCCATTTGAGCATTGTAAATGTATGTAATCACCATTTTGAGCATAATGAAAGATGTCCAAGTCATTGGAAACTGGACCAAGGAGATGTATCCCAGGAGGGGTGAACTCCTTTATCATTTGTTGTGTTGTGATTATTTTTATGGTGTACTTGTCTATTTTTTTGCATATTTCAGAGTTTATTTTCATGCTTTATGTGTTTAAAATTAACATAAAAGCTCTCAAAAACTAGGTTTTTAACACTTGTAATTTACAAACCCTCAAGCACATTTACATTAAGATCTCATGCAGATCATTAAACATTATAAATATAGCATCTCATAATATCAGTGTGAACATATATATATATATATATATATATATATATATATATATATATATATATATATATATATATATATATACGTATATATATATATATATAACCACTGTAGCAAAGGTAGAGCAAGATATATCATTGTGACTCAAAGGAAAAGGTCGAATAACATATGTTTTCATGGGCTATGAGGTAGAGGACTGTGGAAACTATGGATATATTACCATGAGCCTGAAGTTTTGTATGCCAACATAGACATGTGTGGTACCCACCATAGCCATGATATGGACATAGCCAAACATTGACGCCATAGTGGACCTAAGATATGAATTAGATGGATACAATATTTTAATCACATGGACCCGCAGAGGTTGGGAGAGTCACTACGCTCATTTAATGCAGTAGAATTACTATATTAAGATGAGTATTGCCCATTGTTCCAAGGAACATAGAGAGCATAATTGCTAATTCATTTGTATATTATTTGGGTGGTAAAGAGTTTGACTTATAACACAAACAAGTTGGTTAGTTTCTAATATATTTGCCCCATTTTGTCACGCTATTTGTTGAAATTTGCAACAAGAAATAGTGAAATTGGCATCTAGAAAGAACATGACAACACCTACACTAGTGTGGGACCACAGGTCATGTAATGATGGGTCCTATCGATACATTAGTGTGCAATTAAATTTATTTAATAGATTGGAAATGTGTCTAATTTAATTATCCCTTAATTAAATTGGACAATAAAATGTAATCTTATCTCATAATCACTTGTAATAGTTAACTG
Organism: Pinus albicaulis; assembly: GCA_034641835.2. Classification (NCBI taxonomy): domain Eukaryota; kingdom Viridiplantae; phylum Streptophyta; class Pinopsida; order Pinales; family Pinaceae; genus Pinus; species Pinus albicaulis. The sequence goes on along the minus strand of CM076573.1, from coordinate 845,211,134 downwards.
AGTGTGATAAACTTAGTTAGCTCGTGAGTTTTGAGTTGAGGGAGGTTGGTGAGGCATGTAGGGTGATTTTATTAGTTATGGAGTTTGAATTTCAATTATTGCATTAGTTTAATGCATGAGAAACCAGTTAACTTAATTTATTGAGTTAAAGTCAGTTGAACTAGTTGTAACTGTTTGTTGCCCTAGTGAGAGATTGTAATATTCCCAATTTTCCATCAGATATTAATTGGAATATCAGAGTTCTTAATTTTCTTAATTAATTAAGTAAATAAGAGGGTGGAGGGACCCATAAACCCCATAGATGAATAAAATCCACTTTTGATGTGTGTATGTGGATAATCTAGAAGTAAATATGCATTATGGAGTAGTGGAGCAGCTTCTTAAATGATGGAAGAGTAAAGATCATGCCACATTAATGATAGATCATGGATATCATGGAGGAAGTCAAATGATATCATGGTGCATTAAAAGTAAGATCATAGAGCACTAATGATGAGATAATGGAGGAAGAGGTGCATCTAATGCACACATGATGGAGAGAGTGGGAATTAAATGCAGAGATGGTAGAGAACATGGAGAGGGAGCACAGTCTTCATGGAGGCTAGTGGCCACATGTGCATCACAGTTATGAGCTGGGCCAGGGCTATGGAATGCTCACAAACAATATAAGGGAGATGAAGGTAGAAATATAAGGCAAGATTTAGATTATTATTTCTGATCTATTTAGATCTGGATTTGTCTTTGGAAATTTCTATGCGCGCTTCAGCTATTTAGCTAAGTCTGCAGTGTTGTTTAGCACACGAGTGTTTTCAAGCGGAAATCCCACCCTTACCCACAGGGGACTTTGAGTGCCTACTCTGGGAAGTTTTCTTTGAGATTTCATACATAATGAGGCATTGGTGCCACATTCAGCCACTCTCATATGCACATTCAGTCTTGGGAATTATGCATTCCTGCTTGAGGGTTTGAGAGGTAGAGGTTGTTTGTAGCATTTTAGCTAGGAAACAAGTGGAGGATTCATCCTTTCACCTTGTGCTTCAATATCATCCTTTCAGGAGAAGCATATTCATATCTGGCATTGAGGCCATAATTTCATACCTCCATGTAGGAGTAATTCCCCAGGAATTGTGTAGTCTAGTCTTACAGATGTGAAGGAGGAAGGAAGTTTCTAGTTTTTCAGCTGGAAATCCTGTGAGGGACCATATCCTCACTTTTTGCACATCATTTCCATAATTCGGGAGCTTCATTGCAGCATCTAGCATCAGACTATAGAGCTTCCCTCTCTAAAATTGTAGTTTCACTCAGCTGTTGTGTATTCAACAACGACATCTATTGGAGGAGATTGAAGGAGACAACTCTTGATATTATAGCTTAAGGATCTGAAGGAGGGATCAACCCTCTATGCATTGAGTTGGTTTTGCCTTATTGCAACCATCATATCTTCAGCTCATGCAGTAGATCTACATAACCAATATTCATATAGTTGTAGGGCCTAGGAGGGTGATTTTCCAAGATTGTCAGACCTAGAAATACTTTCTGGGTTATCTTGGGTATTGATCATAAAGCCTAGATCTGAAATCCAGGCATCATCTAAGGGTCGGAACTGGCAGATCTACACTTCTATATTTTTTCGGTAGTTGTAGTCTTGACATTTGCAGTAGGGAGAGCACAACATTCCTTCCAGCAGTCCAACAGTTACATATTCCCTCTTATGGGAGTACTACAGGATCATTCTAGGCCATCTCTTTGGCTTGAGTGTCTCATATTTTGAGCACTGTTGTAGTTGTATTCCACCTCCTATATAATAAAATGGCTCAGCTATTATTTACATTTATATGGTGTCTTTAGATTAATTTTTTACATTTCTGCAGTTCTTATATTGTGTTTTTTTATTACTTCATTCTCCCTTTTGGGATATTACAGTGGTATCAGAGCATGATTTTTGGCTCAGCTTGTGGGCACTTCATCTTTAACATCAAAAGAAGAAACAAATGGTAGAGATCTACAATGAAGGAGGATTGCAGTTTTCCCTCACTTCTCTTTAGATCTATGCAAGATCTCTCCAAGGAGGTCAATCAAATGAAGAGGGAAAGGAAAAAGGAGGATCCAAGAAGATTTTAGAAAGAGGATGGTCCAAGCAATTCCTATCAGTAGAAGAAGCAACCAGAAAGGAAAGAGCTCCACATCATTCTACTATATCAACTTCCTTTGAGAAGGAAAGTGAATGGTTTAAATATGAAGGAGACTTGGGGTATGAGACCCTAAGTAAATATCTTTCCGATTACAAATCACAGCCTAGAGAACTCAAGGAGAATCTATCTCTCCAACAATTTTTACAACTCAAAGAAAAAAGGAGATCTCGCAGCAAAAATAGAAGAAAGAGGCATATATTATTATTTCCTACATTTGATGGATCATCCACAAGCACATTGAGGGCTTGGAGGGAAGAGTTAGCTACATTCTTTTAGCTATACCTAGTAGTAAAAAGAAAGGATGTTGAGATTGCAGTGCTGCACCTTGAGGGTGAAGCCAAAGATTGGTGGTTCAGTCATTTGTCACATGCCATAGTGACTGCTTATGCAGATTTCATGCAAAGACTGAAGAAGAAGTTTGGTAGAAAGAAACTTTGATACATCTCTCATGGAGAAACTTCCCATCATTGAGGAGATAGTTAATGAAGAGCCAAAGGAATATGTCCTCATTATCACTCTGGAAGAGGAGCCTCTACCAGCACCACTAGCTGCGGAAGTGCTCACTTCAAGAGGAGGAAACTTGCATATTTGTAAGATGGTCTTGAGATCTTGAAATTAGGAGCCCAGTGTATGATTCATGAGATGCATGAGGAGGAGGAGGGAGATACTAGCGTTGGTACTGTAGGAGATATGTAGACATCATCATTACCAGCAGTTGAAGAGGCCAATATTGCACCGGTTGGAGGAACTCTTGTAGATGTGGAATATGTTCCCAAGATTCAGTGTATCAAAAGTTTGCAAACACTTTCTCATATTATTTTAGTACCTCATATTGAGATTTTGAGACCATGCCATCAAGGAAATTGCATAACCAAGGATTAGAGCACCTTGCTGATTTGGAGCAGCAAATTATCACTACATAGAGGACCCTTAATTTGATCAAGGAGAGGATGTATAGCCATCCCAGGTTATCATCTTTGAGATACACCCAACACTTTGTGTTGAAGTGTGGAGTTTCAGAAGATGGGAGGTGCATAGTCCTATTCAATACAGTTATGTACTATGAGTTCAACATTGTGTATGGCCAAGATACAGCAGATGTATCCCCATGCATATCTACAACATTGTCACTAAGAAGCATTGATAAGATGAGGGCCCCATTATTCTTGGAGCGTCCCAAAGTTAGCTTCACTCATGAAACACTGGAGGGAAATATTTTAGATGGTAGACATCTTATGATGGAGAGCATTCCCCATTATCAAGATGGAGTTTCCTTGATGCGAACCTCATAGCTCAAAGAGGAATTTCTACCTACAGCATGTATGGAGCCTGATGGGTTCTTTTGGGCCATTAATGAGAGGATCTCATGGAGAGACCTCAAAGGAGGTGCACTTCAACATATCATGGAGTGCAAAGCTTATCAGATGGAGGATATTGGTATTCTACCTTGGGTGGATACCAAGATTGATCATAGTATGATTCATTATCCACATTAGGATGAATGGATCTGGAGGAGGAGCAAGAGGTCTCCAACCTTCATATAGATCTATGAAACAGGGCAGAAAGAACCATGGCTATGCTGGTTGATTTTGGGTGAGTATGGTTAGTACCCAACAGTTCACATTTGTGTGGTCCATGCCATGGATGTCACTGATGCTATGCAGCAGCAGGAGGCATGGTTGTGATGGTTATTGCTAAGAGATTTTTGCCATCACATGATGTATCTGATGTCTTTGTATTTACTTTTGTTTGGGATATGTCTCATGTCCATAAATGCACTTTTGTTGGGTATATATATATTATGTTCATGTGTGTACTTGGGTTTGGTACATGGCATAACTCTCACATGATGTGGCAGTAGGGAGCTTATTTGTATTGTTTTTATGTGACATTCCACATGGCAATCAATATGTTGTTTCTCCATGACTTGCATCATGATGATGTAAGGTGGTAGCAAGAATCCTTGTTGCTTTGGTTACTATTGGGAGAGTATGGGTTGATTTCTCCCCATAAATTGCATGATATTGATGGAGGATGGAAACAGGAGGCCTTATTGCATTGGCTTCTATTAGGAGATTATGGTCATTGTACTTGGTATGATTATGATGTGATGCGGCAGCAAGAGGCATTGTTGCGGTGGCCTCTCTTTAGAGAATATGGCCACTACATTTGGTACGATGATGATGTGGTGTGGCAGCAAGAGGCATTGATGTGCTGGATTCTTTTGAGAGAGTATGGCTCTCATACTTATATTGATGATGATTTGGCATGGCAACATGAAGCATTGCGAGAGAGTATGGTTGTCTTACTTGGCTTAATGATGATTTGGCTTGGTACAAGAAGGCTTTGGTGCGATGGTTGTTACTATGAGAGTATGGTTTGACATTGTTCATGATCATCTATATATCTCTACTTCTTATTTTTCAAATTGTTGGGATGATGGTTAGAGCCAACAAGGCCAACAAGGCCAAGCATGGGAACATGGAGAGATACAATCTACTTCATGTAGCATGGGATAGAGAGATAGCCTATGATGGGGGACTTTCCACTTTCGAAAGAGACCAATTCGCTTTATGTATCTCATGCATAGAGGAAGATCTTGGACAACATATGGTTTCCACTTAGAGACTTATTGATGAGGAGAGGTATCTAACTTTTTAGTCGGAGGCCATTCTAGATAGTCTAGAGAGGCAACTTTAGAGCTGGGCATGCATTATGCATTGGAGAAAATGGGGAGGACTTCCACATTAGGATGCAATTTTCAGGGAGATGGATTGATGTGGCATCCAATTTTGCATTTTCTTGAGGAAAAGCAACATTTTGGCAGGGAGGACTATAATATTCCCAATTTTCCAACAGATAATTGGAATATTACAATTCTTAATTTTCTTAATTAATTAAGTAAATAAGAGGGTGGAGGAATCCATAAACCCCATATATGAATAAAATCCACTTTTGATGTGTGTATGTGGATAATATAGAAGTAAATCTTCATTATGGAGTAGAGGAGAAGCTTCTTAAATGAAGGAAGAGTGGACATCATGCCACATTAATGATAGATCATGGAGATCATGGAGGAAGTCAAATGAGATCATGGTGCATTAAAAGTAAGATCATAGAGCACTAATGATGATATAGTGGAGGAAGAGGTGCATCTAATGCACACATGATGGAGAGGGTGGGAATTAATTGCAGAGATGGTTGAGAACATGGAGAGACAACATAGTCTTCATGGAGGCTAGTGGCCACATGTGCAGCGCAGTTATGAGGTGGGCCAGGGCTATAGAAGGCTTACAAACCATATAAGGGAGATGAAGGAAGAAATATAAGGCAGGATTTAGATTATTATTTCTTATCTATTTATATATGATTTTTCTTTGGAAATTTCTATGCACGCCTCAGCTGTTTAGCTAAGTCTGCAATGTTATTTTGTACAATGGTGTTTCTGAGCAGAAATCCCACCCTTACCTGCAGGGAATTCAAGTGCCTACTCTAGGAAGGATTCTTTGAGCTATAATACATCATTAGGAATTGGTGTCACATTCAACCAATCTCATATGCACATTCAGTCTTGGGAATTACGCATTCCTGCTTGAGGGTTTGAGAGGTGGAGGTTGTTTCTAGCATTTTAGCTAGGAAACTGGTGGAGGATTCATCCTTCACCTTTTTCTTCAAGATCATAATTTCAGGAGAAACATATTCATATTTGGCATTGAGGCCATCATTTCATACCTCCATGTAGCAAAAATTCCCTAAGGGATTGTGCAGTCCAGTCTTGCAGATCTGAAGGAGGAAGGAAGTTTCCAGTATTTCAGCTTGAAATCCTATGAGGGACCATCTCCTCACTTTAGGAACATCATTTCCATCATTCAGAAGCTTCATTGCAGCATCTAGAATCATGCTATAGATATTCCCTCTCTGACAGTGTAGTTTCACTCCGCTGTTTTTTATTCAGCAGTTGCATCTATTGGAGGAGGTTGGAGGAGATAGATCTTGAGCTTCTAGCTTAAGGATCTAAAGGAGGGATCAGCCCTCTATGCATTGATTTGGTTGTTCCTTACTGCAGCGATCATATCTTCAGCTCATGCAGTAGATCTGCATACCCAGTAGTCATATAGTTGCAGGGCCTAAGAGGGTAATTTTCCAAGATTTTCAGATCTCATAATCCTTTCTGGGTTATCTTGGATATTCATAATAGAGCCTGGATTTGAAATATCTGCATCATCTGAGCTCCTAAACTACCAGATATACACTTCTATATTTTTCAGACAGTTGTAGTCTTGGAATTTGCAATAGGGACAACACAGTATTACTTCCAGCAGTCCAATAGTTACGCAGTCCCTCTTGTGGGAGCATTACGGGGTCATTCTATGCCATCTATTTGGCCTGAGTGTCTCATATTTTGAGCACTTTTGTACTTGTATTCCACCTCATATATAATAAAATAGCTCAACTATTTTGTACATTTGTATGGTGTCTTTAGATTATTTGTTTACATTGTTGTAGTTCTTATATTGTGTTTTTGTATTACTGCATTCTCCCTTTTGGGATGTTACAGTCGTATTATAGCATGATCTTTGGCTTAGCTTGTGGGAACTTCATCTTTAACATCAAAATAATAAATATATAGTAGAGATCTACAATGAAGGAGGATTGCATTTTTTCCTCACTTCTCTTTAGATCTATGCAATATCTCTCCAAGGATGTCAATCAAATGAAGATGGAAAGGAAAAAGGAGGATCCAATAAGAGTTCAGAAAGAGGAAGGTGCAAGCACTTCCTATCAGCAGAAGAAGCAATCGGAAAGGCAAAGAGCTCCACATCAGTCTACTAGATCCACTTCCTTTGAGAAGGGAGGTAAATGGTGTGAATATGAAGGAGACCTGGGGTATGAGACCCTAAGTAAATATTTGTTCGAGTAAAAAGCACATGCTAGAGCACTCAAGGAGAATCTATCTTTCCTACATTTTTTACAGCTCAAAGAAGAAAAGAGATCCCACAACAGCAATAGAAGAAAGAGGCATACATTCTTCTTGCCTACATTTGATGGATCATCCACAAGCACATTGAGGGCTTGGAGGGAAGATTTAGCTATATTCTTTCTGCTATACCCAGTAGTAGAAAGAAATTTTGTTGAGATTGCAGCACTGCACCTTGAGGGTGAAGCCAAATATTGGTGGTTCAGTCATTTGTCACATGGCAAAGTGACTGCTTATGCAGATTTCATGCAAAGAATGAAGAAGAAGTTTGGTAGAAATAAACCGTAGATATATCACATGGAGAAACTTCCCATAATTGAGGATATAGTTCATGAAGATCCCAAGGAAGATATCCTCATTATCACTCTAGAAGAGGAGCATCTACCACCACCACCAGCTGCAAAAGTGCTCACATCAGGAGGAGGAACACTTTCATCTTTGAAAGATGGTCTTGAGCTCTTGACATTAGGAGCCCCATAAATTATTCATGAGATGCATGAGGAGGAGGAGGCAGGTACCAGCATTGGTACAGTAGTAGAGATGTAGTCATTATCATTACCATCAGTTGGAGAGTCCATTACACCGGTTGGAGGAACTCTTGTAGATGTGCAAGATGTTCCCAAGATTTAGCTTATCCAAGGTTTGCACACACTTTCATCTCATATTATTTTAGTACCTCATATTGAGATTTGTGAGACCATTCCATCAGGGAAATTTCATAACCCAGGATTAGATCACCTTGCTAATTTGGAGCATAAAATTATCACTGCACAGAGGACCCTTGATTTGATCAAGGAGAAGATGTATAGCCATCCCAGGTTATCATGGTTGAGCTACACCCAAAATCTTGTGTTGAAGTGTGGAGTTTCAAAATATCAGAGGAGCAGAGTCCTATTCAATGGAGTGTTGGACTATGAGTTTAGCATTTTGTATCGCCAGGAGACAGCAGATGTATCCCCATGCATATCTACAACACTGTCACTGAGAAGTAGTGATGAGATGAGGGCCCCATTATTCTTGGAGCATCTTGAAGATAGCTTCAATCATGAAGCACTGGAGGGACATATGATAGATGGTAGACATCTTATGATGGAGAGCATTCCCCATTATGAAGATGGAGTTTCCTTGATGAGCACCTCACAGATCAAAGAGGAATTTCTACCTATAGCATGTATGGAGCCTCATGGGTTCTATTGGGCCATTTATGAGGGGATCTCATGGATAGACCTAAAAGGACGTGCACTTAAACATATCATGTAGTGCAAAGCTTATCATATGGAGGATATTGGCATTCTACCTTGGGTGAATACCAATATTGATCATAGTATGATACAACATCCACTTTGGGATGAATGGATCTGGAGGAGGAGCAAGAGGTTGCCAAAATTCTTGCAGATCTATGACACAGAGAAGTAAGATGCATGGTTGCACTGGTTCCTTTTTGGTGTGTATGGTTACTACCCAAGAATTCACATTTTTGTGGTCCATTCCATGGATTTCACTGATGTTATGCAGCAACAGGAGGCATGGCTGCACTGGTTATTGCTGAGAGAGGTTTTCCATCACACAATATATCTTATGTCCTTGTATTTACTTTTTTTTTGGGATATGTATCATGTCCATAAATGCACTTTTGTTGGGGATATATATTATTTTCTTATATGTACTTGGGTTTGGGACATGGCATAACTTTCACATGATGTGGCAGCAGGTAGCTTGTTTGTATTGTTCTGATGTGACATTCCACATGTCAATCAGTATGTTGTTGCTCCATGACTTGCATCATGGTGATGAAAGGTGGCAGCAATAATCCTTGTTGATTTGGTTACCATTGGGAGAGTATGGGATGATTTCTCCCCATACATTGCATGATATTGATGGAGGATGGCAATAGGAGGCCTTACTACGTTGGCTTCTGTTAGGCGATTATGGTCATTTACTTAGTATAATGATGATGTGATGGTGTAGCAAGAGGAATTACTGCAGTGGATTCCCTTGAGAGAATATGGCCACTACATTTGGTAAAAAGATGATGTGGTGTGGTAGCAAGAGGCATTTCTATGGTGGATTCTTTTGAGAGAGTATGTCTCTCATACTTATATTGATGCCAATTTGGCATGGAAACAAGAGGCATTGTTGTGGTGGCTTCTATTGAGAGAGTATGGCTCTCTTACTTGGCTTAATGATGATTTGTCTTGGCAGAGTATTAGGAGAATATGGTTTCACAATGTTCATGATCATCCATATATCTCTACTTCTTATTTTGCACATTGTTGGGATGATGCTTGGAGACAACAAGGCTAATAGGGCCAAGGATTGAAACATTGATAGATACAATCTACTTCATGTAGCATGGGATAGAGAGATAGCCTATGATGGGGGCTTTCCACTTTGGGAAGAGACCACTTCACTTTGTGTATCTCATGCATAGAGGAGGATCTTGAAAAACATATGGTTGCCACTTGGAGACTTATTGATGAGGAGAGGTATCTAACTTTTTAGTTGAAGGCCATTCTAGACATTCTAGAGAGGCAACTTTGGAGCTAGGCATGCATTAAAAATTGGAGAAAATTGGGAGGCCTTCCATATGAGGATGCCATTTGGAGGGAGATGGATTTTTGTAGCATCCACTTTTGCAGTTGCTTGAGGACAAGCAACATTTTGGTAGGGAGGACTATAATATTTCCAATTTTCCATCAAATAATTGGAATATTAGAGTTCTTAATTTTCTTAATTATGTAAGTAAATAAGAGGGTGGAGGGACCCATAAAACCCATATATGAATAAAATCCAATTTTTATGTGTATATGTGGATAATGTAGAAGTAAATATGTATTATGGAGTACTGGAGAAGCTTTTTAAATGAAGGAAGAGTGGAGATCATGCCACATTAATGATAGATCATGGAGATAATGGAGATCATGGAGGAAGTCAAATGAGATCATGGTGCATTAAAAGTAAGGTCATAGAGCACTAATTATGATATTGTGGAGGAAGAGGTGCATCTAATGCACACATGATGGAGAGAGTGTGAATTAAATGCAGAGATGGTGGAGAACATGGAGATACAATGTAATCTTCATGGAGGCTAGTGGCCAGATGTGCAGCGCAGTTATGAGGTGGGTCGGGGCTATGGAAGGCTCACAAACCATATAAGGGAGATGAAGGCAACAATATAAGGCATTCTTTAGATTATTATTTCTAATCTGTCTAGATATGGATTTGTCTTTGGACATTTCTATGCACGCTTCAGCTCTTTAGCAAAGTCTGTAGTGTTGTTTAGCACATAGTTGTTTCCGAGGGGAAATACCACCCTTTCCCATGGGGGACTTCTAGTGCCTACTTTGGGAAGGTTTATTTGATCTATCATACATCATCAGGCATTGGTGCCACATTCAGCCACTCTAAAATGCACATTCAGTCTCAGGAATTATGCATTCCTGCTTGAGGGTTTGAGAGGTGGAGGTTGTTTCTAGCATTTCAAATAGGAAACCAGTGGAGGATTCATCCTTTAACCTTGTGCTTCAATATAGGCCTTTTAGAAGAAGCATATTCATATCCGACATTGAGGCCATCATTTCATAGCTCCATGAAACAGCAATTTCCCAAAGGATTGTGCAGTCGAGTCTTGAAGATCTGAAGGAGGAAGGAAAGTTCTAGTATTTCAGCTGGAAATCATGTGAGGGACCATCTCCTCACTTTGGGCACATCATTTCAATCATTCAGGAGATTCATTTTAGCATCTACCATTAGGCTATAGAGCCTCCCTCTCTGACAACACATTTTTACTCAGTTGTTGTGTATTCAGCAGCTGCATCTATTGGAGGAGGTTGGAGGAGACATATCTTGAGCTTCTAGCTTAAGGATCTAAAGGAGGGATAAACCCTCTATGCATTGATTTGGTTGTTCTTTATTGCAGCCATAATATCTTCAGCTCATGTAGTAGATCTGCATACCTTACAGTCATATAGCTACAGGGCCTAACAGGGTGATTTTCCAAGATTGTCTGATCTGGAAATAGTTTCTGGGTTATCTTGGGTATTCATCATAGAGCCCGGATCTGAAATCTCGGCATCATCTGAGCTCCAGAAATATCATATCTACACTTTAATATTTTGTCGGTAGCTGTAGTCCTAGCATTTGTAGCAGGGACAATGCAACATTCCTTGTAGTAGTCTAACAATTACGTAGTCCCTCTTGTGGGAGCCCTACAAGGTCATTCTAGGCCATCTCTTTGGCTTGAGTGTCTCATATTTTGAGCATTGTTGTAGTTTTATTTCACCTCCTATATAATAAAATAGCTCAGCTATTATGTACATTTTTATGGTGTCTTTAGATTATTTGTTTACATTATTGCAATTCTTATATTGTATTTTTGTATTACTGCATTCTCCCTTTTGGTATATTACAGAGATCAAGTTAATTAAATCATATTTAATTCACATGCAATGATCTGCCATGCAACTTATGATTTACTATTAATTATTGCATGCATGTTAGTTCCAGTGGAGACCTAGTTGAGACAACGATTAAGGGGAAGTTGACCATTAGTTGTGTTATTAGCAAACTGGCCCGATGCAGTTAAAACACCATAGGATTGCCCATGATACTTGCACAGTTGAGAAAGGCTGAAATTCCTCAGGAATAGGAATTTCATTCCTCATGAATTGCGTGAGAAAGACAAGCTGAAGACAAGCTGAGAGTTGGCTAATTGTTGGCCCGATTTTGTTTGGATCAGTGTGAGATGATAGGAAGAGTGCAGGACACTCTTGTGAGAAGAGTGCATTGTAATTGTTTCATGATTCCTTGGTGAATATACAATAGAATATAGAGGGGTTTTGAGCATCAATCTTTCCTCGAGAAAATATCTGTGTTGTGGTTTGATTTGTTTCTTTCTTTACTTGTTGTGATTGGCGATCGTGTTTAATTTCCGCAATTGATTTGTAGAAGGATTCAGTATCTAGGTTTAGTACATTTCTTGATCGGATTGAATCCATTGACATACATATTTTTTGTATAATTTCTAAATTGTATCAGAGCACATGAAATCACTATAGTGAAGAAAAAATTGAGATTGTGACTGAATAGAATTCGAATTTGCAAAAGTATTCTTTGTGCTACAAGCGGATCAAGATCAAAATGGCTTTCAATGGCTTGAGATTAGAGTATGAACTTGAGGGAAACTCCAATTATATTGCATGAAAAGATGGGATGGAGGCAATTCTAGAGGACAATGGGTTGAAAGAATTCATTTACAATGACATTCCAAAACCCGCTGCAGTAGATGCTGGAAATCTTGATGCTTGGCAAAAGAAGGTTGCAAGGGCGAGGAGGATCTTATTGGAGGGAGTATGAGACCACATTGTCTCAAGTATCCATGGAAAATTGAATCCATATGCAATGTGGAAGGCTTTGATAGATGTGCTTCAGAATAGCAACAACCACAAAAAATTAGCACTGAAGGATAAGCCCAAGAAAATAAAAATGGAGAAAGATGACACTATTCAAAAATATTTAACCAAGTTTGTCAAATGTCAAGATGATCTTGGGAGTGTCGTAATTACTATCGTGTATGATGACTTGGTGAGCCTAGCTCTTCTAGGCCTTCCCAAGTGTTGACATAGTTATAAAGACTCTATCAATGGGAGGGAGAAGCAACCAGATTGGGAATGATTTTGGGCGGATTTGGTGCAAGAAGAATTCAGGTGGAATACCAGGGATGGATATTCATCTAAGACGGATGATGAAAAAAAATTTCGCCTTGGCTGGTAAGGCAAAGAATGGGAAAGGAAAGAAATCCTATTCCAAATTTGAGTCCGACGAAGAAGGCAAGGAGCACGACATGTCCAAAGTGAAGTGTTTTTATTGTCATGAGCATGGACATTATGCCACTAATTGTCCACAAAAGAATAAGAACAAGAAGGCTTTAAGATCTGCAGTTGGTGATGCTTTTTCCTTGTAATTTGAGCTTGACTTCTTGCTCATCACATGCATGGTGTCAATTGCGATGGGATGACGGTGATACTTGGATAGTGGTGCATCTTTCCACATGATGGGAGACAAAGAACTTTTCCGTAACTTGGAGGAGAAGGACCTCCATATGCATATCGAAATGGGTGATGACAGGCTGTACAATGCTACTAGGATTGGTAGAGTTACCTTCCAAAGACAGTTAGGTAAACCCTTCTTTTTAAAATATGTAAGGCATGTACCAGGTTTGAAAAAGAATCTAGTTTCAGTCACGATGTTGGAGGATATAGTTTATGATGTGGTTTTCTGAGAAGGGAAAGCTTTCCTTCGACACAAAGCCATAGGACAAGCCAATAATATTGGGATTTGTGTGAAGAACCTCTATAAACTTGATGTAGATGGTTGCGCAACTGTAATATTTCCAAATGCGAAAAGTAGGAATATAGTGCAAAATGTTGGAACAAAATTGCAAATAATCATTTATAAAGCAAGAGGCCAATATGGATACCTTTCATATTTTATTACAACAGAAAAATATATTAAAATATGGCCCATAAGATGCATAATAGAAACTGGAAGCCTCCAATGAATAAAATGCCTCAATAAGAGGTGTTGCAACTATATAGAAAAGATGGAAATCCATTACAACATTATTTTATTGGCTCTACAACAGCAGTAGATTATACATCATATCCAGAGCTAATAAGTGCCTCAAAAGTTAGATCTATATCAGATCCATGCACTATAAAAGCTCCTCTAAAGGACCGCTCAAGGGTTTTCAGCAAAACACCAAGGACAAGTTGTAGATCTGAGATCTAAGACTGCAGATCTACCGAAAATTACAGATCGGGAATGTGTGGTTGATCTGATGTGATCAATACAATAGCCTCCTCAAATATATCCTCAAAGTCAAAGGAAGATCCCAATCACTTGAAAATAATCTCTCCAAATGGTGTGTTAAACCACTCTACAACTCCTCCTACAGAAATAATGCAGATCTAGAAGTAAACTGTGTTGTAGGGATCAAAATAAGGTTGGCCTAATGCCAAGATTTGAAAATTAGCCCAAATCCCTTCAATATTGTCCTCCCAATGAAGTGGAAACTTCCTCCACTGAAAAGGAGCACTGAAATTTCCTAGATCTATAGATCTAGTCTCCACTTGTCACAGCTTGCAAAAACAACCAAACCCTCAACAGGATCTGTGTTGTAGTTGAAAGAAGAAGCTTTTCCTTAATCTAGATAGTGGACAATATAGTGCAAGACTCCTCCAAGAGCTCCTCAATGGAAGAGGTGGGCTTCTCGATCAGGAACACCCTGTGCTAAACAACACTCTATCTCAGCTAAAAAACAAGAGAAAGATATATGTCTAAACATACCATATATTCAGAAATATCATATACATGAACAACCTCATATGGCTGCCATCCTCTTCCTTAAATAGAATATTAGCTTGCAAACCCTAAGCCCCATCCAAAAAGATCACTACATTCACACAATCCATCTCCATCTAAAACTGCATTTTCCCTCATTGATGGCCACTCCTCCATGACAACGTTGTTGATTTGGTCAAGGTTGACCCAGTCAAAGTGATCCAACCCCTTTCACACCAACAGTGCTTCAATTAAGCTGCCAAGATTTGTATTTTTCACATTTGGCATTGATTTATTCATTATCAAGGAGAATTTTTGACCTCCTTTTCCCTCTTATTCTTTAAGCAAAGTAATAAAACAAAATTGAATATTCCAATTAGCTCATGACTAATTGGGAATATTACAGTCTCCCTTACTCAATGTTTCTTATCCTCAAGCAATTGATAAGGTAAGTGCTGCAGCTCTTTTCCTCCTCCATTGGTGACACCAACATGTGATAAGCTTCCCTCATAATCTAAGTGTTCACCAATCAATCCCTCCATGAATTGCTCCTCCAAAGTTCTCATGAGATCCAAATAATCCATCCCATAAGGAGACAATAATTCAAATGAAACAAACATGGGTTGCCCAATGTTCTCCCTGAAACATGTAGCATAGTGAACATGGAGAATATCCATCCCATAGGGCACATACATTCCTCCCATCCTCCATCCATACATTCCCATAAAAATTACAAGCACATCATCAATGTATGGGATCAAAATTACATACATACAAAAAAAAATGTGTGCATATGGAGGTGGGTCATAGTCCCACATGTGGAACCAACGCAGTGCATCTCCTAACTGCATCAGATCATGATGTGGTAAGTGATTTCCCCACCACTTAATTTCTACCCAAGTCATCTCACTATGGTTGAAAGTGTGAGATATGTTTGTTGCTTTAGGAGTGCACCCACAATGATACAAAATCATCTCCCTTTGTCCTCCAAGGGAGTGGCCATGTTTAGAAATTTTTGTGGCCCAATGTTGGACATGAAGTTTATATGGTATAGTACTCCTTCTTAGAGTTATGGCCTGCATATGGTGAAATAATGCAAATAATAATAAAATGAAACATTACATACATAAGCATGTTCTTCACCAACTTTTCTCCTCAAACAAATGGAGTGGTGCATTGATCTATCTCCTCTCTCAAAAGAAGAAAGAGGTGCCTAAATTAACTCCTTTATAGAGTTACGTTTCTGTCCCAAATCCACATGGTTCATGCATCTTTGAAAATGCCGATATAGTTATCCTTCAAAGCCCTTCCAAATGTAGTTATTCATGATGATGTTGTAGAATTTCATGGAATAAGTGTGGCTGAAAAAGAACTCCTCATAAGATCTTTGTAGTAACTTCTCCTTGAGCTTGTAGGCTCTAGATAAGAATATCCTACCATGATAGTAGATGAATCCTTCTTAGACTGAATAGCCCTCTTCATGTAGCTGGTCATCAAGTATCATGCATATGTGAAGATCCTTGGAATAATCCACCAATAGTTGGGATTTCCAATATGGATCAATCTCCCATCGTGACAACGCTGATGATCTATCAAAAGAAATGTTTTTCATATGGATGCTCTCCTCCTTGACATCTCCTATGCCAAAGTTACATGTTGGAAGGTCATTCATTCCATGCTTCTCCTCCCACAACGCAGAATTTGAAATGACACTGGGTAATGATGATGTTGGGATAATTTCTCCTTCCTCCTTGAGCCTACCCAAGACTCCCGGAATTGTCTCAAGGTCTTCTAATGCTCCCATCCCTCTTGGATCTATGCTTGGAGCATCATGTTTTGGGACACCTCCCAAAAAATCTGAATCAAGTGGCCTTCCAAGTGGTTTGCCACTAAATAATAGTGTCCCATGGAGCAATCTCATAAGCATAATAGATGGGACTGTAAGGTCCTTTCTTCCAGTGCACAAATCCATGTCTGATTTCTATGTGGAAGTTGTATGTGAGGGATATGTATGCATTCCTTTGGTCATTTTATTCTTACCACTATTTTTATCCACCCATACCATTTTCAAAGCATCCCAATCAGTGGTGACTTTCCCCAAAGTAATCAACCATTGAACACCCAATATCACATTGGTATCAGGTATGTTAACCACAAAGAAGTGATCAAACAATGTATATGTTCCCATGGTGACTGATAATGAAGGGACATAATGCATGCATTGCATAGTTCTATCTCCTGGAACCAATATAGAAAATCCCTCAAAAGCATCAATGGGTATTGCCCTCCTTTGCACTAGTTGGAAATCAATAAAATTGTGGGTAGCCCCACTATCAACCAAAACAGACACCCTCTGAGTCAATATGGAACCTTGAACTCTTAATATCAAGTACTTAGGTACTCCTCTCAAAGATGCAAGAGCCCCTCCAATAGGAGAAAATGCTCCATTTCCATCTCCTGATGGTGTTGGTTATCCTCCTACAGTGTCAGCGTTGTGACCCCTTCTTGGTTCATCTTCTTCTTCTTCCTCATCATCTGATAAGACCTCTACGTAATGTAATTTTCCAGCTGCACATCTATGTCTAGGTGCCCAATATTTTTGGTAAGTGAAGCAAAGCTTCCTTCTTCTTAGATATTTCTGGACATCATCATCAAGAGGTTTTTTTATATGAACTCTCCTTTGAAGGAGCAACCTTTTCTTCTTTTCCCTTTGATGGAAAAGAGGGCTTATGCTGAAATTTTGCCTTTGCTTTTGGCAAGGCATATTGAAGGTATCTGGCCCTTTTAATGACATCATTTAGGGTAGTGGTTTTGGTATACTTAACCAACCAATGAAGAGGTTCATCTAAACCATCAATGAACATGTACACCCTTCTTGCTGTAGAAAAATCAGGAACCATAACATAAAATCTTAAAAATTCAGAGATGTAAGTTTCTACATTACCTGATTGTTTCAACTTTGCAAGGCTCATGAATGGTGCTTCAGGATCTCTTCTATCAAATATTTCTACCATCCTTCTAGTGAACTCTGAATAAGCAGTGACATTGGCATGACCCAATGTAGACAAGCCATGGAACGAGCAATCATGTGCTTCACCCTCAAGGTGCAGCACTGCAATATTAATGGCTTCCATTTCTGGAACCTTGTTCAACTGAAAGTAGATGTCAAGTTTTTCTACCCAATATTTGGCAGTACACTTGGATGACCCATCATATTTGGGTAAACAGAATCTTCCCATAGTGTGTTGTCGATCATGATTCTGAATGAATCCACCACTTCTATGATGATGCCTTGGTCTTCTATTGTCCTTTATTTGACAAAAATCCTGAAAACTCAAGTGATCTTTGAATCTCTGAGTTTGAGACTCATACTCCATAAAATAGTGTTCACAGGATTCTTTCTCTTGAAACCCTTCATTTCCCACAACCAAAAAGGTAGGCATGGTAGAGCGTTTATGGTTGATGCATTGGTTGATCATTCTAGTGATGAGACATGCCAGAGCCTTCTCCATGATGAAATCATTTCGGGGATTCCTTGAATCTTTCCATTCTCATCTCTTTGATCTCTCTAGCAATGCCTTGCATGGCTCTAAGAAGGATCTTAGGGAACTCCTCCTCTTCATCTTCACCTCCAGATAAAGGGATTTTACCCTTGTCTTCTTTGTCATTTGCATAATCAAATATTTTTTGGCTTCTCTTTTGATACCTCTTCTTTCTATCAGTAATAGGCTCTCCTTCTTCATATGTCATATTATCTTTTCAAGATGCGCAGGCTGTGCCAAGATTATGCTCTGATCCCAATGTAATATTCCCAAATGGAAAAAGTAGGAATATAGTGCAAAATGTTGGAAAAAAATTGCAAATCATCATTTATAAAGGAAGAGGCCAATAGCGAGACCTTTCATATGTTATTATAGTAGAAAAATATATTTAAAAGATGGCCCATAAGATGCATAAAGGAAATAGAAGCCTCCAATGAATAAAATGCCTCAATAAGAGGTGTTGTAACTATATAGAAAAGTTGCAAAACCCTTAGAGCATTGTTTTATTGGCTCTACAATAGTGGTAGATTATAGATCAGATCTAGATCTGATAGGTGCCTCAAAAGTTAGATCTATATCAGATCCATTCACTATACAAGCTCCTCTAAAGAACCCCTTAAGGGTTTTCGGCAAAACACCAAGGAAAAGTTGTAGATCTGAGATCTAAGACTACAAATCTACTGAAAATTGTAGATCTAGAAAATGTGGCTGATCTAATGTGATCAATACAATAACCTCCTCCAATAGATCCTCAAAGTGAAAGGCAAATCCCAATCACGTGAAAATCAGCTCTCCAAATGGTGTGCTAAACCACACTGCAACTCCTCCTACAGAAATAAAGTAGATCTGGAAGTAAACTACACTATAGGGATCAAAATAAGGTTGGCTTGATGCCAATATCTGAAAATGAGTCGAAATCCCTTCAATATTTTCCTCCCAATGAAGTGGAAACTTCCTCCACTGAAAAGGAGCACTGAAATGGCCTAAATCTAGAGAACTAGTCTCCACTTGCTACAACTTGCAAAAACAACCAAACCCTTAACAGGATATTCGTTGTAGTTGAAAGAGGAAGCTTGGATTAAGCCAGATAGTGGACAATGTAGTGCAAGACTCCTCCAAGAGCTCATCAATGGAAGAGGTGGGATTTCCGATCAGGAACACCCTATGCTAAACAACACTCTATCTCATCTAAACAGCAAGAGAAAGATATATGTCTAAACAGGCCATATATTCAGAAATATCATATACATGAACAACCACATATGGCTTCCATCCTCTTCCTTAAATAGAATATGAGCTTGCAAACCCTAAGCCCCATCCAAAAATATCACTACACTCACACAATGCATCTCCATCTAAAATTGTGTTGTCCCTCATTGATGGCCACTCCTCCATGACAACGCTATTGATTTGGTCAAGGTTGACCCAGTCAAAGTGATCCAACCCCTTTCACACCAAGGGTGCTTAAATTAAGCTGCCAATATTTGTCTTTTCACAATTGGCATTGATTTATTCATTATCAAGGAGAATTTTGGATCTCCTTTGCCCTCTTATTCTTTAAACAAAGCAATAAAACAAAATTGAATATTCCAATTAGCTCATGACTAATTGGGAATATTACAACAACATTGATGGGTAAAGGAGAAAAATTGGTGAGCTAGGATGAGGGTTAGTTATGGCACAGGAGATTGAGCCATCTACACCACGAAGCTTTGAAGGTCATGCAGCAGATTTCTATGGAGCTTCCAAAGGGCACTATTATGCAGATAGACACATGCAAGGGATATACCATGGGGAAATTTGAGAAATCCATTCGATTTTCCCTTGAGAGGGAGCTTGATTAGCATGCATATGAGGAACTCTTTGTTCCTAAGGATGAACCTCAAGATATGGAGAAGCCACATGCAGAGGATCATGGAGTGGTAGAAACCACTCAAGTAGAGACCTCCAGGAGGGGGAAATTTCGAGCCATACAGGCAAAGGGAGTACATGCAGCTATACCATCAGGTGTGAGGTGGGGAGATGTGAAAAATTAATCCCAAGAAGAAATTGGGCAGGATTCATTGAGATGGTGTGTCTCATGGATCGAACCTGGCTACGAGGCGCCCATATTACAACAGTAGAAAGGTCGGTTAGATTGATACAGTAGGCTCTTTCACAATTCTGTATATATAATTTTTTTAGAGAAAGTGATAGTAATTATTTCCTCTTTTGTTCTAAGTGACTATCACCACACTTAGGGAATTTGGTTTATCCGTAGAAGACAATTTGGTGTAAAAAATTGGCAAATCCACTGGTGAGTATCCTATCATTCTTGGTGTTTTTTCCTTTGCTTATCCTCATCAGTAGCATCTACTTTCCATTACTAGACATTTGAATGAAAAAAATTCATTAGAAGTGTGCGATGCTGCCTGGTTTTTCAATCCCTGTTGTGCCCAACGCACTGTTGGTCAAGACACAGTGCACGACAGTGTATTGTCTCCCATTCAGGGGTGCTTTGCAATGCACTGTCTCCCCTTAGAGACTGTGTTGGCCCCTCAACCAACGAAATTCCATCCAAATTTTTCTACTATCATTCTTAGCCATTTTTTTGTTGTATTATTAGATGTCTGATACCTCTTAGAGACCAGTAAACTTTCCTGATTCTTCCTCCTTCGAAAAGTAAATTTTTTCAATGTCTCTTTGGTGTTTTCCTTTATCATTGGCCAATCAAATTCAAATTATTTTATTTATGTTTTAGATCAATTTTTTTTCATAAAGGAAATTTTTGTTTCATTCCTCGTTTCCTATAGGAAAAAATTGTAGTTCCATTCTTCATTTTTTCCTAAAAGAGAAATTGTTGTTTTATTCCTCGTTTCTCAAAGAAGAAAACGCTTGTTTTATTTGATTTATGTATATAGTTTCCTTTCTTTCATTCACATTAAAGGAGCTAAAAATAAAAAAAAATGCATGTGCGTATAGTGAATTGTGTGTGTTGCATAGGAACAAGTTAGGAAAGCTGCATTTTAGTTTGTGTTCTTTGTTTTTTTCTCTAAAATGGATTGCTCTTTCCCTTAGTAGCTAGGATTTCATTGAAAAAGATAAATTGAAAAGTTTTCTTATCATTTAGTTTGCATTTTTAGTAATTTACATCACATCACGCGATGAACCTCTAAGACAAACTTTTAAACAATATCAACATAAAATTTACATCAATTTACCTAAGAAAGAATCAGAACATTAACGATAACATTTAGAAGGTATAGGCTAGAGACATGTTACAACGTCGTTAAACATAGCAGATGTCGCTAAATTTTCTGCTATACATTCCGCGTGTGATACCTCATTACACGTACGTAAGTATATCGGAGCTCATCCACGTACCTTCGGTTATATAGGGCAGTGTTCTAGTACAAAAATAAAAAGGGGGCGATTTCAATGTGCAGTTTCTCATTAGACAGTGCTAATATAGACTTGGGCCTCCATGTACTTCAAGTATATTTGGGAGGAAAACTTTAGGTTTCTATCCATCCACAGGTAACCGAGTCGTCCGCCTTGTAACTTGTGATACACCAAGCATATCATTCAGGGAGATTGCTTGTCCATACTTCTTGGTTCGCCAAGAGGTATTTTACAGTTCACAATTACTTGGTAAAACTTTTTCCTAGAATTACCCTTTTATTTTACTTATTTGTTTTTTGTCATAAAATAAATCGGTCATCATCGAAGAAGAAAATCCCTTTCCCCATCATTTGCATATAATAGCACTTAAACCACCTTTACCACCAGAAGCCATTTTTGGTTGGCGAAGGCAACATTTTTCTACCAAAACTAGTACTATCAATACCTCTGATGCAACATCATCCTCACATATACCAGAGTCATCTCAATTTGTTTCTAAAAATCATGGTTCATCTACTGTTGCTGACATGGAGTCCTCACAGCTACCTGTGGTCATGATACATCCAATCAGTGAGACCATACCTCATGAACCCAACGTTGTTCAACTGGAATTTGATCTAGATCTTGTCGTTATTTTACCAGAACATCAAAATCCTGAAGTCGAACAACCGGAAGTTGTTCCTGTATCGGTCGCCCCACAATCTATTGTAGCCATTAAGTCTCCCATATCGTGTAATAAACCACCTGAAATATACTTGAGGCCTGATGGCGAAATCCTTCCATCTTGTTTGATTTCAATTGAAGAAATGCCACAAGACAAAGCACCTTCGACTCCAATTCATTTTGGATCGGAGCTTTATATTTATGAGATTTTTCCTCAATCATTGCACACGACTTTATTTGATCCTGTGTCTATTCGAGTTCTCGTTGATCCTGTAGGGTATACATTGGGTCGTATAACCATGCATAGCTAACATATTTAGCTATACAATCTATTCCATTTGCAACAACACCTTCTCTTGCTACCTTGTCGATGTTTACAACCTCACCAGAGTAACATTTATATGGTGGCCCTTCCGTCCCACCTGGTTACCAATATTTATCTGGAACCTTCTCTGGTGCATCCTCAAACCCATGGACATCACCAATTTCATCATCTGGTATTCTATATGGTACATCTCTAATGAGTTCTGAACGGCTTGATCCTTTATATACATCATCAGGGAAATATCAAGTTGTTCCATCTGGGTATATTCCATCGAGTACAATTTCAACTGGACTCCTGACATTTAGAGAACAATATTTTCCATCTTATTATACTTCTCATGTTGGGGGGAACCTATGGTCACCCATTTTGACAGTATTTCATCATTTTTTAATCATAAAAATGTCAAAATGACTGTTTTTCAGTAGCATCCCACTCTATCCATCCAACCATAAAAAGTTGTGCAATCATATCAACACGTTCAACCTGTTGCACCCACATCTACTCCACTTGTTAATACATCCTTACCTCTATTACAGGCTCAAACTGTTGTACCTCAACCGTCTCAGGAAGGTTCTTCAACCCAATACCCCCAAGTATTGGGCCCTCAGACTCCAACTGCTTCGGCTGGTTTACAACAACCTCCTGTATCAGGAATTATTTATTCACAAGTTGGATTACCATATTATGGGAGGTCACAGCCACAACCGAATTATACCTATTCACAACCGAATCTTGGCTATTCAATTTTGGGTTATAAACTTGGTGGATAGACCTCTTGGTAGCTACAAGTGCAAATACAACAACCCTCATTTCAACAAGTAGTGTACCCAGGTTTTGGTCAAAAGAATCCTCAACAGTTTGCTTATCAAAACAACCCCTATCTCGGTTACCAACAAAAGGTTCCTTATGTTGCTGCTAAAAGGCCTATTTCCCCAGAAATTCCATCATACCCTGGCTATCTTCAACCCGAATTAAATCAAATGTTGCCCTTTTTTGCAACTTTAGAGTTACCGAATATAAATCGGCTTACCAATGTTCCAATCAACTATGATCCTTAGTGGCTAGTGATACCTCATAAATTACCCTTGGATATTCCTAAGTTCAATGGAAACCCTGTAAAAGACCCGTCAACCCATGTTATGACTTATCATTTGTGGTGTTCATCTAACTCCCTAAATGATGACTCCGTTCTACTATGTCTTTTCCAGCGTACACTCACAGGTCCAGCTGCGAAATTGTACATTGAGTTACCAAGATATTCATTTGATAATTTCGTTGCCCTTGCTACTATATTTTTTACCCACTTCTAGTTATCCATACGATATGAAACTGGAACAGAACTCTTGACCAATTTCAAACAGACTAATGCTACTCACATTTTTTATCATATTCATGAGTGGCGTCGTCATCGTAGAATTTTCAAGACATTTGTTCCTGATAAGCTCCTTGTTGTGTGGTTCATTAAGTCCCTGTTACCATATATAACTGAGTATGTGGCTAAGGATGGTGTCATCAATGAAGAGCAGGTCATTGCTTGTGCCCAATATTTAGATTTTATTTATACTCAGTTTGGCATGCTCTACGAGAAAATTACCAACATGCCGCGCTCTAATTTTACTATTCCTTCTCCATCTAAGGACACTCATGTCGGCGGCGGTATGATCAATACTGCATGCACATCAATCCACTGCATCTAATCCTACACCTTCCTTCGAAATTCATGTTATGTCATCTAACAAAGGAAAAAGTGACAAGCAACCCGAAAGTAAGAAAAAGGGGAAATCAAAGAAAAAGCAAAATTCTACCCCATAGGAATGATCATCTGATCAAAAAAATAGAAATCGGAAAACTCGTTACCCTTGCATAATCTGTAATGAGGGGCACTTTTTTCGAGACTGTCCTCACCGTGCCAAAGTCTCAAAATTGATTAATACCTTGCATGCATCCGTTGTGTTGACAAATGCATTTCCGAATATAGATACAAATTTGGTTGCTATAGATCCAACTTCTAGTTCCCAAGTGCTTATGCTATCTATTACAAAGCCATCAACAAAATGTTTTGGTTTCAACGCGTAATAAATATTACGGTAGCCAGGCTATTGATCAACCTACTACCTCCACCGCGAATCCGTCTATGGAATATATTCCACCAACTGTTATTCCTGAGTTAACAATAAAACCACCGAAGGGAGTCATCCATAAATTGAAATTAAATCCTCGACGCTTGGGGCACTTCAAAATTGTCCCACCCAGAAACAGGCTTTGTTGTCAGCAATTGGTGCAATCGATCCGACAGATTCCAACCTTGTAGTCTTTAATCATATAGGCTATGTGCGGAAATTACCAACAGAATGGGCATTCTCCATCCAAGTAAATGTTCTAAATCACCTCCTTCATCGTACTATTATTGATGAGGGAGAATCTACGTGCATTATGTCTCTAAACTGCTGGAAGTCACTTGCCTTGCTGAGCCTATCTCAATGGCCTATGACATTGAAAGCTTTCAGCAGACGTACGTATAAGCCTTGCGGTATCATCAATAACTTGCATGTTGAAATGGGGGAAAAAAAATAAATGTTGAAGTTGAGGTTGTTGAGGAACCCCTTGATTACAACATTTCACTTGCAAGGCTATGGTTATATGCTATGACTGTGATCGTTTGTACATATTTTAGAATGATCGAATTTCCACATAAAGGTGTTATTACAATCATCAATCAAATATCCTTCTTTGCCTCCAGTTCCCATGTAACTGGAAGCATTTTGTTAGCTCACACACCCCAAATAGCACTTCAAAACATTGGTGTAGGACTCTTAAAGGATTCTTCCCTCATGGGAACCTTTGCATTACCGACGCCTGCGACATCGACATAAATTTCAAACAGAGAGACTTGCTACATGATATCTTCCACTCCATCTTGCTTAAGGAAGATTACGGGTGATTCTGAAGTTGTTACGTTGGATGAATTTATGTCACCCAGCCCAATTGAGATGGCATAGAAATCAATCTACATGGCTTGGGCGGAGAATATAAAATCATCATCGCCAGTATTTTTGGTTAATCGTTCATTAGATTTTGGTACTCCATCTTATCCCTTTTCATACACTTTCTTGACAGATGAGAATATTGTGGAATCCATGATGCCAGAAGGAGAACCATGCAAATATCATCATCATCGCTCCCATATTCAAGATTACAAAGAAGATATTATTATTGAACTATATCACCCATCGATCAAAACATTATTTTCAAATTATTTTTCCATTAATGCAATCGAATCCGTGTGAAATTTATCAAATATTGAAGAAACCATTTCTATCGATATTTTGACCAAACCCAACATTGTAGAAAACATTCATGTCAGTGTTTTTTGTTCTCCATCAGAACTCGAAACATATCACTCTCTCTTTCATGAATTTCATGATGTACTTGCTTGGTCTTACGAGGAAATTCTAGGCATAGATACTAGTATCATTGAACACACTATTAAAATGTAACCTGATGTCAAACCAGTACGTCATGCCTTCATCCTGTTCATTCGAAGAAGGCCGCTGCCATTAAAGTAGAAGTTGAAAAAAATTTGTGTGTTGATTTCATTTACCCTATTCCACTTACTCATTGGATTTCCAACATTGTTCCTGTCATGAAGAAACAAGGGACCATCAAGGTGTGCATCGATTAATGAGATTTCAATCTTGCTTTTCCAAAAGATAACTATCTTAATCCCTTTATCAATGATATTATTGACGATTGTGTTGGATGTGAAATATTTTCATTCATGGATGGATTTTTTGGCTATAATAAAATCAATATCCACCCAGAGGACCAATATAAGACAGCATGCATTTGTTCCTGGGGCACATTCGCTTATCGGAACCTCCCATTGGTTTAAAGAACGTTGATGTATCATTTCAGAGAGTAATGGATTATGATTTCAATGACATAAAGCACATTGTTCAGCCTTATCTAGACGATTTACCCGTTCATTCACAAAACCAGACTAATCACCTGATGCATTTGAGAGTTATCTTTCTACGCTAATGACACTACAAAATACGCCTTAATCCACATAAATGTGTGTTTTTTGTTGGTTCTAGTCATTTTCTAGGATTTGTCGTCTCAAAATAAGGAATTCGAATCAACCCAATGAAGGTCGAGGCCATTCTTGATTTGCCTGTGCCATTAAATTTTCTTCAGTTACAAAAAATTTAGGGAAAGGCTAACTTCCTAAGGAGGTTCATACCCAACTACATCGAAATGGCTAAAGGATTTACTCGACTCTTCAAAAATGGGATTCCCTTCCGTTGGGATAAGGTTGTGCATGCTTCTTTTGATGTTGTCAAGGATACACTTGTTCGGGCGTCATTAATGTATCCCCCCAATTATCAGAGTGATTATTTCTTATATATCGTAGTGGCTGAGACAACTATTGCTATGGTATTCGTCCAAGAATAATATGGGATACAAAATCTGATATATTATTTGAGTCATAATCTCAATGATACGGAAGTGAAGTATTCATACATTGGAAAACTTGCCTTAGCAGTTGTTCAAGCTGTCCAAATATTCCGCCACTATATCCTGTTCTGGAAGACCATTGTCATTTCGGATTGCAACCCCATGACTTACACTCTATCATGTGAATTTCTAGGGGGAACTTATTCAAAATGGATTTTCATTTTACAGGAGTCTGATTTGGAATTCATCAAATCCAAATCAAAGAAGTCTTTAGTTTTGGCCGAGCTTCTCTGTGACCTTCCCTCTAATAGTACTGCTACTACATCAGAACCATCAATTCCTATTGATTCTATGTTTTTTATCGGATCATCTGATCCTTGGTATGGATATTTTATCATTTATATCCAGACCCGGAATTTTTGACATGATACCTCTCGCTCTGAACAATGATGTATTTGATAGCAAGCTAAATATTATCTGATCGTCGGCGATACACTTTATTGTCATGGTGCTGATACAATTTTAAGGAGGTGCCTCACTCATGAGGAGGCTGAAAAGGTTTTAAATGATTGTCATGCTAGGGCTTGTGGTGGACACTTGTCTGGAAATGCTACCGCGCAGAAGATACTCCGCGCCAGTTACTTTTGGCCTACCATATTTTGCAACTGCATCCTCGCTGTCAGACGTTGTCATGCATGCCAGATATTTGATCGTAAATTCCGAAAACCTCCAGTGCCAATGCATCATGTTATCGTTATGGGACCATTTTCAAAATGGGGCATTGAATTCATGACCCACAACCCTCGTTCATCCGAGGGGCATGGTTATATTCTTGTCGCAGTAGACTACTTTACCAAGTGGGACGAAGCCATATCTACATTCAACAACACATGAAAAACAACTACATTATTATTTTTCAATCATGTCATCTCACGGTTTGGTGTTCCACAGGCTATATCCACAGATCATGGTAAGAATTTTCGAAATCATATGATGAATGAGTTGACTGCCAAATTAGGATTGTCGCATGATAGTTCTAGTCCTTATTATCCACAATCAAATGGACAAGTTGAGGTATTACCAGGATTCTTAAATGAATGCTTCAATGAATGATAGGACTTCATAAAATAAATTGGCATTTGATCCTGTACTCGGCTTTGTGGATGTACTAAACCTCGATGAGAAACGCGACCAGATTTACCCCCTTTCAATTCATGTATGGTTTGGAAGCTATCTTTCCAATCCAATGTGAAATATCATCACTAAAACTCGCAATTGACTTGTTACCTGACACCTCTTCTAAAGAAGCATATCTTTTTAACCTCATCTATTTTGATGAAATGTGTCATGAAGTCGCATTAGCCAACGAAGCGCAAAAGTGACATATAAATGTGTAATACGACAAGCATGTCTAGCCTCGCATCTTCTCAGAGGGTGGCCTAGTCCTTATTTATGATCAGGAAGCTGATGTAATAGGTACAGGAAAATTTGAGCCGTTATGGCATGGCCCAGATATTGTCAAAAGCGTTCTTGCTAAGGTTGCCTATGAGTTGGTCAATTATGATGGAATTCCATTGGTGCAGCCCCAAAATGGGTTGTATCTGAAACATTACTATGCTTTAACATGATCGTAGTGAACTGTTGTATTATATTTTATATATGCTATTGATTTGCATTTACTGTCTTATTTTTTTTTTATAGAGTTTTTCTGAAGTTAGTAATCTGCTTTACATTTCATCGCAGATGTCTAAATCTTTGAAACCATTTTTTGGGTATGTTGATGGTGCTATTCATAATACATAGAATCTATCCTCTGCAACATGGGCCATTTTCGCTCCGAACGACAAGTTAGTGAGTTTTCAAGGGATTTGTATCGATTGATCTACAAAAAATATCATTGAGTATAGTGTGTTGATCGAACTTCTCTCTGATGCCATTTCGTTTTGTATTAACTACATCATCACTAGGTTAGACTCACAACTTGTGGTACCACAACTTATTAGTGTTTATACTATCAAAAATTCAACACTACATCATATGTTCCTAAGGGTTCAAATTGACATTTTTATTTCATTCAATATCAACACATTTCCAGAAACTTGAATACATTAATTGATTCCTTAGAAAATTATGTTATAAACAAACATCTGCAACACATGTAAAGACATATTTTCAATTCACATCACATAATTGAATATAATTTCACAATAAACATAGGAAAACACTGAAAACAAATGGATACATATTTATAGTTTTTTACAAAATATGTGCCCAAGACACATTGGTCATCTGACCTCAAAATGTATGCAAAATGTCAAAAGTAAACTAGTGATGTTCATGATCACATGCTACTGATCTAGCTATCCTACACAATAACATCATCCAACGATTAGGAATGCCAATCATATGGTGTTGTAGTCTCATGGGTAACTCTTTGATCCGGCAATCCAGAATCCCAAGATTCAACCCCTGTATGTGTTGTTGTAGCTCAGCAAGAGTCTCATCCATATCCAAATCATGAAGGATTTCTCCCCTGACAACCCTCTCTGCTGGCTCATTTTCTCTCTCCTCTGGCTATCCCACTGGTTGAACTCGACCTAAATCTGCATACATCAAAACTTTAGTTTAGTCTTGGGAAACATCAAAATACAAAAACATGTATAAACCTTAGAAAAATAAAAAATTATTGTCAAAACATTCTTACCAACTGCACCGCATTGAGCGCCATATGGTAAAGCTAAATATGAATCTCCTTGGAATTCTATGCCTATTTATGCATAATCATCAATAGTGACCATATTTCACCTAAAACAGGCAAAGAATTCAGTCGAGAACACGATGGTCGATTGACCAGCATGTCTAGCCATTAGTTCTACCCATCTCTACATCCTTGGATCTCTATGTCCAGATATATGCAGTGTCACATGTTGGGGTTGCATCAATGGAATTTTCTCTAAGGAAAAAGAATTCAGGATCGAACCATAGTTAAAATTATTCTTCCTTCCTCCCTTTTCCTTGGTTAGTTGTTCTTTCATCTGAAAGAGGACAACTTCAGCCCAATTAAAAACTGTTGGTTCCAAGCACTCTAGTGCATACTGCATGTAAGCATTAGGGGAATTTTGAGGTCTAAAATGGGCCTCCTAATAAAAATGTACAACCAAAATAAGCTTTATAAGAACCAATTGGATTCAATTTGATGATGTCAACCATGGGGGATGATTCGCCATTTTTTAAGTAAAAGGGTATAAATATTAAAAAATAATAAAATAATAAAACTATTTTTTCAACTCGTATTTTCAACTTATCTCTCGAAGCTTTTACTCAAATTTTGAGTGTGAGTACTCATTGGATGAAAAATTTAACTCTTCATCCAAGGATTACCCATTTTGTGTACTTTTGACAAACCCTGCTATGTGAAAAATGGGAAATACATGAAAGAACGTTATTGCAATCATGTTTTTCATGTTTTTCTAATTTTTCGTGTAGCAGGGTCCATCAAAAGTATGAAACATGGGTACTCCTTGGATAAGGAATTAAATTTTTCATCCAACGAGTACTCTCGCTCGAAATTTGAGTAAAACATTTCGGAGATAATTTGAGAATATGAGCTAAAAAAGTAATTTTTTCTTTTTACCCTCTAAACTTTGATGATGTCATCAAATCATATTTTATTATTTCCACTATTATTTTATAATTTCCTTAGGAGGCCCATTTTAGACCTCAAAATTCCCCTAATGGATCTGTTTGCTACATGTAGTGTAGTGGTACCAACAAGCTTTGCGATAGTGAATAGGATGGTCCTCAATGGCAAGTCACATAAATCACGGATGTTTATTTTCAGATCCTTACTAGGTTCAACCCTTGGATTGCAATACTGAAATATATAATCTCTCACTATCTCTCCTCCAAGATAAGACCTTGAAAGAGAAATGGGTTGATCTCTCCTCGATAATATTGTGAGAAAATAAATATCCTCCACTGATATTGGGACCACTTTGTACCCAATGTGAAATACATGTATCGCTGGATCCCATGAACTAAAAAGGAACTCCAATAGTTCCATCTGTTGCCTCATACCTGACAATCTGTAGTACTTTAGCAACCCAGAGTCTCTGAGGGGTCTTACCGTACCCGAATCATTTAGGGAAATCATGTTCTATTCCTCATGTTCTCTTTCCCTCCATGTAATCTTCATTTTGTCCGATGAATACCTAAAACACAATCATAAGGCTCATAAGGAATACATTTCATGCAAAAAAATAGGAAACATTTGGGCACACTACAAGAAACAAAAATTGGAATTGCACCCAATTCAACCCAGGTCAA
This sequence comes from Pinus albicaulis, assembly GCA_034641835.2. NCBI lineage: Eukaryota > Viridiplantae > Streptophyta > Pinopsida > Pinales > Pinaceae > Pinus > Pinus albicaulis. Next base: position 845,179,928 of record CM076573.1, on the reverse strand, counting down.
GGGATAGTGCGTTGCAAGTGCACTTGGCCTTCAATTCTAGTGCACTGAAATGCACATTTCAACATTCAAGGGTGTGTTTCCCTCTGAACAAAATAAATCTACCCTAAGGGGCTCAAAACCCTCAAAAATTTCAATGAAATGAAACATAAATGATACTAAAGGAAAGAGAATGTTTATAGCTCCAACCTAGATTGAACGGCAAGGAAAATCGTCCATAGAATCTGTCGCAATCAACTGCTGAAGTTCAGGGGAAAAAACTGGTTCAGAGCTCCAAAATTCAAATGGTAACTTTCAAACGATAAAAATGGAAAATCGTCCATAGAATCTGTCGCAATCAACTGCTGAAGTTCAGGGGAAAAAACTAGTTCAGAGCTCCAAAATTCAAATGGTAACTTTCAAACGATAAAAATGAATGGTAAAAACTCTTTTAATTAGTCATTTGATTATTTCAAAATCATATTAAATACTATGACTATGGTTTTTATTCATTTTTGCTATGAAACAAGTATTTTTAATCCATTTGATGTTGTTCTGAATAGGTTTTACAACTAATATAGTAGATTAGTTGTGCACACTTATTCAAGAATGATTTGACCATAAATTATAATTTCATCCTTATTTTTCGAGCTTTGATAAAAATGAAAAGGACTTGAAGTGCACTTTTATCCCTTTTTCGCGCTTCGATAACAGCAAAAAAGGAACCCCTGGAGTATTCTTTTAGCTCTTTTCATACTCCTATAATTTGAAAAGATTTTCGAGCACTTGTATTTTCAATCTCATAAAATTAAATGAAATGAAACCTACTCAGTATAAGTTTAACCCTTTTCTGGACTGAGATAGCCTTTATTTACGAAAAAGGAAAACCTTATTCAAACATGGCTAGGAGGTTCTCTTAGGCATCATTTTCCACTTTTTCGGATCTGAGCGACAAATTTACGAAAAAGGACTCGTGGAGTTTTCTTTTGACCTCTTTTTCAAACTCCCTAAATATGAAAAAGGATCGGGTTGTCAATGTCGTGAGGCTCGTTAAAACATAAAATAGCGACGGTCTTGTCGATCATGGAAATAATTGAGTTTCATTTATCACTAGACTTGTTAAATTATTAAATAGCAATGCATTTTCCCAAAGGGTTGAATTATAGATCAAGCATATGTTATTGTTCTCAATGTTGTTAAAGAATAAATAGGTACTGGTCGACAAATGACAGGGAAAAATTTAGGAAAGTGAACAGAACAATTTATGGTAGCAGGTCGCTCTTGAACATGACACTTTCACTCCATCATCATGACTTTTGGGTTGGGTAATCTTCTTGACGGTTCATTCATACTTATGGTTCATCATAACTTCACTTTGCTCTTGGGTCAATCCGACCAACTCATCTCAGTGTTGCTGATATGTTAAAGAGAAGTCATCCAGTGAATACTCATCCTTTTTCAATACTCATAAACCTTCATTTTCATGACAGTCATCCCTAAAAATTGCTATATCAAGTCACATTTTGTCTCTGAAATCAGTGACTCTCGTTTTGCGATAAATTGGCTTCCTATCGACATCATCTCATCATCCAGGAAGTTTACTTAGAAACATCATCTCGAGTACCATGAGGCTTGTTACATCATCGAAAATTTCCTCGCTTCCAGACTTTTGACTGAAAGATTTTTTTGGCGTTCCACATCAAATCATCTATTCACGCCTTTCAAACTGTACTACAGTATCTTGAGAGCCGTTAACATAAATGGTGGTTATCTTATGTTTGTTAATAACTCACATAATTAGCTGGTAATCAAACGATGTCTTTCCATGTTTGACTACAAATCATATATTCACATGGTTAGACTTGTACCCGAATGATCGAGTGAACGATATAAGAAGATCCTATATCTATTTTCATCCATTTGGGTTGTGATTTCAGGATTGTTGTCCACATAATCTGTACGATGACTTTACATACAGATCTTCATCCGAACATGGGCCTATATCTGTAGGAATGTCTGTATTGGGAAACATCCCAATATAGACGACTTTCGGAATTATGTATATGTTATTAGATAGTTTATGTGCTGAGCATAGGAATGCCTCCCTCAGCAATTCATGATCAAGAAGAAAATATCATGATGTAATGTACTGTAAGATTGATGCAGGTCACCGCTCCACTTTAGTTCCATCTCATCGCATTGTAAAGAATCTCATCCAAATACTATTATTATTATTTTAACTTCATGCTTTAGTGGGAAGTTGTTATAGGTAAATTTGGGCATCATCCCCCATGACTTGGTCAAACTGGACATCATCCCCAGGGCCAATGAAATAGGATTTATCATCCCCTTGTATTTCAGTTGATATATGGTATAAGAGAAGAACAATTAGTTTATGGCTTCTATTATGAGATTTCCAAGGTTTGAAGTATATTTTATATCACCTATTTACTCACTAATGCAACCTCTAAAGGGATTAACTACGTTGCAATGCAAGATCCTCCATTCAAGGCTGCACTGCAATGCACTTCTTGACATTCAAGAGTGCGTTGGACACCTGGAAGTGGAATTCTCATTGTTCCGAGAATCTCCACATGGATAGTTCCTTCTAGAAGAGTCCATATGTGTCAAACTTTGAATCCAAGTGTCCATCTAACACCTCTAAACTTGGGAACATGTCTTGCCTATTATTAGAAATTCATTCATTGAGAAACTAACATCAATTTCCCTATAAATTGAGCACTCATTCTAGTGTTAGGGAAGGAATAAATTTGGTAAAGTTATGTTGTTGGATTCTCATTTGACAGAGTGAAAGTACTGATATGCTGCTGGTATGATGTTGGATGTGATGAGGTTGGGATGAAGCTGGAGCTGGTTGGCAACAAATCAATCATTGGTTGTAACCTCCCCATTTTACTCCTTAATAAAGATTGTTATTCATTTTCCCATATATATGTCTCTATTTATTGTGCAATGGATTATTGAATGATATATGTATTTCATATCTAATCGATTTGATTGAGTAAGATAAGTAGATATATGTATATTGCATGTTGTTTTTTGTTCTCTGTTTGTGTTTGCGGGAATCGATCTGGCGATTTGAGTTGGATTGAGAGTGATAGAAACAACGAAAAAAGGAGAAGGAGAAGCGATTAAATCATAAGTAGGCTCTTTCACCATTCTGTATATCTGCTTGTTTTAGAGAAAGTGATAGTAATTCTTTCCTCTGTTGTTCTAAGTGACTAGCACCACACTTAGGGAATTTGGTTTATCCATGGATCACAATTCCACATAACAGAGCCTACTCATTTATTGAGGTAGGAGCTAGAGTAGGTTGGAGCATACTCAATCTAAAGGTTGGAGCCTTAATCAGGATTTAGCCTACAATGGTGATCTTCTTGCATCTTTGAGGTTGGAGCCTCAGTCAGGTTGTAGCTTACACAAGTGGTAGCTTGGATATTTTGGGTATAGTTCAATCCCACAGCTGAGGCCTACAAATTGATGTAAAATAACTGAAAACTGAGAAAAATGAGATTTGGTGGTTTTCTTCCATTTAGGTTTCCACCTAAAATTTTTTGTCTCCTTATGATGTGATGCTTTCTTGTGTTTTTGTTTTCTGTTGTCATGTTACTAATATGATGATGCAATGATACAATTAATGACATAATGTTTATGGTTCATTACTATATGGATGAATGGCTAATAAATATTTCTAAATCGTGAAATTGACCTTACACTAATTTATCTCGTCGTATTAGTGTGAATTTTGGGCCAACATATGGTATCAAAGCAGGTGCCTTCAGGAACAACTAACTATAGGAAGGTCAAGTATCAAGAATAAATGGAAATTACCATAGCAGTGGGGAAGCTCCCCATGTTTGATCAAACCAATTATGCATTTTGGAAGATAAGGATGGAGACATATCTTATCTCCCTACGAGAAAAAAATTGGAAACTTGTGAACACGGAATATAAATTCCCCAATGCCACTCCAACAAATGCAACAGAGAAGGCAATTTTCAAACATAATTCAAAAGTGAAGCGTGTTATACAAAGTGACTCAGCAAAGTCGAAATTCATCAAAGTTATGCAGTGCAAGTCAACTTATGAGGTATGGAATAAAATTTAGACTTATTATGAAGGTGATAAGAAAATTAAAGAAGTATGATTGCAAGTTCGTAGAGGAAAAACTGAAATTTTGAAGATGGAAGATGATGAGAACATTGCTTCATATTTGTTTCATGTGGAAAACATAGTTAACTCCATTGTAGGTCTTGGTGAATATGTCTCTGGTAGTTATTTAGTTCAAAAAATCTTGAGATCACTTCCATCAAGACTCAACCCTAAAGTCTCCACCCATGAATAATTAACATAAGTTGATAAGATGAAAGTGGATAAACTCCATGGAACTCTTTTTGCATATGAGTTGAAAATAAAATAAGATAATTCAAGGCTCAAGGAAGCAACTTTGAATGCACCAAAAGAATAAAATAATAAAAACGATCGGGAAGACTCTAATTCTAATGAAGAAGAAATCAAGTTTGATCAAAAGTTCAAGAGAGAAACTGACAAGTTCAAAGGTAAGCTTCCTTTTGAAATGTTTTGAATGTCAAATAATTGGTCACTATGCATCTAAGTGTTCTTATGCTAAGTTGAATGAAAGTGATGATGGATCTAAATTCAAACCAAAATTTCAAAAGAGGAAGCAAAAAGGAAAGAAAACTAAATTTTAGTCAAACAAATAAAGTGATAGTGAAAGCAGTTCAAGAACGACCTATGAAAAAAAAAATGAAATACTATTCATAGATGAGGTTGAAGAATCTGAAGCAAAAGTGGATCTTGAAGAGGAACTTAGAAGTTCTTTGAAGGAAATCATAACTCTTAGGAAAAGAGAAGGTCAACGAATGCAATACAAGAGTCTAAATGAAGACACCATTGTTTCCCTCAAAGTTGAAAACAAAGCTTAATGAGAATTGTGCAGAGTTTTCATTTTTTTAGGGGTCATAAAATTCATCCAATTTTGAAACGTGTTGATGCATCATCAACATTTTTTTGGAGCATATTTTTGACACTTTAAATTTTATTATGTGTTAAGTATGGACATTCTTTTTTTAAATTTTAGAGATTTTCATGTTGATTTTGAAAAGTGTTAATGTAGCATTGACATTTTTTTAGGGGGCATATTTCTAACACTTTAAATTTCTTATGTATTATGTATGGACATTTTTTTTAAATGTTGGCGATTTTCATGCTGATTTTGAAAAGCATTGATGCAACATCAACATTTTTTTGTGGGCATATTTTTTACAGTTTAATTTTTTTATGCCTCAAGTACACAAAGTTTTCTTAAATGTTGGTTATTTAACCATTTTTCAAGTTGTCTTGTTCATATTCTTTCTTCCCAAGATGTTTTTTTTTTAAATGTTTTTCAAATTCGTGTTTTTTGGTTTTCATTGCAATGTTTTTTGTAATAAAATGTTCAATATTTTGCAAAGTTAAAAAAATAATAACAAAAATTAATATTTTGAAGTTAGTATTATATATATATTTATGTATCATTAATTGATGCTTTAATACACAAAATGTAATTTTAAACATCTCACAAAAATTACACACTTTTGCATATAAATATAGTTAAAAAAAGCAAATTTCAACACATTTTCATTAAAATAACATGTCAAACAAATTAATTTATGATTTTTTTTTTTGAAAAAATAACAAGTTTTATGAATTTTTTATTATGTGTGTGTGTGTGTGTCAAAATAACAAAATAAAACCAAATTGTTAAAAATAAATGAAAAGATGTACATCATATTATATTTAAAATATTTAAAATAAAACAAGAATGAAAAAAACATTAAAAATCAATTAAAATTAAATTTTATGAGAAAGAAAAACCATTATAAAAACTTCAAATAAAATGTTAATAAAAAAGTATGTATATATATATATATATATATATATATATATATATATATATATATATATATATATATATATATTACAAATTTAATAATATTATTAAAAATTTCATCATATTAAAAAATAACTATGGGAGAAAATATTAAAAAGAAGCTTAAAAAAATTAATAAAAACTTAAAAAAAAAATTAAATAAAAATAAAACTTTAAAACAAAAAATATGTTTTCAAAAATATTTCCAAACAATCAAGTTTGGGATTAGGGGTCGATTCTCGAATCGATTTCCGGAATCGACCACACCCACACTGTCACTCCAGCTGAGCTGCCTGCGACCCCTTGCCATCACTTTGGGGTGGCGAGTCGATTCCAAGGAATCAACCCCGCCCACACTATTGCTCCAGAGACGCTGCCTATGACCCCTTGACGTGCTGGGTCGATTCTTGAAATCGATCCTCCTCACACTTCGCGTTTTCCCATATAATACAGTGTGGGTGAGATCGATTCTAGCTTGGTCGTGACACTAAGAGGTCATTGTCATGGCAATTAGAGAATTCGTCACTCCAGCCACCATGCTAGTGCGCTCCTGTTGTGTGGGCAGGGTCGGTGCCCCCATACAGTCGTGGCACCAAGGGATCACCTACATGGTGGCTGAAGTGGGCAACCACTCCAGCGCCATGTAGGTGGCCACTTGGAGCTGCAATTGAGTGGGGACATCGACCCTACCCATACAGCAAGAGCTATAGTCTGTGTGACTCCTACTGTGTGGGCTAGGTCAAAGTCCCCACTTGGCCACGGTGCCAAGGGTCGCTTGCATGTACGTTGGAGCTAGGTGTGAGCTTTGACCTAGCCAACAATTTTTTTTAATTTTTTTGTTGTTTTTTTTTAGTTTATTTTATGTTTTTTTAAATTATTTTTTTTAATATGATTTATAAAATTTCAAATTGTTTTTTTATTTTTCTTAAGTTTTTTTTTATTTGTCTTTTTAAAGTTTTATAAATTTAGGTTTTTTAATATTTGTTATTTTTTAAATGTTTTTAATTATTTTAAACTTTTTTCATATTTTGTTTTTTTCTTTTGTTTTTATTGTTATATTTATTTTTTTGGAAATTATTTTATTTATTTTTATTTTATTTCTTTTGGATTTTTTTAATCTATTTTTTAATATTTTAAACTTTTTTTTAACTTTTTATTTTTGTAAATTATATTTTAATTTTCTTAATTTTGTAATGTTTCTGTAGGTTTGTTTTTTTTTTTTTTTTTAATTTGTATTTATTTATCTTTTTCTCTTCTTTTTTTTTTGTCATGTTTGTCTAACAACCTGACCCTATTATGTGTGAATTTGATAGTTTTTTTTTTAAGTTTTCATTACAACGAATCAAGTGTGCCCCCATTGTGTCTCAAATTGATGGTCAAGTTTTAATTTTTAATTGTAATGGGTTAAGTTTTCACCCACTATGTGTCAATTTGATGGTTGATTTTTAGGTTTTTGTTGCAATTTATCAAGTTCTCTTAGGCTAAGTGTAATATTCCCAAATGGGAAAGTAGCAATATAGCTCACAATAATGGAAATAACAACAAATGTTAACACATTACATATGAGCCAAATGATATATCCATGGCATTATGTATAGCAGCAATAAATAAGTACAAGATCTTGGGGATCAAGTCCCTCAAGATAGGTAAAAGAAGCCTCTAATGCCCAAAAGCACCCAAAACATGTAATACACTGCTACACAAAATAATGAAGCAAGCACAACGCAGTTTTAATGGCTAATACTGCAGCTGGAAAATGTTAATAAATGGATCTAATTATACTATGCTCATACAAGGCAAAAAATGGAATCTATGCCCCCATACATTTCCTAGATAACCCAGGAAGGGTTTCTGGAAATACAAAAAATACAAATGGTGAATCTAAAGCCCTAGGGATGAAGAATGACTGCAACTGAAGCACAAAGAGGAGGTGGCAGAATCTGATGTAGATCTGAATGGAACTCCTCCAATAGAATTTCTCAATTAAAGGTTGATCCCTTCAATGGAAAGCAAACACTTCAAATGGAGCACTAAACTTACCCCTGCAACAACTCACTAAAATAATGCAGTCATGGACTGGAACTGAATTGTAGGGGATGATGCTTCCTTTGCCTCATGCCAAAATATGATATGAAGAACAGGGACCTTTTTTACTAATCTCCCAATGGAAAGAAAAATTCCTCCACTGAAGACAAGCTTAGAAATGATCCAAAGAAATCCTCCACTGTTGCACCTTGCAACTCAACACATATCTAAACAGAATATGCACTGTAGAAGAAATTTGTAGCTTGGCCAAATTCCGGAATGTGAAAATAATGCTCAATAACTTCTCCTGAGTAGGCACTCTAAGTCCCCCAAGGATGAAGTTGGGATCCCCACTCAGGAACACATTTGTGATAAACAATACTGCAATCTTAGCTAAACATCTAAAGAGAGCCAAAAGTCTTGATAGACAACAATAAAATAATAATCCAAAAAACATCATCACAATGGTTGCAATCCTCTTCCTTAAATTCTTGCTGAGCTTCCTCACCCTTGGCCCCACTCATTAAAGGCACTACTTCCATGCAAAGAATCTCCCTCCAAAATTGTGTTGTCCCTCATTGAATTTCCACTACTTCCATACCAGCGTTGTTGATTTGGTCAATGTTGACCCAGTCCACATGATTCTTCCCTTGTTCACACATAGGGGAGCTTTATCCAGCTCTTTTGATGCCCTCCATTCACATTTGGAGTGGTTTTATTCCTACAAAGGATATTTATGGGTCTCCCTACGCTCTTATTCATGTAACCAAGAAACAAAATTAGATTTTAATATTCCAATTAGTTTCATGCTAATTTAGGAATATTACAATCCTCCCCTCCCAAATGTTGCTTGTCCTCAAGCAACTGCAAGGATACATCTGAAAAATCTAGGGAACCTTCATTCCCATGTGAAGATCAAACCTCCAAGCTATCATCCATATAAAATTAATCACCTTCCAGAATGGTAATTCAGAGAAAAAATCCTCTCACATTCTCATGAGAGGCTTCTCCCAAAGACTCAAGTCAATCATATGGCTCACTTCATAAATAAACAAGTGATATATTGTAGCAGCCATATAATGTCCCATAATCCTCCTGAAGCATAAAGAAGTGTGGAAAATTGCATTCCCAATGGACACATCCAGCCAATGTGTCATCCCTACAATCATGTTCCCAACAATAATAAGAACTATCAACATATGGGATCACAATCAAAGTCATGCTAGCTGCGATGTGTAGTAATGGCGAAGGACAATCGTCCCTCAAGTGCGACCAGTGTAGTTTTACTCCTAACTACATCAGAATATAAGCATGATGAGTGGTTTCCCTGCCACTTGCTTGTTCCCCCAATCTTCTCACATTCTTGTAGAAGGTGTGTGATGTATGGTGTAAATTGAGCACACCCTAAATAAGATATCATCTCCCCAAGAAATCCTAGGGAGTGGCCATCATCAATGCTGCTTATGGCCTCAATTAGACCATGAAGTCTAGAAGGAAGAGTGCCCCCTCTTAGAGCAATGCCCTACACATGAATGGTAAGGAAATGAAAATAGATAGTAAATGAATCATGATGTACAAAAATATAATCTTTACCATGTACTTGGTTCAATCTAGTAACGTGGCTCATAGATGGGCCTCCTCTCACTCCTAATGAAAAAGGAAGTGGCTGTGATAACTCTACCAAAGAGTTATGTCTCTCCTCATCTTCAAAACAATCCATGCATCTTCTCATATGATGGTGTGTCTCCTCTTTTAAGACTTCCCAAATGAATCCCTCCAGGATAGTGTTGTATGCTCTTATAAAACCAGTGGGTTTGGAGAGAAACCCCCATATGTTGCATCTAGTAGTTTCTCCTTAAACTTACAAACTCTAGTCAAGAAGATCCTACTCTGAAAATAGATGACCCCATCTCTCACTGCATATCTCCCATCAGGTAACTGGCCATCAAGAACTCTGCATGAAAAGAGATTCATAGAATATTCCACCAACATCTGGGATCTCCAATAAGGGTCAATGCTCAATAATCACAGTGTTTCTGATCTATCATGTAAAGCACCTGTCATGTTGTTGCTCTCTTCTTTGACATCTCCCATGCTAAAGTCATACATTGGGATGTTTCAACCTTGCCTCTGTTTCTCCCCCTACAACTACTCATGCTTTAGTGAAGGTGGAATTTTTTGGAGGCTAGCCTTCCATGAGAAGCTATCACCCATCAAAAACTTTCTGAGTTTGGCCAAAGTAAGCATGAGTGGCCACCAACCTCTACCAAATATGGAAGATTCCTCCCAATGTGGAAGTACCTTCTGATTCTCCAAAGCCATGGAGTGGTCTCCTTGCACCTTGATGGTGCCATCCATCCCTGAAACATCTTCTCTCAATGCAATATTTTTGTTGAGAGTGGGTAATACTAATATTGGGATAATGTCTCCTTCCTCTTGGAGCCTACCCCAGACTCTCTACGTTGTGTTAGGTCCTCCCAAGTTTTTCACCTCTCCGTGATCTATGAGTGGTGCAATAAGATGTCAAGCATCTCTCATCATCTCCTGATGTAGTGGTCTCCCATGTGGAATGCCTCCATGCAATGAGACATAAATATCAAGAGTATACTGCCTATACGAGTGGACTTATTTATCCTTGCTCTCACTGCGCAAATCATTCTGCCTCTTATATGCATCAACCTTCTAAATTAGATAGGGGTGTGTGCTCCTAATCACATGATGTTGGTCCTCCTCCCTATCTTATTCTTCCATATTCAAGATCTCACAATATATGACGGCACATGTTGGTCATGGATTGTGCCTTGATATCTACATGTGAGATTCTTTAGAACTTCTTGCAAGGGTACAAGAATTCCTCTCATTGGAGCAATTTCCCCTCTTCCTCTTCATAAGGTACTAGATCTGATCCTGATGTGACATCGTTGTCACCTCCTGCCTGCTTTTCCTCTTCATCATTAATGGAGGATACCTCATCTTCATTAAGAAGCCCTTTGTCTTGACACTCTTTTGAAAAGTATATCTCCATATCTTCCTTTTGAGAAGAGGGATCTTCCTCAAGTCGAGATCTTGCCTCTAGCAAGGTTTTCTGCAAGTTTTCAACCCCCTCAATAGCATTTTAGAATGGATTTGGGTTTATGGATCCTTCCAACTCATGCAAATTTTTGGTTTTTTAAGACTTGGCTAGCTCAACCAAGGATGTTTCAGAATGTTTTACGTCAAATATTTTCACTAACCTCCTAGTGAACTTTGCATAAGTAGATAAATTTACATGATTCAAGGAAGAAGTTTCATAAAACCACCAGGCATAAGCCTTACCTTCAAGATGCAGTTCTGCTACTCTAATGGCTTCATCTTCTAAAACTTGGTGTTGTTGTAAATAGGTTTCTAACTCCTTCACCCAAGCCCTAGTTGAACATTTAGGTGACCCATCAAAAGTAGATAGAAAGAATCTACCCACATCATGTTGCTTGCACCTTTTGCTTCTATTTTGATTGCTAGGTCTTCTTTCCTCCTTGATCTTGAAAAACCCTTGGAATTTTAGATGATCTTTGAACCTATGAGATTAATATTCATACTCTTGAAGATAGTCACCAAGAGTCTCCTCCTTTGGCACATCTCCTTCCTCCATCTCTCTTGCTATGAACATAGGCATGTTAGAGCATTGTAGATCTGATTGTGTAGTTGAATGCTTACACCCATAATATGAAGAAATGGAGCTTTCTTCATGTGAAAATATTATTAAGGGATATTCATGTCTTCCCCTCATCATTCCCTTGATTTCTCTGTTAGGCTCATGCATAGCTTGGAGAAGAAGTTTTGAGAACTTGTTTCCCTCCATTTCTCCAAATAATGGAGACTTTCCTTTGTCTCTTCTATGATTCTTCTCCTTTCTGTGAGAAGATTTTTTTTTTTTCTGATAACATAGATGCAATGTCTTCACAGGGTGAGCCAAGATTATGCTCTGCTACCACTGTAATATTCCCAAATGGGAAAAGCAGCAATATAGCTCACAATAATGGAAATAGCAGCCAATTTTAACACATTACATATGAGACAAATGATAGATCCATGGTATTATGTATAAAAGAAATAAATAAGTACAACATCTTGGGGATCACTATTCAAGTCCCTCGAGATAGGAAAAATAAGCCTCCAATGCCCAAAAGAACCCAAAACATGTAATACACCACTACAAAAAATACTGAAGCAAGCAAAACGAAATTTTAATGGCTAAAACTATAGCTGGAAAATGTAAATAAATGGATCTAATTATGCCATGCTCATACAAGGCCAAAAATGCAGATCTATGCTCCCATAAACATTTCCTAGATAACCCAGGAAGTGTTTCTGGAAATACACAAAATACAAATGGTGAATCTAAAGCCCTAGTGCTGAAGAATTACTGCAACTAAAGCACACAGAGGAGGTGGTTGAATCTGATGTAGATCTGAATGGACCTCCTCCAATAGACTCTCTGAATGAAATTCTGATCCCTTCAATGGAAAGAAAACACCCTAAATGGAGCACTGAACTTACCCCTACAACAACTCACTAAAATAAAGTAGTCATGGAATGGAATTGTGTTGTAGGGGATGATTCTGCCTTAGCCTGATACCAAAATATTATATGAAGCACAGGGACATTCTTTACTGATGTCCCAATGGAAAGAAAAATTCCTTCACTGAAGACAAGCTCAGAAATGATCCAAAGATGTCCTCCACTGTTGCACCCTGCAACTCAGCACATATCTAAATAGAATCTGCATTGTAGAAGAAAGTTGTAGCTTGGACAAAAGCTAGAATATGGAAATAATGCTCAATAACTTCTCTTGAATAGGCACTCTAAGTCCCCCGAGGATGAAAGTGGGATCCTCGATCGGGAACACCCTTGTGCTAAAAACCACTACAATCTTAGCTAAACATCTAAAGAGAGCCAAAAGTCTTAATAGACCACAATCAACTAATAGTATAGAAAATATGATCACAATGGTTGCCATCCTCTTCCTTATATTCTTTGTGAGATTCCACACCCTTGGCCCCACTCATTAAAGGCACTACTTCCATGAAAAGGATCTCCCTCCAAAACTGTGTTTTCCCTCATTGAATGTCCACCACTTCCATACCAGTACTGTTGATTTGGTCAAAGTTGACCCATTCCACATGCTTCTTCCCTTTTTCACACATAGGGATGCTTTATCCAGCTCTTTTGATGCCCTCCATTCACATTTCGAGTGGTTTTATTCCTACTAAGGCGATTTATGGGTCTCCCTACCCTCTTATTCTTCTAACTAAGAAGAAAAATTAGATTTTAATATTCCAATTAGCTGCATGCTAATTTAGGAATATTACAATCCTCCCCTCCCAAATGTTGCTTGTCCTCAAGAAACTTCAAGGATACATCTGAAAAATCTAGGGAACCTTCATTCCCATGTGAATATCAAACCTCCCAGCTATCATCTATACAAAATGAATCACCTTACATAATGGTAATTCATAGAAAAACTCCTCTCACATTCTCATGAGAGGCTTCTCCCAAAGACTCAATTCAATCATATGGCTCACTTCATAAAGCAACAAGTGATATATTGTAGCAGCCATATAATTTCCCATGATCCTGTTGAAGCATAAAGAAGTGTGGAAAGTTTCATTCCCAATGGACACATCCAACCAATGTGTCATCCCTACAATCATGTTCCCAACAATAATAAGAACATCGTCAACATATGGGATCACAATCAAAGTCATGCTAGCTGCCATGTGTGGTAATGGCAAAGGACAATGGTCCCTCAAGTGAAATCAGCACAGTTTTACTCCTAACTGCATCAGAATATGGCATGATGAGTGGTTTACCAACCACTTGCTTGTTGCCCCAATATTCTCACATGCTTGGAGAAGGTGTATGATGTATGGTGTAAATTGAGCACACCCTGAATAATATATCATCTCCCCAAGATCTTCTAGGGAGTGGCCATCATCAATGCTTCTTATGGCCTCAATTAGACCATGAAGTATAGAAGGAAGAGTGCCCCCTCTTGAAGAAATACCCTGCACATGAATGGTAAGGAAATGCAAATATATGGTAAATGAATCATGATGTATAGAAATATAATCTTTACCATGTACTTGGTTCAATCTAGTAAGGTGGCTCATAGATGGGCCTCCTCTCACTCCTAATGAAAAAGGAAGTGGTTGTGATAACTCTACCAAAGAGTTATGTCTCTCCTCATCCTCCAAACAATCCATGCATCTCCTTATATGATGTTGCATCTCCTACTTGAAGCCTTCACAAATGAAACCCTCCAGAATAGTACGGTATGCTCTTATAAGACCAGTGGTTTTGGAGAGCAAACCCTCATATGCTGCATCTAGTAGTTTCTCCTTGAACTTATAAGTTTTAGTGAAGAATATCCTACTCTAAAAATAGATGACACTCACTGCATATCTCCCATCAGGTAACTGGGCATCAAGAACTCTGCATGAAAAGAGATTCTTGGAATATTCCACCAACAGCTAGGATCTCCAATGAGGGTCAATACTCAATAATAACAATGATTCTAATATATCATGTAAATCACCTATCATGTTGCTGCTCTCTTCTTTGGCATCTACCATGCCAAATTCATACACTGGGATGCTGCAATATTACCTCTATTGCTCCCCATACAGCTGCTCATGCTTTAGAGAAGGTGGAAGCTTTTGGAGGCTAGCCTTCCATGAGAAGCTATCACCCATCAAAAAATTTCTGATTTTGGCCAATGTAAGCATGAGTGGCCACCAACCTCTACCAAATATGGAATATTCCTCCCAATTTGGAAGTACCTTATGATTCTCCAAAGCCATAGAGTGGTCTCTTTGTACTTAATGGTGCCATCCATCACTGAAACATCTTCTCTCAGTGCAAGATGTTTGTTGAGAGTGGGAAATACTGATATTGGGAGAACGTCTCCTTCCTCCTTGAGCTTACCCAAAACTCTCTACGCTGTGTCGAGTCCTCCCAAGGTTTTGACCTCTCTGGGATCTATGAGTGGTGCAATCAGAATTGAAGCATCTCTCATCATCTCATGATCTGGTGGTCTCCCAGGCGGAATGTCTCCATGCAATGAGACATCAATATCAAGAGTAGACTGCCTATATGAGTGGAATGCTTTGTCCTTGCTCTCACTTTGCAAATCAGTTTGCCTCTTTTGTGCATCAACCTTCTGAAATAGATAAGGGTGTGTGCTCCTAATCATATGATGATGGTCCTCCTCCCTATCTTCTTCTTCCATCTTCAAGATCTCACAATCTATCAATCATGGCACATGCTACTCATGGATTGTGCCCTGATCTCTACATGTGAGATTCTTTGGAACTTCTTGCATGGGTACAAGAATTACTCTAATTGGAGAAATTCCCCCCTCTTCCTCTTCATGAGGCACTAGATCTGCTCCCGATGTGACAGTGATGTCACCTCCTACCTTCTCTTCATCTTCATCATTAATGGAGGATACCTTGTCTTCATTAAGAGGCCCTTTGTCTTGACCCTCTTTTGAAAAGGAGATCTCCATATCTTCCTTTTGAGAAGAGATATCTTCCTCAAGTGGGGATCTTTCCTCTAGCAAGGTTTTCTGTACATTTTCAACCCTGTCAATAGCATTTTGGAATGGAGTTGGGTTTATGGATCTTTCAAACTCATGCAAAGGTTTGGTTTGTTTATACTTGGCTAGCTCAACCAAGGATGTTTCAGAATGTTTTACATCAATTATTTTCACTAAACTCCTATTGAAATTTGCATAAGTAGATACATTTACATGATTCAAGGAAGAAGTTTCATAAAACCGCTAAGCATAAGCCTTACCTTCAAGATGCGGCGCTGCTACTCTAATAGCTTCATCTTCTGAAACTCAGTGCTGCTATAAATAGGTGTCTAAATCCTTCACCCAAGCCCTAGCTGAATCTTTAGGTGACCCATAAAAAGTAGATAGAAGGAATCTACCCACATCATGCTGCTTGCACCTCTCGCTTCTGTTGTGATTTCTAGGTCTTATATCCTTGTTGATCTTTCAAAACCCTTGGAAGCTTAGATGATCTTTGACCCTCTGAGATTGAGATTCATACTCTTGAATATAGTCACCAAGAGTCTCCTCCTTTGGCACATCTCCTTCCTCCATCTCTCTTTCTATGAACATAGGCATGTTAGGGCATTGTAGATCTGATTGTGTGGCTAAATTCTCACACCCATAATATGAAGAAATGGAGCTTTCTTCATGTGAAAATATTCTTGAGGGATATTCATGTCTTCGCCTACTCATTCCCTTGATTTCTCTGTTAATATCATGCATAGCTTGGAGAAGAAGTTTCGAGAACTTGTTTCCCTCCATTTCTCCAAATAATGGAGACTTTCCTTTGTCTCTTTTGTGAGTCTTCTCCTTTCTATGAGAAGCTTGTTTTTCTTCTTATAACATAGATGCAATGTCTTCACATGGTGAGCCAAGATTATGCTCTGCTACCACTGTAATATTCACAAATGGGAAAAAAAGCAATATATCTCAAAATAATGTAAATAACAGTCAAGTCCCTCAAGATAGGCAAAAGAAGCCTCCAATGCCCAAAAGCACCCAAAACATGTAATACACTACTACACAAAATACTAAAGCAAGCACAACGTAGTTTTAATGGCTAATGCTGCAGCTGGAAAATGTAAATAAATGGATCTAATTATACCATACTCATACAAGGCCAAAAATGGAGATCTATGCTCTCATACACATTTCCTAGATAACCCAGGAAGTGTTTCTAGAAATACACAAAATACAAATGGTGAATCTAAATCCCTAGGGCTGAAGAATCACTGCAACTGAAGCACATAGAGGAGGTGGTTGAATATTATGTAGATCTGAATGGAACTCCTCTAATAGAATCTCTCAATGAAAGGCTAATCCCTTCAATGGAAAGCAAACACCCCAAATGGAGCACTGAACTTACCCCTACAACAGCTCACTAAAATAATGTAGTCTTGGATTGGAATTGCATTGTGGGGATGAGGTTGCCTTGGCCTGATGCCAAAATATGATATGAAGCACAAGGACCTTCTTTACTGATATACCAATAGAAATAAAACTTCCTCCACTGAAGACAAGCTCAGAAATGATCCAAAGAAATCCTCCACTATTGCACCTTACAAATCAGCACATATCTAAACAGAATCTGCACTGTAGAAGAAATTTGTAGCTTGGAAAAATGCTGGAATGTGGAAATAATGCTCAAGAACTTCTCCTAAGTAGGCACTCTAAGTCCCTCGAGGATGAAGGTGGGATCCCCGCTTGGGAACACCCTTGTGCTAAACAACACTGCAATCTTAGCTAAACAGTTGAAGAGAGCCGAAAGTCTTAATAGACCACAATCAAATAATAATCTAGAAAACATGATCACAATGGCTTCCATCCTCTTCCTTATATTCTTGGTGAGTTTCCTCACCCTTGGCCCCACTCATTAAAGGCACTACTTCCATGCAAAGGATCTCCCTCCAAAACTGTGTTTTCCCTCATTGAATGTCCACCACTTCCATACCAGCACTGTTGATTGGTCAAATTTGATCCATTCCACATGCTTCTTCCCTTGTTCACACATAGGGGAGCTTTATCCAGCTCTTTTGATTCCCTCCATTCACATTTGGAGTGGCTTTATTCCTACTACGGAGATTTATGAGTCTCCATACCCTCTTATTCTTATAACTAAGAAGAAAAATTAGATTTTAATATTCCAATTAGCTGCATGCTAATTTAGGAATATTACACTAAGATTTTAAAAGAGCTATACTTCTAGCATTCAAAAAAAAAAACTATTGCTATAATGACTCTTTGATGTAGTTATTCATTTTTAAGGTTTTTTTAGTTCATGAAATTTTCTTTTGAAATATGTTGAAAATTTAAGGTTTTTTATGGTCATGATATTTGGTTTTTATTCCATGGATGAAAAATGTTGAAATTTTAAAGTTTTTCAAAGTCATGATATTTTATCTTTAATGCCATGGCCAAAAATTATTGGAATTTTCAGTTATTTTAGAGTTGTGATATTTTATCTTCAACGTATTGTTGAGAAATATTGGACTTTTAAATATTTTTGGAGTCATGATATTTTATTTTTAATGCCTTTGCTAAAAAATGTTTGAATTTTAGGCAAACAAAATGTCTATGCCAACATCAACACTTTCTTATTTCTGAGTATTTTTCATATTTAATGCACAAATATTTTAGTTTCTAATGTTATTGTTTAAAAAAATGAAATTTTAAACCCCCCCTCCCCCTAAAAAAAAAGGTGTTGATCCAGCATCAAGTTGCATCAACACTTCTCGTTTCAGGGTTTTTTTTCATGTTTTTTTCCAAAAAAATAAATATATATATATTTTAATGTCAATATTAGAAAATGTAGAAAATTTACCCCGGATATATTAATGTGTGTGTGTGTGTGTGTGTGTGTGTGTGTGGGTGGGTGTGGGTGTGGGTGGGTGGGTGTGTGTGTTTGTGTGTGTGTATGTATGTGTGTATGTTGTTCCAGCATCAACACTTTTCATTTTTGGGTTCTTTTTCATATTTTTTAGCGGTTTTTTGGCTATATTTATCATTTTTAGGTCACATTTATCAATAATTCAGTAACTTTGTTTGAACTAGAAGAATAAAAAGGAATGTAGGAATGCCTATCTAAACAATTGAATGAGAAAGAACAAGTTTGTGAAATATTGGAAGAGGAAGTTGTCCTCTTAATATAAGAATTGGAGCAAGTTAGTTCAAAGTTAAAAAAAACATTGATTCTCTAGATCACATTCTTAGCATGCAGTGGTCTCTACTTATCAAGGCGGGTCTTAGATATCAATAAATCAAGGAATCTAAAAATAATTGTCCCCCTGGCCTATTAAGTCATAAGAATACTGATCAAATTTTTATAACATCAATCAGCAACTCACATGAAGATCTAAAGAAAGCAATACATCAGGTCAAGTAATTTCATGTCAATGATTGTCAAGAAAATTTTAAAAAGGCACAGAATGCCAAACATCAGGAGAAGGGATCCACAAGAAAAATTAATGTAGGAAAAACAATGAACATGGTTAATCACAAATCATCCACCAAGATTAATGGAATAGGTTTCAAAAATAAACATATGAATTGGCTCATGCTTAGGTTATACAACAAGGAACCATGATTCCTCCAAAAGGCATCCTCAGAAGATCGATATCTCCTTCTTTCCCCAAGTTTCAAAGAAATTTTCTTGTTTATTGTTACTCATGTACTAAGTTTGGAAATAAAGCACAAGATTATTGGATCAATGATATGGTCATATATAGAGCATATGATCAGGTACCTATATGAATATATGTGGACCAAATCAAAAGAATGTCTCAGCCACATCCACAAGTTTTGAATACCAATTTTGAATGTCACATACATCACCGAGAGTGTCATATAGCATGAAATTGCATACTTAACTTTGGATGGTACAATAGATGAAGATTTCTTATCAGTGCTAGAAAATTGAGAAGAGGTCAAGGAGGACCTCGATTGGGTTTGATTCCTCAAATATAATATTTTGGAGAAAGATTCTTCAAGATCATAACTTGCTAAATCAAAACCTGAAGAAACAATTATGAAGGAAGTATGTGGGCTATGTTTTGATGGTGATATCTCATATGTAAAGAGAATGCATGATCTCAGGGGGAGTATGTAAAAATTGGTAGCATTATCCCAGGGGGAGAATAGGAATATTCCCAAGTAAGTAGAAGAAGCATAGTTTCAGGGGGAGCCTATAGTGGAAGCATGGTCTTAGGGGGAGATTGTAAGTTAGCAAGACAAAAACATGATTTATGACAGGTCCACAAGACCATCAAGGAAAAAATACTCATATAGGTTCATCTACATGACAACTTCCTATAGATATATGTGACCCTTTTCCATTGATGTGAAAGGAGGATAGATTTCAAGCATTTATATCACCAAGAGTGATGGAAAAAATTGCACATATTCTTGTATCAAGGAGATATTGCAACAAATTACTTGGAGACCTTGATTTTCTTTGACATCGAATGGCCATCAATGTCTAGGGGTGTTTCCATTAATGAAAAAGGGGGAGATTATTGCACATAGTGGTGTCATTGATGACAAGAAGATGTCATTGATGTCAAAGGGGATGTGTGGATAGTAGTATTAGGAACATCCTTGATGATCAAAGAAGCAGCAAGTTTTTTAGTGAAGAATTATGACAGTGTGACCTTTCACATGGTCTCATTACATAAGGATATGAGTAATTGAAGTTGTTTAATATTTTGACTAAGTTAATATGCTCAAAATATCTTACAAATATCATGGTTACATAGTGATCATTGATACCTTCCCAACATTATATTCTGATAAGAAAAATCCTCTCGGACGAGAAGTTATCGCCTGTTGAAAATTAGCATTAGTAGGGGGAAACTTTAAAGGCCAAAACCCAAAAATTGATTTGGTAAATGTCATGCAAGTCTGGAGAAAATCCACCATTGGCTCATTGGATCAACGATCACAATCACATAAGTAGTGCAATGGTTAACATCATTATATGACGTGAAAATTCTAGACTAATAAATTATATTGTCCATAGATTAAAATATAGATCAAAGGGAAATAATGCGGGGTTCAACCAAATCCTTAGATCCAATTACATATCAACACATGGACATATAACGTCATCCCTGATCATTTTAAAATTTATGTAAAATCCATTTTCTTTGGGTAAACCTGGTTGGCCCTCCATGGCTTGAACACCATAAATATAGTGTTTCATATGGCTTGGAGTAATGAAGATTTCTTGGTTTTGCAGGTGGTTTGGGGCGAACACCTATGGTCGGAGTGAAGCATATTTTTTTTCTCACTTTTTTCTATTTTGGTTTCTTCACGATCATTCATATGCAATATGGATGGTTTCCAAGTCTAGGTTGACCCTATAATGGAGGTCAAGCAACATAGTTATCATTGTGGTGGAGGCCGAGTAGTATAATTATTAGAGTGATCCCATGGTGGAGGTCGAGCAGTATAGTTATCATTGTGACCCTGTGTCTGAGGTCGAGCATATAGTTATCATTATGACCCTATGGTGGAGGTCAACCAATATATTTATCATCGTGACATATGTAGTAAAGGTCAAGTAATATATATGTCATCATGACCCCATAGCATAGACCGAGAAACCTACTTATCACTGTGGTGGAGGTTTAGTAGTATAGTTAACATCGTGACCTCGTGGTGGAGGTCAAGAATTATATATGTCACCATGACCCAATGATAAGGTCGAGAAATATCACCGTGACCCAATGGGAAGTTAAGTTGATATATATATATATATATATATATATATATATATATATATATATATATATATATATATAACTGTAACATATACATTGGAGGTTGATCGACATATATAAGTGTGACCCCGAGGAAAAATTCCAGTAACATATTTTGTTGTGGGCCATGAGGTAGATGTCTATTGACACTGTGGATATATTACCATGAGCTAATAGTTTTGTATGCTAGCATAGACATGTGTGGTACCCACCATAACCATGATATAGACATAGCCAAACATCGAAACCATCACGGACTTGAGATATGACTTGGAGGGAGGCAACATTTTAATCACATGGACCCACCGAGGTTGGGAGAATCAATGGGTTCATCGAATATAGTAGAATTACTATATTAAAATG
Organism: Pinus albicaulis; assembly: GCA_034641835.2. Lineage (NCBI taxonomy): Eukaryota > Viridiplantae > Streptophyta > Pinopsida > Pinales > Pinaceae > Pinus > Pinus albicaulis. Next base: position 845,158,258 of record CM076573.1, on the reverse strand, counting down.
AGGATTTCCCATTGTTCCGAGGCTCAATGAAAGCATAGTTAGTACATCATTGGTATAATATGTGGGTGGTTGAGAGTTTGACCTGGCGCAAAAACAAGTTGGTTAATTTGTAATCTATTCAACCTTTTTTGTTGCACTATTAGCAACTTCTGGTGACCTATGTTGGAATATGGTGCCCATTTTGTATAAACAACATCAGTTTCATATCACTTTGTAGAACACGTCTTGAAAACATGATTATGTTGAATAGTTAATTGAATATATGGTTTGTTATAATTTTGGCTTTTGAAGTCATTATTGATCCAAATTGAAAACCAGAAGATGTTTGGAAATCAATACTCATAGATGGATGCAACTAGATATGTTTGATAGTGTTTTGGCTCATGATTGATGACCAGAAACTCTTGTTTATGTTTGGATGGTCTATGAGCATATTTCAGGTATGTTAGACACAAAGATAATAGGTTTTGAGGAAAGGTTTGAATGATAAGATTGTAGTTCTAGTTGGGGTAGAGTTTTGGAACAACAATATGACATCCAATAATAGAGATTGGTAGTGATAATAGTTGATATGTTGGTTGCAGGTTGTGTGAAAGATGCATGATATTATGGTTGCAATTTGTATGGATAATGATTATACTTTTTGCAAGATTGTAAGGAAAGTGATTGTTGCAACAAAAAATTGTTTGGTCAGTATTGGTATGTACTGTAATCCAGGACTTTATGTATGATTCAGTGATATTTTGTGATTGTGGATCCAATTTGAAAATGTGATGAAATAAAGGTTTGTAAGGAATCAAAGGAGGAGTTTGAAGCCTCAATCAGGTTGGATCTTAGAGAAAGTTGGAGCCTACTCAATCTAGAGGTTGGAGCCTGAATCAGGTTGTAGCCTAAAGTGAGTAGTCATTTGCATCTTCGAGTCAAAGCCTCAATCAGGTTGTAGCCTACTGCAAGTGGAAGCTTTAATAGTTTGGGGTAGTTAACTCCCACCTATTAGGGCTTGCAAATTAGTGTAAAATAATTGAAAACTAATTAGAAGAAGAGTTGAAGTTTTTCTCCCATTTAGGTTTCCACCTAAAACTTTGTCTCACCTAGGGATGTTATGCTTCCTTGTGTTGTTTTTTTCTCTTTTCATGTTATTGATATGATGAGGCATTGATGTAACTAATGAAATAATTTTTATGGTTCTTTTTTATATGGATGAATGGTTAAGAAAGCTTGCTAAATTATGAAATTAACCTCACACTAATTCACCCCCCCCCCCAACTTAGTGTGACTTTTGGGCCAACAATAAGTACTCCTCCACACTTATATAGAACTAATTCTTCCCAAAATAGACAAGGAAAAAAAACCAGTACCTTATCTCCCTTAAATATCAATAGATCCATCCCTAGGCCAAGTAGACACTCCAATTCAACAAGCGAGAACTTCAATGCCACAACAAAAACAAACTCAACTAAGCACGCTTAAACTTTCCCAAATTTGAGGTGGGGGTGGATGTTAGAAGGGATAATCAACTCTCTTGACTAAACCTGATAACTAACCAAGTCATATTATAGTTTCCTATCTCATAAAAAATGTAATTTAGTTGATCACGTAGTTGACTTGACTGGTCAAGGTGGTTAGATAGTTACAACTACATTGTTACTAAATCTTGAAGTATACATATGGCATCAATGTAATAGATATCATAAATATTGTACTATTGTGATATAATAATAAGGTGGATATTGCAATTATAACATTTATGTGGTGTGTGTTGGTAGAGTGATAAATCATATTTTCCATGGTGTTGAATGACAAATGTCAATGTTTCAAATCTGAAGAAGGATCCATCATCCAGACAAAAAACTAAAGGATTTGAAGCATTTGGAAAACATATAGTAAAAATATGTCATAAATGAGATGGGATAGTTGGCTAAGGAACACAAGGATAAAATCCTAAAAACCAAAAATTCTGAATAATAATAACAATAAATATTATTAATGCAAATGTAGTGTTGATCAATGTATATGGTGAAATATTTTTACATTAAACATATTAAAATATAAAAAAATTAATATTAATATTATATAATTTAAAGATATAATAATCTTAGTAATATTATTAAAATATATAATATAATAATATAACTAATAAACTATTATGATGTTAAACTTAGAAGAAACAAATAAAATTAATAGCATAGTATTAATGCTAAAATTAATGTTAAAACATATTTAATAATTATATCCAAATTATTAATATCCTTAATAAGTATTATTAAATTTATAATATTAATTGTAACATTATCATTATTTATAGTATTAGTAGTATCAATAAGTACAATATATTAATAACTTTAATGAGCTATTAATAGGACTATCAATAAAAATGTGTTAATAATAATACCATGCTTATATGTGTTATTAAATTATTAATAACATTAATACTATTACTTTGATGATAATTATTATTATAACTACAAAATATTGCACAAGGCTAGGAACAAGTATATAGGTGTATGTAAGGGGATAACTCAAAGGAAGTATAGTAAATTAAGGATGAAAGAAAGGAAATGGATAATAAGGGAGAGGGAACATAGGCAGATGAAAGTAAAGGTAAAGAAAAAATAATAGGATAGTGTCGTTCTTCCATTACTTATGTTTCTTCTTTTTCTCTATATTCTATGTGTGTGTTTGTATCGTAATCTATATATTGGTATATATTTCTTTGTTGAGATTTTATCAATAATTGTTTCAAAAAACCCTATATTACAACACGAGTTATAATATGCCAACCGATTATCGTTAAATTTAGTTATTCTTTAACTCAACCTCTTCCCAACCCTGTGAATGATCCTTCAATTATAGTATCTAAACCTATTTGTTCTATCCAAGGAAATTTAATTTTATTGCATGCTCTTATACCAAGCGTTTGGTTCCATGAGCCTAAGTATAGATAATTCATGTTCCCTAACCGAGTTTTACACCTAGGATGTACCTAAAATCATTGATTTCAGCGAATACGTACTCTACTCCTCACTATACATACTATCAACAACCTCAACAATAACAAAGTCCTCTCTTGCTATATAATGCTCAGCAAAACTACACATAACAACAAAAACCTTCCCATTAGCTCCACTTTAGCAATGCAACCTTGCTATCAAAAAAAAAAAACAAAAATCCATCAAAATAAAAAATGGTATTATCAACCACCCCATTGTAATAACAAAAACTAATATTATCAGCAAAATAAAATTAGAATACTTCATTGACAAGAACAAACTACACCTTGCCAATAATGTCAAAATTGACCTTATAGTTACTTGCAACCTCAAAACATGGCATTAACATATAAATACAACTTACTTCCACCTCAAACCACAAGTTACATTCAACAACAAAACACAAAGTCCATTTAAGCTAATAAAACAACTTGTACAAAAATTATCATAACTAACCTTAAGTCCAACCCTATCAACCACCTCCCATTATCACAACTTATCAAGCTATACTCCTCCTTCTTTGCCTTGGGTTTTACGTGAGTTTTACATTTCCTCCCTTACCCTTCCTATACAAACTATTTGCATAACTCTCATTCCAAGAATTGCAATTGCTTCGCTTCCACCTAACTTTCTTGAATTTCTTAACCTCGACTAAACACATATCCAAGACCTTATAACCCATGTATACACCTCTATTGTACTTTATGAATACACGTATATTATAGACTCTTGGTGTGACAAACATGTCCCTTGCTAACTATATTTACTAAGGATTTAATAAAGAAAAGTCTAAGCCACTTGGTGTCACCTCTTTCAACATCACCCTACACCCTAATACAACTAACTCTTAGTTTTATATCCTCGAAAAATATCATGAGTATAAGATGCTTCATGGTCATCTATATCTCAATACCATGATGGATATACCTTGCACTATCAAATTAAAAATCTTATTATTTCATGAAGGGAAGGTTCAATCTGCTAAGCATGTCCGTGATCCTTTCTCCATGTCTCCAAGGTCAACAATGGAGGCAATCAATGTTGTGTCTCCTTAAATAATATTCCAATCAATATTCATTATTCTCTAATTACCATTTTAGTGAATTCTTCTTCTCACCATATGATGCCTCATGTATAAGTCCTAAACTAAATCCTTCCTCAAGATTTGCTTTTGGTATCATTTTCAGTGAATGTATTATGAAATCATTTTTTTCATACCTAGCTTATATCAATACTAAAAATTTATAACATGTTCCATGATATCCATCATTGTGACTAAGGAAAACATTGACCTGCTTTTGTAATATGTTCATGGTCTAAGTTATTAAATTTTCATTTTTCACTGTGTGCTTTATATACACAAGTGAAACCTTCTTTCATCCCAAAGTCAATTCTCAATGTTAACTCCATCGCTCCCTTGGGGTCTCTATCAGCATGGGATTATCCCATTATTTATATTTTGAAGCCTCCTCTTTATCATATTATTTAGGTACTCTCTTCCATATAAACTTCAATCTTCTATTACCTTATTAAATTTCCTTTAATGAATGAAATATCTATGCATTCATGATGTTTTCATGAAGCTTGCCACCTTGGAGGATTTTTTTGAACTTTGAAAAAGGTTGTGGGATTAGTATAATGGATAGGAGGAAATATTAGAGAAAACTTAATTAAGTTTTCCCTAATATCTAACCCAAATTTCCCATCCCTGCCCTCAAGTCAATTAAATGTAATTAATAAATTTTCCCTAATATCATTCCCCACCCCCCAATAAGTTTTCCCTACTACCTACCCCCACACTCCCACCCCTTCCTTCAATTCAACTATGTGACTAATAAGTTTTCTCTAATATCTACCCCACCCTCCCACCCCTACCTTCAAGCCAAATATGTGGTTAATAAGTTTCCCTAATATCTACCCCACCTACAACTATCCCCACTCTCCCACCCCTACCTTCAAGTCAAATGTGTGATTAATAAGGTTTCCCTAATATCTACCCCACCCTCCCATCCCTACCTTCAAGTCAAATATGTGATTAAAAAGTTTTCCCTAATATCTACCCCACTCCAACCCTTAAGTCAAATATGTGATTATGATAAGACAAAACATCCCTTATATGTGGTTGAATGTGGGTCTAAGTAGAATAGAATATGTTATAGGTTGGTTGAGGTCAAGGTTGATTAATACCATTAAAGAAGTTTAAGGCATAAAGACATCTAGGTGAATTAATATATATACATCCCACTGAAAAAGTATTAGGCATGTGTAGGGTAGATATGGCCTAATAAACTATATAGTAAATGCTAGAATTCAACTCCATGATAGAAAGGAAATCAAACAATTTCAAAAAATTAATTAAGATAAGGAAAATGTTGAGGAAAAAGAGCTCATTTGGAGAAAATATTCTCCCTCTGAGTTCATCTTGGATAAATATAGATAATTTGAGGAACAACCACTTTAATTATGACAATAAATAAAGAGGATTTGACAAAGAAAGTTGCTTATGACAAGGAAAATGCAGAGGAAGAGAAACTTGTCGAGAAAGAGATGAGAGCTGAGAAAATGTCTTTCCTTTCGATTTATCATGGCTAAGGGGAAATTGGAAAAGGCAATGGAAAAGGATTTGGAAATGCATGAGGAATTAATTTACATTTCATTTATCAAAATATTGGAAATTAGGAGAAAAAGAACATGAAAGGACACAGATTTCATGTGAGCGGGAAATTGAAGGAAAATAATGGAAAATGAGGAAATTAGATGCCTCATTGATAAAAAGGCTTCTGATGGTGAGTTGGTAGATTTTGTCAGCGTAAGGTTTTGGAGCTCTCATTCTATTCTCTCTCTCTTATACTCTTGGACACTTAGATTTTTCTTGGAGCACTCTTGGAGGAGTGTGGCATAATTGGGATTTGGAGCAAGAAGGGAAAGGAAGAGCATGAAAGCTTAAGAGGGCATCGAGATCAGCAACTACAACGGGTTTTTCTTGCATGCACCGAGTTGCATGTATTAGTTCGTTTCTAATTTTGGCATGCATGGCACATGCATGCAGTTTCTTGGTTATATTTTCTCATTGGCATGGAGGACTACCTGGATCGACAGTGATTTTTCTAGCCTTCACATTTCCTGGATAGCCATGGTGTTGTGGGTTTTATCTTTGTTTTCTAGTTTGTGGTCATGTTCCTTTGGTTATGGGTTGAGTTATTAGTTCTTGGAAGCCTTGGTTGGACAAACACTTCAGAGGCCTTGTAACAGCATGGGTTGAGTTACAGTATTGGAAGCCTTGGTTGAAAAAAATCTCTAGAAGCCCTTGGTGGGTTAAGTTACTATTCTTGATAGCCTTGGTTATAAAAATGCTCAGGAAGTCCATCAACGTTTGTGAGTTGAGTTACTAGTCCTGGAATCCCTAGTTGGAACAAACACTCTATAGCCCTGGACATCTTGGGTAGAGACCAGTCTAGTGATGGTTAGTGATGTCCAACCATGAGGTGGAATCATTGGTTGAGGGTTGAGGTGGTTTGGCCTCTGGAAGCACTTGTTTGACTATGTTTGGTTTATTCCATGAGATCCAACATTCAAGCTTGGAATATGGCATGGCGATGACTGGCTAAAAGAAAGATTTGGTTCAACCCAATCTATGGTAGGGTAGTATGTGGAAGTCCCAAACCTGGTTGCATTTTTCATATGTTAATAAGAGCTCCTTCCCTCTTGTATTCGATGGGTAGATATACTTGTTCATACGTGGTTTTTATGGCTATTATATCCTTGTTATTTTTGTTGGTTATATGTTGGTTATGAGTATGTTTTATGACAGACTTGATGTATGGTTCTCATCATGTTTTGTTTAACAACTGATTGAAAAATGAATATATGACGTAATATAGGATAATGCAACTATTGTGATAAGTCATCAATGCTCCTCAATGATTATCAGATAAATATGAGACCCCTATGCTCATATATGTTGTTATGACCTGTAGATTACATATTTGTGATATGTTTCTCAGGGCTAGTAGGGGTCTAGTCAAGTCCTTGTTCAAATGATTGCATTAGTAACCTTATTCCATTTTTGTTTATCATTTCTGAAAGTTTCATGAAGTTATGGGTGGTGGCATGAGACCTAGCCCTCAAAATGTGGCTCAGAATCTGAGGTCGTTGGCTCATAACTGCCTGAAAAAGTCCACAGTCGCTCGCATGCCTAGTTATGGGAGATACTGGAAGGCCTCGATTGCATGCATGGCTTGTCATGGGAGTGGCTGAGGGTCTAGATTATTGAAATTTTAAGTTTTCTTAGAGGTTGGTCACTTGGAAGGGTTGGTTGGCTCCTGAAGGTTTTGTAGCATGAGTAGAAGGTTAGATTGGTTAGGTTTTGTTACTTCCACTTCCTTAACTGTACATGGGGATTTGAATCACATCGTAGTAGCCTCTCATCACAAGTTTACCCCAATGAACTGGTTAACTTGGGTAAATGTGGGAGGAGGGTGGTTACAACTCCTTCGCTCCCTTGGGGTCTATATCAGCATGGGATTATCCCATTCTTTATATTTCGAAGCCTCCCCCATATCACCTTATCCAGGTACTTTCGTCCATGTAGAGTTCACTCTTCTATTAGCTTCTTACTTTTCCTTTAATGAATGAAATGCCTATGCATTCATTATGTTTTCATGAAGCTTGCCACCTTGGAGGATTTTTTGAACTTTGGAAAAGGTTGTGGGATTAGTATAATGGATAGGAGGAAATATTAAGGAAAACATATATAAGTGTTCCCTAATATCTAACCCAAATGTCCCACCCCTACCTCAATTCAATTAAATGTAATTAATAATTTTTTCCCTAATATCCTTCCCCACCCCAATAAGTTTTCCCTATAACCCAGCCCCACTCTCCCACCCCTTCCTTCAAGTCAACTATGAGACTAATAATTTTTGTCTAATATCTGCCCCACTGTCCCACCCCTACCTTCAAGTCAAATATGTGATTTATAAGTTTCCCTAATATCTACCCCACGTGCACCTTTCCCCACTCTCCCACCCCTACCTTCAAGTCAAATATGTGATTAAAAAGTTCTCCCTAACATCTACCCCACCCACACCTATCCCCACCATCCCATTCCTTACATTTAAGTCAAATATGTGATTAATAAGTTTTCCCTAATATCTACCTACTCCCACCCTTAAGTCAAAATGTGATTATGATAAGACAAAACATCCTCTATATGTGGTTGAATGTGGGTCTAAGTAGAATAGGGCATGTTATAAGTTAGTTGAGGTCAAGTTGATTAGTACCCTTAAAGAAGCTTAAGGCATAAATACATTAGGGTGAAGTGACATATATACATCCCATTGAAAAAGTATTAGGCATGTGTAGGGTAGATATGGCCTAAGAAACTACATAATAAATGCTAGGATTCAACTCCATGATACAAAGGAAAACAAACAATTTCAAAAAATTAATTAAGATAAGGAAAATGTTGAGGAAAAAGAGCTCATTTGGAGAAAATAATTTCCCTACGAGTACATCTTGGATAAGGTGGTTGAGGAACAACCACGTTAAGTACGACAAGAAAGAGAGGGTATTTGACAAAGAAAGTTGCTTATGACAAGGAAAACACAGAGGAAGAGAAACTGATTTTCCTTTCAGTTCATACTTGAGAAAGGAGATTGGGATTTCTTCGGTTGTAACGTATCAGTCGGAGGCATCCACGTGGCATAAGTGCAAATATTCAAATATTTTAATCCAAATTCCTGAAAGGTAAATTCATGGACAACGACTGTGAATGTGAGTGAAAATCCAAAGTCCTGAAAGGTAAATTCATGGACAACGACTGTGAATGTCAGTGAAAACGCATGGGTAAATACTCCGACAAAGGAAACAATGGTTAGGGATGTCACGCAAAGGTCGGGCATACAATATATTCGTTGTACGTCAAAGGTTGGTAAATAGTTAGGTGTGCTTTAAATCTCCACGGATAATTCATAATGATTTGACTATGACCAGAGATTTGAAGCAAAGATCTTGACTTCACAACAAACGCTTACGAAGAGGAAGACGAACGTTAAGTTCATGACATATAAAGACCTTGACATTTATCTTTGATTTTTTATTTACAACTATTAAATGTTGAATGGAATAAGTGCATTGTTGAAAAATGTGGGTTAAGGACTTTTAAATAAGAGAAAAATAGGAAGTTTAGCCAATTGTCCACTTGTCCCTAGACAATAACGCAGGTTAACACATTGGTGGAGACATAGAATAGAATGCGACACCCCATAAGAAGAAGAGAATAATTCAACAATACAAAGTTATAAGTTATTGTAAAGTATGAGGGTACATTTTAGAAAAATGAAGTCTAAATTAATGAAATAGATTTGGCTAAATCTATTTCATATATGGGGTTATAGGATAATCCATGGGAATGAAATGGTGGATGGCAGCCAACGTTATGTCTTAGATTCATGTGATTGTCTTGCAATCACATATTTCATTTTGATTTGTTTCTTCCTACCACGGTAGAGGTAGTTCATTCAAGTTTCATGAATATTGAATGAATTGTATTCTTGACATAAGAGTTAGGTTAACATATTCATAATTATTATATTCTTTGCTTACTGTTGTGGAATCTAAATTTTTGAGTTGTTGAAATCCAATTAAGTGAGGCATGATTGGTTTATTGGAGTTTATTAAATTAATGAGTATGTGTATTTTTGCTGAATTAATATCTAAAAATAATTAAATTGATATGCAATAATTTATGTCAAAGTATTTGTCATGGAATAATATTTATCTTTATGTTTTTATGTTTATATGAAGATCTTTGTATTTATGTTAAGTGAGATAATTTATAATAAAACTCAACTTGCAAAGATCAAGACTAAAATTATATAGCCTTCAAAGGAATTACAACATTGTATTTTTTGAATTATAACAAAAAGTCTATGACATGTTATAATAAATATAAGGTAAATTGTTGGAAAATTTGACAATATTGAGAAGGGGGAGGGGTGGGGAATTAGTATTCTATTTGATGGATCAATTTAATCGTTTTCCCCATTTTTTTAACAATTTAATTGAATTGCACATTAGTTAACTAGCAGCACACTGGAAAAGAATAACATATAAGAAAGATGCACAAGTAATCATGAGAGCATCAACAAGTAAACCATAACACAGATAAATCAACAATTCACATAGGAACACCAGATGTAAGGTGCAAACCCTTCCGAGAGAAAAACCACCATCTGCTTCTGCTCTACTTCTTTTTTTCTATTATTGAAAGCTCTATTTTACATATGCCCTAGCCACCACCAGTGTGCAAGCCATAACTTGTGATCATACGACCAACTACTCACTCTAGGAAAGTACATGTCGAAAGCCACCACTTCCTGAACTCTACAGGGGACCACTTGTTGGAAGCCACTACTCCCACGACATTTGTAGGGCACCACCTGTTGGATGCCCTAACACCCAATAGTCATTCCAACCACTTATATTAAGTTCTCAAGCCACTACCTAAAGGATGTTGCTACACCATAAATCAAAAAGCCATTACTTGCTACATTGAAGGCCCAAACCTTCAAGCTCTCCTGTGGACCATGTTTCAAAATTTTCACATTAGATCCATGCATCAAACTCAAACAACCATGGGCCTCATTTCATCCCATTTTCACACTAAACCCACTTAGTCTTATTTTCTCATCAATAGTACATTTCACAGTCAAACCCTCACAACAAAATACATTCAAATATTTGAACAAAAACTATACAAATTACATGGCATCAATATAAAATCGCGACACTTAAGAAATCGACCATATAACACCAACAACATACTCCCAAGATATAGAAGCAATACCAAACTAACAAACTCTAGTAGCTACATATACAAGAATCAAGTTAATACTCCAAAAATACATTTACATGGCAACTACATCAAAATACTAACAGTAACATATAAAAAATTTGCAACAATATAATGCCACATCTCCAAAAACATAATTCAATGCATCAAAAACAATGTTAACAAACACTAGCAACAATATAACTAGCACTGTCAATATTATGCCATAATTACACAACTAGATCTGAAATACAAATAGATAATACAATCATTCTAATGCTCCTTCCTTCTAAAGCTCAACCATACAATTTGATCCTTATCTGCATGCTTCAGGTGTATTCATTATGCTCCAAACACATATAATATAAAACTTTGTGATTGATCCACAACAACTCATTTAAAAAAAATTTACCCATGTCACAAATCGAACCACATCAATGCATTAATTAATTCCACTTCATCTTTTTGACCAATTCATTTAGGACCAAATCAAATAATTAATCATGACCACTCCAAATTTGTGGACCCCAAATTTGTAAATGCCAAATTTGTAAATTCCAAATTTGGGAATGCCAAATTTATAAATGCCAAATTTGCGAACGTCAAATTTCTCAATTCCAAATTTGCAAATGCCAAATTTCTCAATGCCAAATTTTTTAATGCAAAATTTATGAATTCCAAATTTATGAATTCTAAATTTGCGAACGCAAAATTTTTGAATGCCAACTTTCGAAGTGTTAGACTTTATCAAATGCAAATTACTCTGCTCAAAACTATTGCCAACTTCTTCAACATCTTTCCCAACACTTGTATAACCTGAAAACACCTTTGCAACACTTGTAACACTTCAACAAGCCTTTGATCATCATCAAAAGTCCACAAGCCCTTCCAGGACCTATACAACCTTAGACAAACCTCCAAACACATCAACATCTAATCATCACATTATGCAATCTCATCCTGATGACGTCAATGCAACACCATTGGCTCCATGATTCACGTCAATGCCAACACCATGTTGCCAACATATACTAGCTCTAAAAGCAAAAGGTATGCATTATATAGTAATTTTTTAATATAAGTGACATTATCAAACCTTAGGCATGCAAGTTATGATAAGGTAAGATATCTACTCTATAGGGATTCCTTAATATTGGTAGCTGCCTTAAGTGCTTCTTTTATCTTGGCTATTATGTTATGGAAATCAAGATAGCTAATAATTACAATTCATGTTGTGATTAAAAATCATTCAACCCATATTACTTTCACAAACTCAAAGGTTAATGTGGGGGTAGGCTCACTAATTTCTCTAGATGTTCAGTTTTATTGCGGGTGGGATAATGGCTCTATTTTAGGTTTGAAGTTTAGCAACTTTTGGTGGTTTTGGTTCTATCTTATCCTGGTTCGAAGACTATGCTCTAAAATGGATTTTTTCTCTTTTGGATTGTTTTTGTGGGACCTGGCCTTGGTGATTTGTTGGATTCACGCTCTTTTGGATTTGATTCATATGGTTTTAGTGGCTTAGTTTTCAAATTCGATTCATGGGGCTTAGGTCTCTATTGGCTTTGCAACTTAGGCATTATTGATCTGTGTGGTTCAGGTCATGTTGGTGAGTGTGGCTCAAACTTTTCAAATTCTAGTTTGTGTAGTTTAGTTTGGCTTAGCTGGTTTGAGTTCTTTTATGTGTTCTTTCTAGTCAAATGGTGTTTGCTACATTAGAAGCACCTTACTCTTACCATGAATTTCCAAAATGTTAATGTCTTAAGAATTTTGTTCTTCTTTTACTTTTATGAGGGAACGTTGGTAAACAAAGTTCAGTTGTTAGGTTGATTGTTGTTGATAGAGATAAGGGACTTGTTCATGTGTTATGTTGGGATTCCAAATGGATCATGGGCATTTTAGATGTTCATTTTGTGAAACCACTGAAATACACAAAGTTTAAGGAGATTGGGGGATTATATCATTGATAATAGGAATTTAATTTTCTCAATCCCTGGTAGGATGCATTCGCAAGAAGTGACTATAAATTTTGAAGCTACCTTCATATTGGAAACCATACATAGTTAAAAGAGACAAATTGAAGACCTTCAAGTTGAGACTAGTGCTCTTTGACATCTAGTTGTGGGTTTGGAAAAAAACAATACTTTAACTAATTCAAATGCTAGATTATCAATTGGGTTTGAAATGAAAAAGATTAAAAAAGATGAGACAATACAACAACATGAGGATGTGGAAACACTAAATTTGAATTAAAATATCATGGCAATGTAAAAAAAAAACATATAATCATTATACATTTATTCAATAATAATGCATAGTATTTTAGAAATTTTACTTAATATTCAATTTTTTTTTATAAAATTTATATTAATAATAATTATAAATAATCCTTTCAAAAACTTTATTTTATCTTAATAAATTATTATTTTCGAATATTGAAAATTTTGGAATTTCCTTTCCGTATCTCATTGAACTTCTTCACCTTTCCATGGAAATTAAATGAGATACGGAAAGGAGATATTCAAATCTTTAAAACCAAGTACATAAAGGTAAGTAAAACGGAAATTCATTCAATGAAGACATTGGCTATGAGGTAAAAACTCCAACAGAGAAAGGGATATTAAACATGCCATGCAAAGATCGGGCATAAAATATATTTAGTCTAAGTCGATCGTTGGTTGGTGGGCAAAATTAATAAAATATGACTATAACAAGTGTTAATGGCAAATGATATAAAGATCTTGGCTTATCAAGAGCAAGGCCAATGTTAGGTACGCATGTCATATTTACCTTTCATGTACAAGTATTAAACGTTGAATGGAAACCATCATGTTGTGGAAAAATGAGTCAAATGAAAAAGGATAAACCACAAAGAAAATTGTTAATTGGTTTATTTAATTATTTACGTATCAATTTTGTATGGAAAATATTTATTTTAAAAATTTCAATATAGTTTATTTTAAAAATATTTAATAATTGTGAAAATATTTAATAATTAGGATTGATGGCAGAAATTTGTATATTTAAGTGTTTTTGGAGTTATATATATAGAGTTTAACATGTTTTGGATTGATGGTGAATGGGTGTAGTGTTAAAGACACTTTGCGATAGGGCACTAGTTCAAAACCCTCATAGATGTTAGTCTAACAAAAAATATATGTGTATATTTAAATTTAAACGATGTAGGCAATGTTAAATTTCAAGTATTCTTTTAAGTTAGTATCACTGAAGGCCAAACATTGACCCAACGGTGAGTTGAAGCCAATGGGCTTGTTTATTTTCCAAGTTCTAGCATTTGTTTATAATTCTAGAGTGTTAACTTCATTTGGAATTTGTGTTGCCTTTTGTCTAATTTAAAGTGTTCTTTAAATGGGTTCCAAACCCTTTTTGCTTGAATTCAAAGTAGTACCTTCTCGTTTTTTTCCAATGCATGACAATGCATTTTAAAATTAAAATAAAATTAATTTTGTGAATGGCCATTGCATTAGTGAGTGCTCTAACATTGTCACTGTTATGTTAGTGTGCTACTCAATGATGTGAGAATTGATGTGGTTATTTTGTTAGTGCTATGTTCAATGATGCAAGAATTGATGTGGTTGCAACTTGTTTGCATAGGCTCGAAGGGGCTGAACAAATGCCGAATTAATATTATTATATGTAGGGCTGCTAGGGTTCTTTGCATAGTGAGTGTTGTGATATTCATGAAATATGTGGTAATTGGTACAGTTTCATTGTGTGGAAGAGTATCTGTGGGAGAACCGCGATCTTTTGTACTCTGTAATGAATGTGTGGAAAGCTTTGTATTTTTAAATTATTATTTAGGAATGTTTTTACAAATACATAAATAGTTATATGAAGGTGGTTGTGCGAAGTTAGCTGTTAACATGGTTGCATGGCACTATTATGTTAATGCTCCGTCAAATGATGTGAGAATTCATGTGTTTGCAAGTTGTTTGTGCATGTCTCAAGGGGGGTGGGGGGGGGGTAGGGTTGAACAAATGTTGAACTAATAGTATTATTTTTGCTTATGTGTGGTACAAAGTAAGTGCAGGAGAGTTGAGATCCTTTGCATAGTGAGTACTGGGGTTGTTGTGCGTAACGCTTACTTTGCATAGACGGGTGTGCTAAAAAACTATAATTTCAATTCCCATCAAGAAAAAGAGTTGTGCGGTAAAACAAACGTGCGGAAAGCTTTGTCTTTTTGAATTATTATTTAGAAAATTTTGGGCGCTAAAAAACTGTAATTTCAATTCATGTGTAGAAAAAGTGTTGTGCGGTAAAACAAATGTGCGGAAGGCTTTGTATTTTTTAATGATTATTTAGCAACATTTTTTGGAAGTACAGAAGTAGTTGTACGAAGGCGGTTGTGCAAAGCTAGTTGTTCAGAGGTATCGTGTGTGGAGGGATTCAAAGTCTTTTGCATAAACAGGGGTGCTAAAATATTGTAATTTCAATTCTTATGAAGAAAAAGTGTTGTGCAGTAAAATAAATGTGAGGAAGGATTTATCTTTTTTAATTATTATTTAGCAATTTTTTTTGAAAGTACAGAAGTAGTTGTATGAAGGTGGTTGTGTGAAGCTAGTTGTTCAAAGGTATCGTGTTCATAGTTTCAAATTTCAGTTAAGTGTGTTATTGAGTGTGAAAGTAGTTGTGCAGACAAATTTGTGCGGAGGTTGGTGTGTGTGTGTGTGAATGTTATGCAAAATTTTTGTTCAAAGTTTACTAAGATAATAAATATACAAATATGTTTTTTAATTGTTATTTATGGGTGTATTTCACAACATATAATCATTAATTAATATCATTTTCAAAGCTAGCCGCTCAAAAATTTCATGTGTGGAGTTTCGAATGTCAATTAGGGGAATTAATGAGTGTGGAAATAGATGTGCTCGCAAATTTGTGTGGAGGTTGTTGTGCATATGCGGGTTCTATGCAAGAGTTTTGTGCAACGTTTACTAAGATAATAAATATACGAATATATTTTGTAATTCTTACTTGGGGATGTATTTCACAACTTGTCCTAAGTACACACATGCTTTATTCATCATTTACTAAGCAGGTACATATTGTTACATTTCTACTTCCATCCATCCATCCATGTCACATGTTCCACACATTGTCTATTCACACAAGAAATGCTCTTATTTTCGTATATATGAATTTGTGTTATACAGTTCAAAGTGTACGAAAATCATGTTTCTAGATTTGATTTTTTGGTGCTTATGTCGCATTCTGAATGTGTGAGAAGATGTGTACATGGTGAATTGAATGCTGAGATGAATTGTAATTATCTGCAACTATGTTTCCTATTAATTAAAGGAAAAACATCGAGATGATGAAACATTTGGATGGCAGTTTTATCTTTGTAACGTATTTTAGAGGCAAAATAGTGGTGGGTGTTAATCTCTAGGGAAACGAGACAAAAAATATTTGAAATAGATAGTATAGTAAGGGGAAAAACACTATTTGCAGTGATAGAAAAAACAATGAAACATGTAGCGTTCTCTCTTTAAAAATTTTGTTTTCGAGCTTGGAGTATTTTCGGAGCTTATGTTGCCTTATATATATTGTTATTTGTGGGATAAAGAAGTTGTACAATAATGTAAGCTTATATATTGATTTTCCTATTTGCTTTTGGCAATGGCACGAGTTGTTGGTTTGTTAAGCTTTTCTCTATAATACTCTACAATATTCTATAAACTTTGTTTTGCTTTACGACAGTGCGAGAAATGAGTGTGGAAAGTTATTAGTAAATTAAAATTGGTCTCATTTTACAAAGTAGTGGGGAATACTTGTAAAGTTGATTCGTCATATAAGGTAATTTTTCTATTTTTTGTGGTATTATTGATAATTTTACGAGATTTAACTTTCAATAATTATAACAATTTCAAAAATTTTAAAAACAAAGAGTTTAAAATTAAATTTGTCTGTGTGAAATAAGGTTTGCACTGCATCGTAAATGTGTGTCAAATTTTGCAAAATATATATGTGTCACGTTATTCGCAAATCATATTTGGTTTGGATTTATAAATTAGTGGGACTAGTTGTCAACTCAAGTTGTAGTAGAGAGTTTGCAATGAGTTTAACTCATTAACTATTAACTATTATTGAAAGATTGAGTATTTTTGTTTAATAGTAATATTTGTGTTTTTGTTGTATGAAAAATTTCTCCATGTAAAATAATTATGAAAAGTAAAAAGAATTAATCCAGGAGAACTAAAAACTATAATTATATGCACAATTTTCTATTAATAGTCAAGTTAATAATAGTAAATGTAACAATTATTGCAATGTGGAGGTTAACTCATTAACTATTAACTATTAACAAAAAAATAATAACTATAGTATTATAAAATTTGTCCACGTAAAATAATTATCAAAAGAAAGCATTAATGACGGAGAATTAATAGCTATAATTAAATGCACAATAGTCTATTAATAGTCAAGTTAATAATAGTTAAATGTAATAGCTATTGCAGTGTGAATTTTAACTATAGATTTCCAACAGAAAGGTTATTGATCAAACAAAATTTAATGTTGACCTGTCTTCAGTTGCAATTCCTAGGTTGATGAAATTGCATCAAGCTAGTAGTGAAATGCTAGTGGATTACATTGGTCAACAATAAGAAGAAAATCAAAAGTTGAAGGAAAAAATAAAAGAGGTTTAAAATGCTCTAAGAATGGGTCTTTTGTTGAAGACTCCATTGGCGAAACTTGGGGGATCTAATAGGTTTGAGAAACTTGTCAATCCTCTTAGTGCAGTGAAATCATATATCATTAATAATATATCTGAAATATTGCAGATAATTGAATCTGCATAGAAACCTTCTTTTGATATTTGACATTTAAAGAAAATAATGAGGTATTTTGTTGAACTATTCAAAAGCGAGCTAGAGGGAGATAAGGAACTCATGGACAATGACCTATTAAATTTTGGTCAAAAGCTTAATTCACTCTCCAACCTAGAAAGAGATAAAAAAATACTATATGATGTTTTTCTTATGAGGAAGATCAAGGCTGCATGGTCCGGGAAAATCAAAATATTGGAAGAGATTTTTTTTTTGTGTGGAAACATAGAAAATCAAAAAGAAAATTCATATGTCATGGTGGTAGTGATTATTCAGAATTTAAACAGTTTTTCTATGACATATAAATATGGATTAATTGCAAAGGAGAGGTTGATGGTTGATTTGGAGAAGTTGAAAGAATCACAGACAACAAAATTCGATGATATAACTGATTTTAGTGCATAGGAAATTAACAAATGGCTAATTACTTTTGTTGTTTTTAACGAAGATTACTTTGCCTCAGTTTTGTAATTTCAACAAGAAGCAAAAGAAAGCGAGGAGATATTCAATGAATGCATTAAGAAAGACATTACCATTGTTTTGATGAAATAACTCATCAAAGCCAAAGTGAAGGAATTCATTGTAGGAACCCTGATTGGGAGAGATAGATGAGAGCTGAAGAATATCAGACTTTACTTTTGAATATTGTAAGTATTTTAATGCATTGGTACATTTGCTTTTTCCATCAAAGAATTTAACTATTTAAATATTATGTATGTCTTATTATGGAATATTCTAATTTAGGAATGTAATTCCTTATTTTATTTTGTGGATGACATTTGGAGTTTACAACTGAAGATATTTCAATGGTAGATGTCATCGAGGCACCTTTGCAATTGAAGTATTGAAATTTTCATAAGCACATTATGCAATAGACCCTATTTCTTGGAGAATGTATTTGTCATCATAACTTATTTAAATTTTGATTACTGTTTTTTCTATGCTTGCTAATTATGTAAACATTTGTGAGATAACGTTTGACATGGGATGTTGTATGGACCTAAGCCCTCAAAACGTTATATCAAAAACAATTATTGAACAACTATTTACTAGTATTTTCTTTGTGCTTTTATATATTATCTAGTATTATGTAATGAATAATAATTAAAATTCATTTATGTTTACTCTATTCTAATACTCAAACATTTTACCATTTATTTCCATAATTCTTATATTATCTTTTACATGTGAAGTTGTATCTATTGCATCTGTTGTCACCAACGTTTGAATCTGAATACAATTAACTATGTTGATAACTAATTAGGGTTGTTGGGATATAAAGAATTACTATTATGGTGTATTCATCTTTATTTATGAATGCATTTAGAAAAGAAAAAATGGAACACATCAGTGCTTCATTCTACACAGTTTTCATTTTGTTGAAATTAGGATAATAGTTTCGATAATGCAAGGGAAATTTCTTGGTTTGAAAGCTCTTCACAGTGACATATAATCATAATATTAAATAATAATAATTATACATTAAACTATGATATATTCATTTTTCAATGGTCAATTGTAAACTAGTTTATGTAAGCGATTTTCTTATATACATATATCGTTTGTTTGTTTGAAGAAAATAAGTTTTTAAATAAAACCTACTGAACATAGAAACATGTTTTAGTGTTGGAAGTTTTTTGTTGTGTGAAACCCATATCAAAGCTTATGTTGCAAGTCATAAAACTTACAGTAGCCAATTATAAATGAGTATTTGCTAAATGTTACTAGATACATAACTAGTTGTTCGGAAGTGGGCGTACGCGTGTAGAGGCTTCACAAGGAACAATTCCATCTGCAAAATTAAGTATTTACATAACTCATGTTATATATAAAAACATGTTACACTATGAGATTTATTAATTAAATGACATTGTTTTATAATAATTTTTTACCAATTGAAAAAAACAATAAATAATAATAATGTTATAGTTGAATTTTTGCTGGTAATTGTAATCAATGTGGGAGGTGTATATTTCATACGAAAAAGAGGTGAAATTGAAAATTTTCATTATGTAGAAGCGGAAGAAAGGAGAAGAACAAGAAACACAAGAAACAAAGCACTTTCATTGTACAGAGTGTGGTTTTTGCATTTTCGTAGATGGTATAATGACATTAACGGTTCGGTATCCATTTTCCAAAATGGACGGATCGACACATAATCAGAAACATAAATGATATTACCTCTACACTAGCATTGATATAGTAGTGGATGTGATTGTTGATAACTTATAAGTTAGTTGTCATTATTAGGAAATATTCACATTTAATTTGGTCCATACATGGAGTAACCGATTTCCAAATTTAAAGATTTGATTTTTTAAACTATTTGTGTTATTTCTCGACAACGTCATTTTTGTTGTTTTTAATTGATTTTTATTTCATAAAAAACATTTCACATGCAAAATAATAACATGTATCAAAAACAAAAAAATGTAGATAATTTAGCATTATCAACAATTATTTCACTAGCGAAAAATACTATTGTTTGGCAACTATAATCCAATTTCAAAAAAAAAAGTGTTCTCGATTTTCTAAAAATCATGTCAGAATTTCTACTGTTCTCTAGCCAAAAATGTGGTGGGTTTTGAGTATATGATTTATTTATACTATTTGTCGTGAATGTAGATTTTTCTATATTAGAAATTTCTTGTAGAAGGGATTTCACAAACATAATAGTAACAAGTGGTGATTTTTTATCACATCATTGATCTATACCTATAATGCATTGAAAGAGTTGTTGGTTGAAAAAAAAAATTGAAGCTTGCTGTAGAAATGGCTTCAAAGGGAAGGGAACAATTTATTTACATTGACACTATTAACTCACTTGTGTTATCAATCAAAGCTTTCAATGGTCGACTATGTATGAGCGATATGTGAATATGTTTGTGTAGGAGAAGAACAATGATAAGATTTGGTCTACTAGAATACAAAATGTTGCATGTGTTCCAGAGGTATTTTATTTTAGTGAAATATATTATTTATTCACAGATAAGTGTGCTTTGGAAATAAAAACAATTAGACTATCATCAAAAGATACCCGTATTTATTTGAGAGCAGAGACATTTAGGCATATTTTGAAGCTATTGGTTCTGAATATGCAGTTAGATTTGTCAAATACAAATATATTTCTAGTATCAGATGAAAATGGCTTGGAAATATTACAGGTGTTTGCTTTTCTAGATTCTAAGGTTCCTTTTGATATTTCCTCTCTAGATATCACTTTATTTAGAGAACCATTGAGAGAGTTTTGTTGGTTGTATGCACATTTAATGGGGCTAGAAACTACTGCCATTATTCCAAGATCCATTCTCTATGTGCTCTATTACTCATATAAAAAAATTATGTATTTGATTGGGTTGATCTTATTTCAAATGAATTGTCCTTTTGGTTAGTATGTTTATAGAAGAAAAATAGGTTTTTCATGATCGCGTATATGATAACAAACCTCGTTTCGAGTCACACTTTTGATGAGCTGCCACATAATAATAATGTCAGTTTTGACGAAGAAACGATGCAGTTTTGTTATCCCATATTTTGGAAGCAACAAGATATTTAATTTTTTTTATCTAAGTTAAGTTATTTTTGTAAAACAAGTTATTTTCATGATAACTAGATGACATCCTGATCAAATATTTGGAGAGCACAATTTTTCCTCTGGGGGAAACAGATACATGAAGAAAGAGCAACAAATACGGCTATTCGAGTTTATGAGTTTCGAGGTAAACCACTATTTATTCCAAAAAAAATTATGGATAGGTATTTTGTTGTCGAATTTTACAGAAAATATTACGATTAGTAGGTTACATTTGAATTGAAAAGGAAGAAACAATTTATTTCTCTTCCATTTACCATTGGCCGTGCAGAATGGAAGTCAACTTGTAGAGTTTTTGAGGTATTTTCATTTTTTTAAATTTAAAATAAGTTGAAGGCTCACAAGGCGTTGATTCCGAAGGTCTATTTTTCAGACATCTAGTTGCGAATAAATGCAAGAGCTTGTTCACAAAAGTTGCAAGTGAAAGAGAAAAGAGTCACAATACTGCAAGCAATAATGAAGAAGGATAAATTCATATTAGATAAATTATTGAAGAAGTATTAGCAATAAAACAAGGCGTAAACAAAGAAGTGGAAAAGTTTCACAATATTTTGTTTGCATACTCAAAAATTCTTTGTCTTCATCTTCAAGTGAAATAAAACAAAAATATATCAAAGTTGCGGAGTTGATTCACGGTCAACTATCAGTTGCCATAGATGACAAGAAGCCTCAATTGGAAAAATGCAAAATTCATCTGCAAATAAAAAGTACTCAAGAATATATCAACGAGGAGATTGAAACTCCACCACCTGATTGGGTTAGTAGTGCTTTGAATGAAAATTAGAAGATATGAAGAAAATTGCCAAAGAATTTTCCATTTTCGATGATCAATTTGTTGCTTTTCAAGATGAAAACTATAAAAAAGAGAGGAAAATATTAAAAATTGAAAAATTAAGGATGCACGGTAAAAAGGTTATTGATATGACATAAATGAATCTTCATATGTCTAGAATTGCAGTCACAAATGTTTTTACATTGCATGAAGCAACCGGGAATGTGTTTTCAGTGTCTATTGAGGAACGAAACGCCGAGAACCTGGTACTGAAAGAAAATATAAAGATGCTGGAAAATGCTCTAATTTTGGGTCCTTTATTAATGAATCCAATCAGAACACAAAGTCAACAATTCCCAATTCCAACTATCTAATAGAAATAGCTACAAATCACTCATAAAATAAAAAAAAACTCATATATTACACACAAATGGTGTATGTGTAAACACACTCACACACACTGATTACATTCAGATAACTCTATTAAATAGAGTTTCTGAGATCCAACTTATTGCTAATTTAGAGAGAGAGGTTGAGAGAATTTCTCAACCATCACAAACCAACTTCTCTATTATAATAATGTAAGAATTAACTCCAACATCCCCCCTTAATGATTACATTACATGAATTTATTGAAATCACTCATAAATAACAAAATAATCAATCATTCTTTAGCTTATCAGTAGATGCTCCATTAAGTTGCCTCATAACCCTCGAAAAGGTGTAGTTGGCAAGATGGATTCTCGAGTTCGCTTCCTCAACTCCCGAATCAGGGACCTCCCGAAGTCAATTATTGGACAACATCCCAATCTGTTGCATAACCTCATTAGGAGACCACTCAATGTCTATGACTAATGAGGGATTATTCCCTAGATCCGCAACTGCCATACTATCTCGACAACCATCCATATTGAGCCTTACTACCACCTTCAAACACAACTGATTGCATATTTGCAATAGCTGAACTCCTAGCCATTCTATGGATGAGCTCCCATCCACCGAAATACATGGGTGCTAACCGCTGTACTCGCCAGTTACCTAGAGAAGTCGTCTAGATACATAATGTATCTAGAATCAGTATTACAAAATGACCTTATTATTTATAAAAAAGAAGAATTCTATTTTATTTGCACTAGATTGAATGCTGCATTGAACACATGGATGTATACAACCTGCAAACAATGGTCTCCTCAAACGTTGCATATAAAAACTGCATACAACTATAATGCTACATATAAACAGTAGTGATGTTTTCCATAATATATATCAACGGGCTCTTGTTATTGTGCCACTAATATATATCATATATTAACATGGTTATCGTTATATATAAAGTAAACAGTGGATGCACTGCTCCATCACAATGATCAACACTACAAACCAATGCAAAGAACGCTGCCACGAATATAATTGAACGCTGTTAATAATAATATGCAGAATGCATAGCGTTGCTCCAAAATGTGCTGCTGCAAATTTAACGCTGCTTTCCATATCAACGACTACCACTTGACTTCCTTTGGGCATGCTTTACGCACATATGAAGCAATTCACATTTATTCCTTTTTACGCTGAATAATGAAACCAGATATCATGTTGAATTCACACTAAATTTAGTCTTCTTCGCAGTGGCTCACGACGACATAGCTCAGAATCACTGACAATGGAAGATTGTACCCACTCTCCAACGTAAATCCGCTCACTGAAATGGGCGATATCACAGGCTCAACACCGGCAGCTCAATTCTGTCTCCGCGATCCTCTTTAAAAGTCATTACAAGGTATTAGCGGCGACTTTCTTTTTGACTGTGTTGATTTTGTATGAGGATTCCCATTCACCCGCAACTCAATACTGTGAGCTCAACCCTCTATGAAAGTGATTAGTGGCAACTTGCTTTTTGAGCCTCATCAGTATTGACGAGCAACGACTTCCTTTACCTTTGGACGACGATTTCCATTTACCATGCGCTTCATTCACCGACGGCTCAATACTGTGAGTGGCATCGTCTTCAAAAGTTTTTTGCGGTGGCCTGCGTTTCGATCTTCAAAAGTATTCATCCATGTCCTATGCCTTAACATAAAAAAATTTCCTAACAATACACATGCTTCTAATCCTGTGCTCTGATACCATGATAGAAATAACTAAAAATCACTCATAAACTGAAAAAAAACTCATATATTACACACAAATGGTGTATGTGTAAACACACTCACACACACTGATTACATTCAAATTACTCTATTAAATAGAGTTTCTGAGATCCAACTTATTCCTAATTTAGAGAGGGAGGTTGAGAGAATTTCTCAACCATCACAAACCAACTTCTCTATTATAAGAATGTAAGCATTAACTCCAACACTATCATCACATATTATGGACCTATTGGAGCATTGCAACTAGTAAATGCAGACAAATGTCATACAGTCAGTAATATATTCCAGAGATTAGAAATCATTGAGCATGTACAACAACCGATTTCTATTCTGCTATAATTAGCACAAAAAATCATCTCATTTATTGATTTTATCACAAATAATGTTACTAAAGACAAGCATTTCGTCAAAAAATACTTGCTTTCTTTTGGTCAAAAGCTTGAATTTATGTATGATTTGGACAAGAAAAAAAAATAACTACCAAATGCTAATCGCCTGAGGCAAATAAAAGTTGAATGGTCCAAAATAATTAGTACACTAGAAAACATTATATATGAATGTAAGAAAATAGAGAATAGAAGAACTGATGTGTTTCTAAAGGCCATACAAATTGTTAAAGATCTAGACGATCCATATGCATTATAAAATTTTTTTAATTGATTACAAAAGATACACTAACATTCGAACTGGACAATAGAAAACAACCAATGGTAAATGTTAAGTCCCTATAATAGTGTAGTCCCTTATTTTTTTAGTGTAGCCCCCCTTATTGTTATTGTTGTACCCCTGTAACCCCCATATTGCTATTATTATGCCCTTACATTATTATTATTAGGTCGGCTAGGATTACATTGTGGCCCCACTGGGATTACATATTGACCCCATGGATTCCTATATATAGAAAGGAGGTTTAGTCATTTGTATCATCCAAGAATTGTTCATTCACGTAATGTATTGGAGGTTTCCCCCTCAAAGTGGCTCATTTCTAAGGCGTTGATATCTATTTTCTTCTATTTTTGGAGCTCGTTTCCCAACATTTGGTATCAAAGCTTTGGATTCTAGGGTTTTGCCGCTCCAAAGAGGTCATTGTGGCATTTTTGCTATAAAATTTTTTCTACGAAGGTTCAAAATATGAAATTTTTAGAGTGCGAAGCTGAAATCCTAAGGAACATTTTCGCAAAATTTCAGAGCTTGGTTCACAATATTTTCGGAGATATGATCTGTGGAAGTTAGGGCTTTTTGCAGGCTCCTGAATTTAACCTAAACAGGTCATCGCTGAATGTGCGCTATAACGTTTTTTAGACGAAGTCTCAAAAGATGAAATTTTTAGAGAGCGAAGCCCAAATCCCGAGGAACATTATCGCAAAATTTTAGAGCTTGGTTCACAACAGTTTTGGAGATATAATCTGTGGAAGTTAGGTCTTTTGTAGGCTCCTGAGTTTTATCTCAAAGAGGTGAGCGTGGGAAAATCTTCATAACTCTCTCTCTGAGCATCGGATTGGAACTATGTAAAAATTGATTGGAAATACATGGAATTTAGTTTCCTATCTATAAATTGTAGAGCCAAAGAATCAAACAGTGGCACGTGGCAAGTCGTACAAGTTTGCTCTACTGAACCAGTCCATAATTAGGTCATTGTGGGAGATTGGACATAACTTTGACTTGAAGAATCCAAATCAAGTCAGACCTGTGGAATTTGAAATAAGCTTTAGAGGAATACTACATGGCCAAATTTCAGATATTGAGGATCTGCAAGTATAGAGATAAGTCAATTTCAATATAGAGCTCCTCAAAAGCAAGAAAAAGGTGTGTATTTGGTTTTTAAAATTGCATAACGTTTGTTTGAAAAAGCAGTTTGAAGTGATTCCAAGGGCATATTTTGAAATTTTTATTAGTATTGGGTTCTATAATGCCTCGAAAAAATAATTCCATACCCATTAAGCCCTCAAAAATCTATACTATGACGCATGAAGAGGAAGAATTGCAGTATGAGATATCAAAATTATGGTACCAAGTGCAACAAATTTCGATCTTATGAAGAGCAATTGAAGATGACATAGATGTTTTAAAAGAATAAATGGAGGCTAAGTTGGATGGTTTGAAGGATCAAATAATAGCTAATATGGATGATAAATTAGTGGAATATCACATCGAGAATCAACAACAAGTTCTCCAACTCTCAAGGGATAACCTAACTTTGGTGCAGAATCTAATGAAACAATAGAAAGATCAACATCACATCGAAAGAAGTTCTGAAGCAGTCACAAAAACAAGAACTCGACAAGTACAATCAATTTCAGAGTATCTCAGCAAGTGGAAGAACTTTCCTGTAGAAGATTCCACATGGGAGGATGAGAATTTTATACAGAAGTATCAAGAAATAATCAAGCGTTGAGGACAACACTTGTTTGAAGGAGAGGGGCATATTAAGTCCCTATATTAATAGTGTAGTCCCTTATTATGTTAGTGTAGCTCCCCTTATTGTTATTGTTGTACCCCTGTAACCCCCATATTGCTATTCTTGTGCCCTTACATTATTATTGTTAGGACGGCTAGGATTACATTGTGGCCTCACTAGGATTACATTGTGGCCCCATGGACTCCTATATATAGAAAGGAGGTTTTTTCATTTGTATCATCCAAGAATTGTTCATTCATGTAATGTATTGGAGGTTTCCCCCTCAAAGTGGCTTATTTCTAAGGCGTTGATATCTCTTTTCTTCTATTTTTGGAGCTGGTTTCACAACAGTAAAGTAGTTTGATGTTATAACTTATTTACTACAGAATAAATTGACAAATGGATATTTTACTTTGTAAGTATTAATGACATGAAATTTGTGTTAACCTCTCAATTACTAAAGGAGGCAATGGAAAACAAAAAAAAAATTATTTGACCAACACGTAAGGCTAGAGATTACAATGGCACCAATGAAATAATTCATTTAGGATATGTTGAAGACATTGATTCAAGAGGCCACACATTAAGGAGAAAAATGATAGTCAAACAATTAGCCTATATGCTTTTACAAATTGTAAGTGTCCTTAAATATTTCCATTATTATTTTTTTACTAGTATTCAATCATTGTTATTTGTTCATTTTACTGATGTCACATAGTCTATTTGTGGAATGAATTTGCTTGCTTTCTTTTGCATCTCTCTTTTCTCATATTGCAATTCACAAATACACTTTTCACTACACATCTGCATGTCTGGTAAATACTTCCTACATATTAAGAATCAATAAGCATCGAAGACAAGGGTCAAAATTGTTGGTGGCCTCTACGTGGTGCGAGCCCTTCAATTACAAGGTGAATCACTTCCTCCACAATATTATTAATGGGTCCATATTTGAAACCATCTCTTTTTTTCTATCCAATTTGTAGAAAACCATAATGGGCCTAGCTTAGAAGGTGATTAAGGTTCTAGCTTTGGATCTTTATCTGCAACTTCTAGATATTGAGAAACTAGATCCATAGTGGCTAGAGATCTATAGGTGTTTTTCTTTGGTTTAGGGCTTATGAGACTTAAGAACATTAATTACAAGTTCGATTTTGTGAACAATCATAACAATTAGGCAAATGTATGCCTTGCGTCTATGTCGATACACCGAATGCATGTTTGCATTAATCGCAAAGGAAAATCAGTAACAATTTACTTTTACAAATAAATGTTTAATGTTCAAAAGTTAGAAAAATAATTGATACTCTTCACAATTAGAACATAGAATATATTCTAAATTGTTATGCTTTCTTAAAGAGGGAAAAAAAAAACAAAACAACTATGTAAATTCATCTCAGAACACGTGGTGTTGATTCTTTTATTTTATTTTATTTTAAAGGAAAGACATTAAAATTAAATATTTGTAGTCAAACATTTTTTTTTTCCTATTATTATTATTATTATTACAACTTATGATATCTACTGGTATGATTGTATTAAGTGTCTAATACATATGTTTAACATTGATATGCTACTGTTAAAATACCACTTGCTAATTTTCATTATGTTATTAGTAGAAGAATTCACCAAGTGTTCATCAAAAAATATTTTTAGCATAAATGTTACAAACACAAGTAAGAATATTTGGTTATAAATAAAATTATCATCTAGGTTGTACGATATTGTTCTCAGAATTGCAGAGAGTGAGCAACTATTATTTAGAACGAAACTGCAAAACGTGTAGCATTAGTGACAGTTCTGGTAATGATGTACACAGTTTAAATAGTATATGATGTGATAATATTAAAAGCATTTGGACAAACTACATTAATTTCATATATTTCTTAGTTTTGAAGTACTTTCGTGCTATGGAATTGGAAAATCTTATTTTACTTATTTATGTATTTTTTATCTAACTTATATCGTTATAGCAACAAAAATGAATACAATCATAACAGATATAGTTAAAGATAATCATAACTCTTCTAAGAGACATGTTTCTATTTTATTTATTATACTTCTATTATATTTGCATTACACAACACAATTGTTCTTTTTTCCTTGTGTGTGCTCAAATTTTTTTTTGTTCTTTTTAATTTCCAGGAAACATATGACACTTAGAGAATGAAATTCAAGACAACAATTACAAGGAAAAAAGTACTTTGAACATTTATATAAAACTTTTGTATTTTCTAAAACTAAAATCCATCTAGGATTTTTGTACATTACTAACGAAGTTTCTTTACCTTATTATGTTTTCATTAGACAGTTGTTACTTAGTTTCAATTATAGTGTTCTTTTAAGTAGTGGTTTCATTTTAATAATTGTGAACATGAAAAAGTTATCAAATTTGAATGATGTCACAATTGACATGGGAGGGAGTGTAGGAATAACAATGAGAAATAGCACAGAAACATATATTTCAATAAACGAAACATAATCAATGGAAACTATCGAAGAAACAAACACAAATAGGTACTTTGTGAAAAATCAATAAACTCTGTATCGAATTTTTCATTTTTTCATCTTTTTTTTACATGCTTTCGTTTTTATATTATTTATTTTTTTTCTTAGAAAAGAAACAAAATAATTATTTCAATTCAATGATTATAATTAGGTGAAAGGATGTTGAGTCGATTCCATTTTTGATCAAAGATATCAGTAACAATATAGTTGGAAAAAAATTTCATGGTTTTTGTCTTGGTCACGTATTGAACATTTTTGGAGAAAACAAATAAGTCAAAAGTAATACTATGTGCATAATTAACAGATATTAAATCATGAATGACAATAACATTTTTTGTGTTAACATTTCTAATTGAACAACATGATTCAAAGCTTATTACAAATTCCAGATTTTCTATTAAATATTTCGAAATTGTTCCAAAGCATAAATACAATTGTGGTGATTGTGAGAAAATTATTTTCCTAAATATTTTTAGCAACATAGAAAACATTTGTCTTGTTTGTGCATAGTACTAAATTTTTCAAAACATGAAAATTGCAAATCGGTCACGCAATGACAATGTCTTTCTAGTAGGCACAATCGTAGCTATTGCAATTTTGACAATGCAAACAACAATGAAATATGTCTTGGAAATCAAGGAAGACAATGGAGAATAGGAAAAAGCTATAATAAGCTTCTTTTTATTTAAAAATTGTGTTGTTACAATTTTCGTTGAAACAAAAAACAAGTTATGTATACGTAGGTCTGTATATTTCAATGTTCAAGGAAGAAATTATTCATCATCTATTGTATGGTTTTCATGTATTGTTTTACAAATGTTGCATATGTAAAAGGTTCGATTGAATGATAAATGTGTTTCAACATGTGTTACAATTCAAATATATTTTCAAAAAAATATTTTTCAGGTGATATTGCTAAAAAATATAGTTAAAAAACAAGAAAGAAAAAATTCATACATCACAATCAATGTTCATTTCTGCAGTGAACATAGGAAAAAAAGATGACATCCTGAGAAAGATGTTTTACTCGCCAAGCGGAATGTGCATAGTAAGCTAAATCATATTGTTTAAATATACATGGATAAAGAACAAAAAATAAGAAAAAAAAATGATTTTGTGTTACTAAATATCTATTTTCTATATTAATTTTACAACATTTTCAAGGATATATGAAAGTGGTTAGCATATATAGGATGCCATTGGAAACTATATGTGAAAAATGCATTACTCCACTCAGAACATCTAGAAATATAAACAATACTATTCTTTATTGCACTGCTTGTAAGAAACATTCAAGCTTTCTTTATTTTCATCGTCTAAATTGCATCATACATGCAGCTGACGGAACTAAAAAACAATGTATTCTAAGGGGCATCAAACTAGAAAACAATTACTTGAACTACGAGAAATTTGCTATGAACAATGCTATGCAGACAAAACAAATGCTATTGAAATATTAAGAACCTTCAAAATACATGGCACATTTATGATAGACCATCAAAACGTAGTTGTATGTATACACTTACAGGTTTCTTTGTTTACATTGTTAAGAACTTTGGCAATGACACAATGTTCATTCATTGCATTTCTACGCATCCTATCAGCTCTTTCGTTTTACTCGACATTTGCAATATGATTTTGTATTATCAATCAATATATTATACCCATGTAAAAAGATGATTAGCAATCTACTCATCACATCAACAAGACAATTTTTCTACCAATGGAAATATTACTATGACATTGTACATAAACATAATCCATTGAACTATTTTTTTTGTTCCGACTCTACGTTTTATATTAGGCTATGTCATGTTTTTATTTTTTTTGGCCCTCCATCTTTTTTCTTTTTTTTTCTTGATTTATTAAATTTGTAAGTTCTGTAACTACTCATGCTTGGTGACATCACTTTACAATAACACCCTTCCTTGTTTACAAATTCATTATTTTTTTCCTATTTAAATGGTTATTCCATACAAGATTTAAACAAATATCTAAATAACTCGTCATACAAAGCTCAAACGATATTCTAAATCGATATAACATATAAAACATATTGCATTTATACATAGATATTTAATCCATAATAGTCAGATATGTTTCTATGTGTTAACTATGTCGACAATATTACAATAAATATCCTTTAGCACATATTGAATTTCAAAATCCATTTAGAAAATAACAAAAAGATTGATAACACCTAATCTATTATTTAACCATTGTTTCTAGTAATTAAAGATTGTACTAATTATGCTATTAAAATCGAGAACTGATTCATATTTTCATGATTTGTAATAACTCTTCTAATAATGTTCTTATGGTATCGTGTTCATCTTCGACAGAGCTAAGCACTTGCTGATGTTTTAGTATTTTATGCATTAACATTAAAAAAAAAATTATAAGCATCAAGATACCGTGTACGAGTATTAAAATATCTTCTCTTTATGCATATACATATTCTTTTGTGCCCCCACCATTGTTTCTTTGAGATATTTCTTTAGTGTTAGTAAAAAAATGCAAAAAATAATAAACAAATTATAAAGAAATACCTTAAAACACTTATCAGTTTCAGAACAAAATGAACATTGAAAAATTGTTTTTATAGGAAACAAGAATACATATAATGCGTTAGAGGCAATAATTCATCGAAATCATAACTTGATATTTAAGTTCTGAAATGAAATTTAACTACTATCGATTTGAATGATAACCATTAACTAGTAATCATTATCAATGTAGATAGTACTGATTTTCTTAAACTTTAATCATAAAAGACTATTCTAAAATGTGTTACTTTAAATCATATACATTTTACCTAAATTCCAATTTGAAATAGTGAAATTGACACGATCATGTTTCGTGATTAATCTGCCAACACGCTTTAGAAATTAGTTTCGACATACTATTTTATTAAAATTTTAAATCACATTCTATTTTCATTAACTAGAGCTATTTTTCCATAAATAAAAGTATTTTCCATAATTATTCACTGAAATAATGCATATGTAGCAGATTTAGTCTGTATACTTGCCATGCTACTGATCAACTTTTACTTTGCAAAAGTAATTTCAAAACCGAGATTTCAATTCGCCACTTGAATGCATTTTTTCCTTTATCACATTATGTAGATATTAAATGAACTCTCTTCATTGAAATAATTAATGTGTCTTAGTTATGTCTCAATGTCACTTCCAAATACCGAGAATAATCCACAGTAATCATGTAATAAAATATGTTATAAACATCAATTTTATACTACACTGATAACAATTATAATATGTGATATCAAATTTGATAAATGAAAATTGATACTGCACATTATATTTGAAATTTTTCACAACCAAAATTAGAACTTACATATGAGTTCTTAGAAAAAAATATACAAAAGAAATTAATGCAAAATGCGAGCGTTCCTAGAATCAAAGCTTGAAAGCTTCCTCTACGCAATAGACTACCACATAGTTGTAAAGAAAGATTGTGTTCAATATATCAGATTGTTGATATTTTAAAATAAGGAGATACACATTACTTATAACTAAAATATTACAAAAGAAAATACAAAATTTTTAATACTAAAATATTAGCAATAAAAAACATTATTTATAATTAAAATATTCGCAATAATATTGTATAGGTCCAACTCTTATATCGGTGTTATTGCAAACAAAAAATATAAATGCCTTCAATGTGAACATTGGTGGACTCTAAATCACAGTTCCTATGGAGGAAGCATGTCCACACATAGCGTACGCAAACAAAGTTATGCAAATGTGATTGTGCAGAGCAAGCATGAGCTGAGACATAAGTATGGGAGAAATTCAAACCCCACTTAATTAGTTGTAGAGATTGGTATATACACATCATATATGACTAAAGTACTAGAAAAAATCATATAATTACATTTATTTCTTCGGTGGTATTGCAATTATTTAATACTAAAGTACCAATTGTTGTGATTCACATATTGAAAACTTTGTCTGCAGAATGGACTTTCCCTATATGTCCTCACATATGCTAATTTGAAACATTATTTACAATTGAAATTTACTTGAGTAGTAGTAGTATACATTACTTACAATTAAAATATTATCAATAATATGTGCATAAACAATGCTATCATCTGCACAATGCAAACTTGAAAGATTCTTCTGCTTCAAACAAAGATTATGATCAATGAAATGTGATTTTCTACACAAATTTGAGTGAACTTCTCACTGCTTTTACTCACTTGACTACTGATATGAATTATATATAACTAAAATATTAGCAATAAAAGTGTTTATTTCAAAGTGTGTACATCCGCACAAAAAGAATTTTCACACAAGAGCATAAACAAATAGATATTCGAAACATTATTTACAATAAAAATATTATCAATAATATGAACATAATTAATGTTATTATCCACATAAATTTTAATAAATTGATTGTTAATATGAGTTATTTATAACTAAAATATTAGCAATTAATGCAAAGTCTGTACATTCGTACAAATAGCACTTCCGCACAAGAAATTTTTTGAAATGTACAAAATATTAGTAATAACTTCGTATAGGTTAAGCATTTACTAAAATATATATTTTCTCTAGTGGGGCCTCCACATATAGTGTGTACGGAAAAAGTTGTATGGACCGAGCAATGCGAAAAA
This sequence comes from Pinus albicaulis, assembly GCA_034641835.2. Taxonomy (NCBI): domain Eukaryota; kingdom Viridiplantae; phylum Streptophyta; class Pinopsida; order Pinales; family Pinaceae; genus Pinus; species Pinus albicaulis. Next base: position 845,124,518 of record CM076573.1, on the reverse strand, counting down.
TGTGAACCTCTCCACATAATAGAGTTACATGTCGAAATATAACACGTACAAAAGAATTTGTCCAGTTGTAGATATGCGGAGCAAGCAATGTAGATGAAATACATACATCTATGCACATATACAAAAAGATATTTAGAAATACGAATATCACCAATAATATCATATATGTTAATTTCTTACTAAAATATTAGCAACAAAATCCTTTAGTGGATGAAATGCAGAACTATCTGCACAATAGAGTTACGTTTCCAGATAAGAAGTGTATGGAAGAAGTTGTGAAGTTGTCATTGTGCAGAGCAAGTTATGCAAAAGAAGCAATGTGGATGAAATACATACCTCTCCGCACAAATACAAAATCGGTTACTAATTGTGCGAAAGAAGTAGTGCGGAGGCAACAATAATGAGAAAATGCAAGTGCAAAAAACATTATGGAATAATGACTTAATAATGTATATACGAGAAAATGACTAACTGTGCAGAGAAATTTATCCAACACAATACAACTCATATGCACTTGCGCACATATGCCTAATTATTTACAATTTAAATGATATCAATAATTGTGTCGATCTATTTATATTATTTTATTATTGGAAAATGAAAACATAATTACCAAGAAAATGACTAATAAATTTTGTGTGAGAAACTTAGCCTATTTTGCAGAATCGAGAAACTTAGCCTATTGTGTGGAACTTAGCTCATTGTGCACAACTTATAGCCTATTGTGTGTAACTCAACCCATTGTGCGAAGCTTATAGCCTATTGTGTGGAACTTAGCTCATTTTGTAGAGATTATAACCTATTTTGAGGAACTTAGCTCATTGTGCAGAGTTATTTATTTTATTTTATTATTGGAAAACTAATACTTCATTACCTTTATTATTGGAAAATGAATACATAATTACCGAGAAATCAACTAATAAATTTTGTGTGATAAACTTAGCCTATTTTGCAGAAGTGAGAAACTTAGCCTATTGTGTGGAACTCACCTCATTGTGCACAGCTTATAGCCTATTGTGCAAATCTTAGGTCATTGTGCAGAGCTTATAGCCTATTGTGCGTAACTTAGCTAATTTTTTGGAGCTATTTATTTTATTTTATTATTGGAAAACAAATAGGTCATTACCTTTATTATTGGAAAACGAGTACATCATTACTGAGAAAACAACTAATAACTTTTGTGCGATAAACTTAGCCTATTGTGAGGAACTCAGCTCATTGTGTGGATCATATATCCTATTTTTCAGAACTTAGCTCATTGTGAAAATCTTATAGCTTATTGTGTGGAACTTAGCTCATTGTGCAGAGCTATTTATTTTATTTCATTATTGGAAAAAGAAAATGTAATTACTGATAAAAAACTATGCAAAAATAATTAATTATTTTATTTTATTATTGGAAAATGAATATGTCATTACCTTTATTATTGGAAATCAAATACATTACTACCAGTAAAACAACTAATAACATTTTTTCAACAAACTTATCATATTTTGCAAAAGCCAAAAATATATCTTATTATGCAGAACTTAGGTCATTGTGGAGAGCTTATATCCTATTGTGCAGAACTTAGCTCATTGTGTGGAGCTATTTATTTTATTTTATTATTGGAAAATGAATACATCATTACTAAGAAAATAGTATGGAAAAATAAAATCAATTAAATAGTGGTAGAGGTAGGGACTATGTTACATTGCAACTATTAGCCTTGTTTTTTATGGCCTTCTCCTTTGAATGAGACACATTCTTGAAAGATGCCTAATGGCCTATTTAGTCGATCATTCAAACATACACAATGGAAACTTTTGAAGAGTCTCGGTGGCCTATTAGTTCAATCTTTTGAATTTGGCCATGGCACCTTTTAAAAGGTCCCAATGGCCTAACCATATCTATTGGAATTTGAAGTGTTAGCTTCAAGTGAGGGATTTGGCATTTGTATTAAAATTTTAAAAATTTGGGTCTTTTGAATGAGGCACATTTTTGAAAGACACCTAATGACATATTAAGTCGATAATTAAAGCATACACAATGGAAAATTTTGAAGAGTCTTGATGGCCTATTAGTTCAATCCTTTGAATGTGTCCATGCCACCTTTTAAAACAGCCCATTGGCCTACCCATATTTATTGGAATTTGAAGTGTTAACTTCAATTTAGGGATTTGGCATTTGTATTAAAATTTTAAAAAGTTGGGAAGAACTTTGTTAAAGGTTCAATGACCCATTTGTTAGCATTAGTTGTATCTTCAAAACATTCCCAATGGGATATTTTAAAATGGTGTGATTGTCATGTATTCCAAAGAGACATATTCACAAGAGGTTTGACAACCTATCAGAGGTATTAAAATATTGTTCTTTCAAATTGTTCAAATGACCTATCAAGGCTATCAAATATTTTTATTTAGAAATAGATCAATGGCTTTGCCACTGGGGATATAATTTGATAGCGGATAATATTTTGAATAAGGTTTGTGGCCTTTGCTTCTACAATGGGTTCATCTTTTGGAAGGGTTCGATGTGATATTCCAAATAGGCTTAGTGGTTTATTTAATAGGGGCTTGATTTCTTAGGTATTTTTTGATATTTCTAAAGTGATTAATAGATTGTAAGGTGCATTTTTAAAATGGTATGAATCACTTGATATTTTAATGTGGTCCAATTGAGTATTCAAATGTAGCATAATGAGTATGAATTGCATTATAATAAGCCAATGTAATATTCTTTGATTTGGCTCAATATTGGTTAAGCAAGTGGGTTAATTCAAATGAAAGGGGATTGAGTATCATTAAAGGAATCAATTCAATGTAAAATTTGAAAAAAAATTCCCCACTTCCTTAATAAGGTTATGTTGGGAGATTTGTAGCTTATAGTAGGGTATAGTTGTAAGGAATAAGAGAAGCATACAATGATAAAATAAGAGTAGCAATGGTATCAAACCAATGATGCATGGTGTTGAGACTACTAGTGTATTTGTATAGAGCTACTTCTCAGACAAAGTGAGGATATAGTTATGGTCTCCATTGTTTGGTATTTCTTAAATACCTAACTTTTGCATGCATATCAATACCATGATATTTAATTCTAAGAGTGAATATATCGTATATTTTCTTAGGTAATATGATATCAATCATGTATAATATGGAGAAAACAAAAGAGTGAGATGTAATAAAATGCATGATAAGGAAGGAATGAGAAGAAGGGAGACATGTAAGTCTAACTCCTAAACATGAGGTTTGTAAACCATGAAATGTGATGAGAAAATGTAAATACCTTATTAGTATCATAACAAATAGACTATAAAATGAAACTAGAGTAGATATAAATATTGTGGAAGTAAGATATAAATTACATTATGACATTAATTGCAACCCCTAACTTATCATGAAAGAAATATAATTTACTAGAATATAAAAGAGTTGTTAGAAATGAGATATGAAAGAAATACTAAGAGGGAATTCCTCATACTTATGTGGATCTTAATATCCAAGTAGGCTATGTTTATGTAAAAGGTGTGTAAAATAAAGCTTATTGGCTTTCCCCAAGTGAGGAAAAAGTAATGCCACTAATTATTAAGGAAGGACAATAAGTGACTAAAGGTGATGGGAAGAAGGAAAAAGGAAGGGTACCATGACAATGCTAGGGATGAATTAATAAAGTTAATAGGTGGTATGCAACATTACTAATCTTGAAATAACAATGGAAAAAGTTGATGTATGATAATGTTGGGGTTGAACTTGATAAGGCAAGTGAATACATACGATAAAGGCACAAAAATTTCATGGATGAACTAGTAAAGACAGGAGGTAACAAATTGAGACATTGAAAATGGTTGAGAAGGAAATACCATAACTACATTCTACACAATGTAACAACTAAAAGTACTACTCCAAAGAGGTGATAACTTAGCATGTTGTTTGATCCCACTTGAAATGAGTTTTCTTGAGTCTAACCCTACTTGAGATAATGGTCTAGTGGGAGCGAACCAAGTGGTGAAGAAAATAAGAAGAAAGTTCACAAAAATTGGGAAAGAAAGAGTACATATCACAGTAGAGGAGAATAAGATAAGCACATAAGTCACTGAATTCATAGGGAACACTAACATAAAAAGGCTTGAGTAGACTCCACAAAGGTCTCATTGTAAGATAGAACATCATTGAACTTTGTAAACGATGTTAAAATATGGAAATATTCTAAGGATGGTGTATTTGGAAGCTAATAGTGAGGCGATAGGATAGAAGGAAATACTTTCATCTTGTGTCTAAAGGATAAGACAAATAGAAGAAAACAAAAGAAATAATCCAAGAAGGGTATAAGAATCTAGGATACTTACTTGGGTAGATAAAATAAAGAGAGAAGCATAGTAGAGTGATTAGGAGGAGAAGTGAACCAAACTAGAGGAGGAGTTTCATCTAATTTAGTTCGATTTAATGAGTATGAGTTCGAGGAGACTTTGAAGAAGTTCACATATTACCAAAAAAGGAGCCAAAGGATGTGCTTTAGGAGTGACTCTAAGGATATGAGAGGAAGGATTACGATTAGAATTAATAAAATATATAATTCCCTTATGGAAGAGTGAGAGGTCACTTATGAAGGTCAAGGTAGAAACCATCACTACATCCAACCAAGAGGGGTTGAGGATGATATTTTACTCTCCAAGTCTCCTTGGATTACCAAAAAATGATCCTCAATTATATTAAGTATGATAATTATGAATTTCAATGACTATACTGGTATAAGGTGTATCATTTCCATCATAGAAAGCTGAGGGAGGCTATTGAAATTGAGAGGCATCCTAAAAATATCAACAGAGATGATGGGTGGAAATTAAGTAAGAGTTGGACTCCGGCCCTGTCTAGGTGATTCCCCCTTGCGTTGGATTCCTTTTGCCTTTTTTTTTTTTCTTTCTTTCTTATTTCTCTGGTTTTATTCCAATCCCTTTGTTTTTAAAAGTATTTTCCTCTCTTTTTCTCCGTGTTAATGTTTTTAATTAGTTTTCCCCTTTTATTATATTCTTCACTTTATATATATATATATATAACCTTTCTCCACTTATTATATTAATTGATTTTTAATCATATTAGTAAATTATTCATTTTTAAATTATTCTAGATTATTTTTTTATTAATAATTCTTTAAAAAAAATTAAGAGTATGCCCTCTATTATTATTTACCCCTGATCGCTTATTATTTTAACTATAATTCAATCATTTTAATTAAATTATAAAATCTTAAATCTTAAATTTTTTTTTAATAATATTTCTTAAAAACCTAAAAAACTTTTAATATTATAATTTATTAACTAACCAAGTCAAATAACAGCTAATTTTTAATTGCTATTTTTTTCATCTATCATCGAGCAATGACGCATACTTACTATTTATTCAATGAGATCAGTTGCATTCTTCACCTTGTCCCGAGGATGAACCACATTATATGGTTTAGAACGTTGACCAAATCCTAATGATGTGATTAATTTGAAATACATTTATCTACATTATGGATCACAAAAGTTTTACATCTATCCTTAGAACTATTGAAACCTTCAAGGGTTCAAGGAATGGAAGAGATATGGGTAGCATTTATGGCATGAAAAAGAGAGAGAAAACCATCATATTAGGGGTGGACTTAGGATTAGCTATGACTTACTTCATGGAAAAGTAGCTACTATGGGTGTTGATGAATAACAAGATAATCATGTTAGTATGGTGTTAGTTAGTGGAAGTTAGTGGAATAACATCATATCTTTATTCTCCTGTTACCCCACTATATTTATGATTAAATATGCTAGATTAATTTGCATTTAAATAATTAATAATTTCTTAATTAACTAATGTGTACTTAATCAATTTCCTAAATCTAATTTCCAATCCATGTATTTATGATGAAGATTGTGTTTATCAATATATCAAATAAGGCATTATATTCCTTATGTGTGCACAAGTATCTAAAAGTTTTGGGTCGTTGGACCATCTAGCTTCAACGATAGGATTGTAAGGCATCACCATGGGTTACTAGCTAGTTTCAAGATGTGTTTACTAGATATTGAGGTAATGTCAATTAGATTACATCCATCAAATGTGGGCCTTAATGTATCCCCCATCATTCAATATGAAATCTATGTTAAATGATGATGTGAATAGATAGAGTCACTAAGTACAATTGACATAGGTATGGATGACATGGAAGGTCAAGAAAAATACAAATGGCCAACATTGTTTTACACCTGAAAATATTTTGTGTGACACAGGAATCAAGGAAAATTTTAAGGATGGAAATTTATCTTAAAATTTAGAAACTTTGGTGAACATTACAAGTCACTAACATGCAAACTATAAAATATTTGGTGATATTTTTATAAAATTGCTAATGATTTTGCATAGCCTCTATAAAATTTTGGCTATTTTGAGGTAAAACAATTTTATACTTTAAAATTGGGTTAATCATTTTTACAAAAAATAGAAATTCATTAATCTTTTTGTTGAAAAAGGAATGGATTCTTGGTACCCTTGTCATAATTTTATGAGCATGATAAATTTAGAAGAGCTAGGTCACCATATTTTAGTGTTTAACTTGAATGAGAAAAATGAAAAGGAAGCTCGTACAAGAGAAATGATTGGTATAAAGGGGTATGAATCTAGTTCCATTCTAGTGGAGCTACCCTAAGAAAAGTGGAGCAGAGATGCTGACAAGGTAAAAACAATCATTGCAACAGACTCCCAGAAAGGAAAGTTATAAAAATGGAGACAAGACTTATGCAAATGGAAATAAGTAAAGAGTGACTGCAGTGGAAATAAAAGAGGAAAACAATAGTGGAGTAACAAGCATCGATGCAATAGTAATGCTATACATTGAAATCATTAAGAAAAATAAAATCTTGGAGAACCCCCTCAAGAGATGGCTATAATATATATGAAGAGAGAAGAATGAGGCACAACTTCGATTCATGTTGGGTCCACAAGAGGATTCTTAACCTATAAAATGTCATGGCATGAGCACTGAAATGAAAAGCGACATATAAAATGTCATGGCATTGAAACCAAAACAAAAATTGAGTGTTATTATATGGTTCCCATGTACGATAGGAACCACTAATAAATTTATTACATGCATAAACATAGCATGGTCAAACCTAAGGCACATTGGTACCAACATAGACAATCAATAATGCAAGGAAATGTGTAAGGAAGGACCTATATATATATATATATATATATATATATATATATATATATATATATATATATGCTAGGATTTCGAAAATATACCTCAAGCTTAGTGGATGTCATGACTAGAATGCCACCTTGATCTATAAAAACCATCAAAAATGCCTAGACCCATGGGTAAATCACATATAAAAAAAAATAAAGCATGGATTACATAAGAATAGGACCATGTTTTTTTTTTTTTTTCGGTCAAGTCTGGATTATATTATCATAAAAGAGACAAAATTTACACTATATTACATTCAGTAAACAAGGCATGCATTGCCTATGAGGACTTCGATGCTTGCCAAGGCATTCAAAGATCTTGGTTATTTGCCACAAAAAATTACAAAATAAACATACTGAAACTATCCTCATGGGTGAGGGTGCAAGGGGCAGGTGGAGGAGTCGTGAAGAGACAATCCTGATTGTGCATATGATAGCTAATGTGATCCACTTGGGTCTCCAGGGCTCGAAGGTGGTCTTGGGAGCGCCTTATTAAATGATGCAGACTCTCCAGAGCCTCAAGGGTCTTCTTCTGCAGGTTCTGAACAACATTGATGTAGGCCACTAATTTGTTTCGATCATCATATCTTTGTTCACGCAGGGTGTCTAGATTGAGTTGGATCTGATGGAGCTGAGTGGAAATGACTTCAAGGGTGGCCAGAGCCTCAATCTGGCCTAGTGATTGGGCCAGAGAAAATGCCATGGTCGTTGTTGATTGTTGGCTCTCAGTATACTTCAAGTGGGAGCTCGAGTCCGCATGTACCTGGCGGTTTTCCATGTCGTGTCCAAGAATGCCACGCCATACCTGACCACGTTCGCGTGGCATGCAGTCACCCTCCACTCTCGCTTGTTGTGTTAGGTTGTAGCGCGAAGTCGCCCTAGATCCCGCAGCCCATGAAGCCCATGCTCCACCCCTGCACCCTCGACTGAGCTTGTCACTGACCACGTCTCGAGCCCCATAGACAAGAGACACACCACTGCCACCAGTCTCCACACTGTCTTTTGAGGAGGTGAAAAAGCTCCACCACCCACACATTTGAATTTCAGGAGATCTTGAATGCTCCGTGAGCCCAAGGCAGAACCACCATGGGGCTTGGCCATGGAGGAATTGCTGATGTGCTATCCACAAACTCTGAGCAGACGCCTGGGCTGAGTACCAGAGCCTCCCATCCAGAGATTCTCCCTCCTCACTGAATTCACCTCCACCACCTTCGTATGCCTCCTGGTGCAGCGTGCTTATGACCGTGTCGTTGCCAAGATGCCTCCCGATTGCCAACCTCTCGCCACTACTACCTGATGGACCTGTCACCCTCCTCGTCTCAAGCTAGTGGAGCTCAAGCCAGGGCTTGAGATCTAGTGGTTTCTCGTCTACATAATCCAGAGCATCAACCTTCACCATCACCCACGGAAACCAAATTCCCTAAAAGACATCCATCTCGCCCTTAACAAACAACTTACCTGTCGTCGGATCACCTACCCAAGTCCCTTTACTGCTCGCAAGTGGGAGGGTGGTGAGTCGGCGGGCATGTGTCTAAGGACTGGGCGAGCCTTAACTACCCACAACCCACTTGTCCTGGTGATCAGACACCCCCAGTGGGGAGAATAGGACCATGTCTTTTATTTTTATAATTTTTATAATTTTGTGTGTTTCTGGATATGATGTACTAATTGCGTATGGTTCATCTCTTAATTATGATTTCAAATCATGTGATTCAAAATACGTGTTTTGTGTACATCCATATTTATATTAATGATCAATTAGTGTGACAAATTCCATCATAGCTAGAGGAAAATTGTATGTAACCTCTTGGTTTCACCATGTGTGTTCTTATGATGAGAGCCAAGGGGACCCTACTAAAACATGAAAATCATGCACCAAGCATGATAACCATTGAAATGACTCAATGCATGTGAAAAAATAAAAATAACTCACTTCACACACCAAAACAAAATTAAAATACATAATATACAAGGCATGAAGAAATATAATAGGTCATGTCATACTATTCTCGCTACTGGGTGTAGGCCAAGGATTCCTAGTCACATGTATGAACTCATGGGATATTATTAGCATCATATGACACACCATGCCATGGCAATGCAAGATATAGTCAAATTTCCATGTTCCCAAAGAATCGTAAATCTAGTTAGAGTCTAGAACCATGTAATTGTCAGGAACCATCTGAGGACATAAAGGGTGAGTAGTCTCATGAGCTAGCATGGCTCCCTAATGATGGCCATAAACACACAATGTAGGTATAAGAAACTCATTAATAGGGAGCTTGTAGTGGACAATATAATGCCAATTTTGATACTAGAAATCCAATATTTATTTGATCCAAGAGTGGCACTTCACTTGATATCCCTAATATCTAACCCAAATGTCCCACCCCTACCCTCAAGTCAATTAAATGTAATTAATAATTTTTTCCCTAATATCCTTCCCCACCCCCAATAAGTTTTCCCTACTACCTAGCCCCATGCTCCCACCCCTTCCTTCAAGTCAACTATGAGACTAATATTTTTTGTCTAATATCTGCCACACCCTCCCACCCCTACCTTCAAGTCAAATATGTGATTTATAAGTTTCCCTAATATCTACCCCACGTGCACCTATCCCCACTCTCCCACCCCTACCTTCAAGTCAAATATGTGATTATTAAGTTCTCCCTAATATCTACCCCACCCGCACCTATCCCCACCCTCCCATCCTTACATTTATTTCAAATATGTGATTAATAAGTTTTCCCTAATATCTACCCCACTCCCACCCTTAAGTCAAATATGTGATTATGATAAGACAAAACATCCTCTATATGTGGTTGAATGTGGGTCTAAGTAAAATAGGGCATGTTATAGGTTAGTTGAGGTCAAGGTCGATTAGTACCATTAAAGAAGCTTAATGCATAAAGACATCGGGGTGAAGTGACATATATACATCCCATTGCAAAAGTATTAGGCATGTGTAGGGTAGATATGGCCTAAGAAACTACATAATAAATGCTAGGATTCAACTCCATGATACACACGAAAACAAACAATTTCAAAAACTTAATTAAGATAAGGAAATGTTGAGGAAAAAGAGCTCATTTGGAGAAAATAATTTACCTACGAGTTCATCTTGGATAAAGGAGATAAGTTGAGGAACAACCACGTTAAGTACGACAAGAAAGAGAGGGTATTTGACAAAGAAAGTTGCTTATGACAAGGAAAAAGCAGAGGAAGAGAAACTGATTTTCCTTTCAGTTCATACTTAAGAAAGGAGATTGGGATTTCTTTGGTTGTAACGTGTCAGTCGGAAGCGTCCACGTGGGATAAAGAAAAAAAAAAAAAAAACAAGCATTCAAATGTTTTAATGCAAATTCCTGAAAGGTAAATTCATGGACAACGACTGTGAATGTGAGTGAAAATCCAAAGTCCTGAAAGGTAAATTCATGGACAACGACTGTGAATGTCAGTGAAAATGCGTGGGTAAATACTCCGACAAAGGAAACAATGATAAGGCATGCCACGCAAAGGTCGGGCATACAATATATTCGTTGTACCTCAAAGGTTGGTAAATAGTTAGGTGTGCTTTAAATCTCCACGGATAATTTATAATTATTTGACTATAACCAGAGATTTGAAACAAAGATCTTGACTTCACATCAAACGCTTACGAAGAGGAAGACCAACGTTAAGTTCATGACATATAAAGACCTTGACATTTATCTTTGATTTTTTATTTACAACTATTAAATGTTGAAAGGAATAAGTGCATTGTTGAAAAATGTGGGTTAAAGACTTTTAAATAAGAGAAAAATAAGAAGTTTAGTAAATTGTCCACTTGCCCCTAAACAATAACGCAGGTTAACACATTGGTGGAGACATAGAATAGAATGTGACACCCCATAAGAAGAAGAGAATAATTCAACAATACAAAGTTATTGTAAAGTATGAGCGTACATTTTAGAAAAATGAAGTCTAAATTAAAGAAATAGATTTGGCTAAATCTATTTCATATATGTGGTTAAAATGAAGTCTAAATTAAAGAAATAGATTTGGCTAAATCTATTTCATATATGTGGTTGTAGGATAATCCATGGGAATGAAATGGTGGATGGCAGCCAACGTTATGTCTTATATTAATGTGATTGTCTTGCAATCACATATTTCATTTTGATTTGTTTCTTCCTACCACGGTAGAGGTAGTTCATTCAAGTTTCATGAATATTGAATGAATTGTATTCTTGACATCAGAGTTAGGTTAACATATTCATAATTATTATATTCTTTACTTATGGTTGTGGAATCTAAATTTTTGAGTTGTTCAAATCCAAATAAGTGAGGCATGATTGGTTTATTGGAGTTTATTAAATTAACGAGTACGTGTATTTTTGCTAAATTAATATTTAAAAATAATTAAATTGATATTGAATAATTTATGTCGAAGTATTTGTTATGGAATAATATTTATCTTTATGTTTATATGAAGATCTTTGTATTTATGTTAAGTGAGATAATCTATAATAAAAGTCAACTTCTAAAGATCAAGACTAAAATTATATAGCCTTCAATGGAATTACAACATTGTATTTTTTGAATTATAACAAAAAGTCTATGACATGTTATAATAACTATAAGGTAAATTGTTGGAAGATTTGATAATATTGAGAAGGGGGAGGGGTAGGGAATTAGTATTCTATTTGATGGATCAATTTAATTGTTTTCCCCATTTTTTTAACAATTTAATTGAATTGCACATTAGTTAACAAGCAGCACACTGGAAAATCATAACATATAAGAAACATGCACAAGTAATCATGAGAGCATCAACAAGTAAACCATAAGACAGATAAATCAACAATTCACATAGGAAGACCAGATGTAAGGTGCAAACGCTTCCGAGAGAAAAACCACCATCTTCTTCTTCTCTACTTCTTCTTTTCTATTATTGAAAGCTCTATTTTACATATGCCCTAGCCACCACCAGTGTGCAAGCCATAACTTGTGATCATACGACTAACTACTCAGTCTAGGAAAGTACATGTCGGAAGCCACCACTTCCTGAACTCTACAGGGGACAACTTTTTGGAAGCCACTACTCCCACAAATTTGCAGGGCACCACTTGTTGGATGCCCAAACACCCAATAGTCATTCCAACCATTAATATTATGTTCTCAAGCCACTACCTGAAGGATGTTTCTACACCATGAATCAAAAATCCATTACTTTCTACATTGAAGGCCCAAACCTTCAAGCTTTCCTGTGGACCATGTTTCACAATTTTCACATTCGATCCATGCATCAAACTCAAACAACCATGGGCCTCATTTCATCTCATTTTCACACTGAACCCACTTAGCCTTATTTTTTCATCAATAATACATCTCACAGTCAAACCCTCACAACAAAATACATTCAAATATTTGAACAACAACAATACAAATTACATGGCATCAACATAAAATTACGACACATACAAACTCAACCATATAACACCAACAACATACTCCCAAGGTCTAGAAGCAATACCAAAATAACAAACTCTAGCAACAACATATACAAGAATCAAGTTAATACTCCAACAATACATTTACATGGAAACTACATAAAAATACTAACAGTAACATATAAAAATTTTGCAACAATATAATGCCACATCTCCAAAAACATAATTCCCTGCATCAACAACAATGATAACAAACCTTAGCAACTATATAACTAGCACTGTCAATATTTTGCCATAATTCCACAACTGGATCTAAAATACAAATAAATAATATTATCATTCTAATGCTCCTTCCTTCTAAAGCTCAACCATACAATTTGATCTGTGCCTGCATGCTTCAGGTGTATTCATACTGCTACAAACACATATCATATAAAACTCTATGATTGATCCACAACAACTCATTTTAAAACAGTTTACGCATGTCACAAATAGAACCATATCAATGCATTAATTTTCTTCCACTTTATCTTCGTGACCAAACCATTTAGGACCAAATCAAATAATTAATCATGACCAATTCAAATTTGTGGACCCCAAATTTGTAAATGCCAACTTTGTGAATGCTAAATTTGGGAATGCCAAATTTCTTAATGCCAAATTTGTGAATGCCAAATTTCTCAATGCCAAATTTGCGAATGCTAAATTTATGAATTCCAAATTTGCGAACGCAAAATTTTTGAATGCCAAATTTCCAAGTGTTAGAATTTATCAAATTCAAAATCCTCTACTCAAAACTATTTCCAACATGTTCAACATATTTCCCAACACTTGTATAACCTGCAAACACCTTTGCAACACTTGTAACACTTCAACAAGCCTCTGGTTATCATCACAAGTCCACAAGCCCTTCCAGGACTTGTACAACCTCAGGAAAACCTCCAGACACATCCTCATCTGATCCACACATCATGCAAGCTCATCGTGGTGACATCAATGCCAAGACAATTGGCTCCATGATTCACGTCAATGCCAACACCATGTTGCGAACATATACTAGCTCTAAAAGCAAGAGGTATGCATTATATAGTAATTATTTAATATAAGTGACACTATCAAACCTTAGGCATGCAAGTTATGATAAGGTAAGATATGTGCTATATAGGGATTTCTTAATATCAATGACAGTCTTAAGTGCTTCTTTTATCTTGGCTATTATGTTATGGAAATCAATATAGATAATAATTACAATTCATGTAGCGATTAAGAATCATTCAACCCATAGTACTTTTACAAACTCAAATGTTAATGTGGGGGTAGGCTTAGAGGTTCGGCTTTATTGCAGGTGGGATAATGGCTCGATTTTAGGTTTGAAGTTTAGCAACGTCTGGTGGTTTTGGTTCTATCATGTCCTGGTTCAAAGACTGGGCTCTAAAATTAGAAATTTTCTCTTTTGGATTGTTTTTGTGGGACCTGGCCTTGGTGATTGGTTCGATTCACGCTCTTTTGGCTTTGATTCATATGGTTTTAATGGATTAGTTTTCAAATTCAATTCATGGGGCTTAAGTCTCTATTGGCTTCATAACTTAGGTGTTATTGATCTATGTGGTTCAGGTCATGTTGGTGAGTGTGGCTCAAACTTTTCAAATTCTAGTTTGTGTATTTTAGTTTGGCTTAGCTGGTTTGAGTTCTTTTATGTGTTTTTTCTAGGCAAATGGTGTTTGCTCCATTAGAAGCACCCTACTCATAGCATGACTTTGCAAAATATTAATTTCTCTAGAATTTTGTTCTTCTTTTACTTTTATGAGGGAATGTTGGTAAACAAATTTCTATTGTTAGGTTGATTGTTGTTGATAGAGATAAGGGACTTGTTCAGGTGTTATGTTGGGATGACAAATGGATCATGGGCATTTTAGATGTTCATTTTGTGAAACCACTGAAATAGACAAAGTTGAAGGGGATTGGGGGATTATATAATTGATAATAGGAATTTAATTTTATCAGTACCTATGCGGATGCATTCCCAAGAAGAGACTAGAAATTTTGAAGCTACCTTCATATTGGAAACCATACATAATTAAAGGAGACAAATTGAATACCTTCAAGTTGAGACTGGTGCTCTTTGACATCTAGTTGTGGGTTTGGAAAAAAATAATACTTTAGCTAATTCAAATGCTAGATTATCAATTAAGTTTACAATGAAAAAGATTAAAAAAGATGAGACAATAGAACAACACGAAGATGTGGAAACACTAAATATGAATCAAAATATCATGACAACATAAAAAGAAGAAGGAAACAGATAGTCATAATGCTTTTATTCAATAATAATGCATAATGTTTTACAAATTTTACTTAATATTCAATTTTCTTTTATAAAATTTATATTAATGATAATTCTAAATAATCCATTCAACAACATTATTTTATCTTAATACATTATTATTTTCGTATTTTGAAATTTTTGGAATTTCCTTTCCGTATCTCATTGAATTTCCTCACCTTTCCATGGAAATTAAATGAGATACGGAAAGGAGATATTCAAATCTTTAAAACCAAGTCTAGAAAGGTAAGTAAAATGGAAATTCATTGAATGAAGACATTGAATATGAGAATAGATAGTTGACGCAGTCACACAGCTGAAAGTCAGCTCCCTTTCCCTCTACCCTCGTTCTTTGGCTCCACGTGGTCTACTTACAATTCCTTGGCAATTTTATATATTAATATTGGCTTTATAACGAACCTTTGTAATTGAAATAATTCTTCGCACCTTATATAATATCCCGACACCTTATAATTAACCGGCATTATAATAGGCCTTCAGCTGACCCCACATATATGTCAATGGCCCAATCAAATGCACGCATCATACCTTGTTTAATCTTCATGCATCTCCGTCGAATGAACACCATCCGATGGCCTTTGCCCAGATCGACGGCTCATACGCATATCGCTCGGCATCCAACGTCGAAGTTTAACGCACGATGGCACACTTGAATGGTGGTTTTCCGGGGGTCCACCTTGCCACGCGTCAAATTATCTATGGAATCGCTCCTTGACCCAGAAATACTGCCTTTTCACCAAAAGTGGTGCGATATGGGCAACCCACTTTTCAAAACCACTCACGGTTTTGCTATAGTGATCGACCAGGGTAAACGCGGGGTTACGTTATTCCTTTGTGTACTCTGGTTATTAACTCAGGTTCGGACTCCGGTTGACAGACAATTGTAACTTACTGTGTTAAGCGGGATTCTATTACCATTAACCAGATTTAAATGACCACGGTTTCACAGGCTTCTCTACTCGAGAAAATTGAGGGAAACAATAGACAAAGATAGGAAGAATCTATACAACGGTTTGTTCCAGTAGATACACATGCACATAGTTCATCACTTCACAATTAAACAACCTCTTAACAATTAATGATTCAACACGATTCTAGGGTAAATGCGCACAGAAAATATTTAATTGGAAGCAATTGTAACACACAGAGTTTATTGCAGAATCTCCTCTCTTCTTCCTGTCCCTCTTCATACATCCGAGGGTTTACAATTATATACATAAACCTATGACTCTTCGGTTCCTCTGAGAGGACCGTTTTGGGAAATCAACAGTCTAATTAAAACAATTCAACTAACTGGAATATGACAGCTAGACTAACTGAGCTATTCAACTTCTACTACTCTAACTAAAATAATAATACAATCAGCTAAGGTATTGAAACCTAGCTATAACAATTCGACTGTTTTCAAACCCTCCTAGCCATAACATGTGGACAAAACTCCTACATTGCTGGCTAGTGTCTAATGCCCCTGCATCAGACTCCCGAGGGCAATTTTCTTCATGGGCTCCTGTCCATGAGATCTTCCACTGATATGCCTATCTTCTTCAACATTTCTTCAGTCATCCAGGTGGAATCTTCATCTGGTTTATCCTTCCATTTGATCAAGTACTAAAAGTACTCTCGTCCTCTGGTCCTTCTGAACACTCTTTTGTCCAATATCTTCTCTGGTTGCAATGGCTGTGCTGGTGGTAGCTGCTCTCTCCAATCAATTTGTTCCTTGTCTGTTGCTCTTTCTTCCGCACCATCATCTTCATACTTGTACAAATCTGCAACATTAAAAATAAGAGATATTCCAACATCATAAGGTAATTCAATCTCATAAGCATTTGCAGAAAACTTCCTAAGTATCTTGCATGGCCCAATCTTCTTGAACTTCAATTTGTTGTACTGCTTCTTTGGGAATCTCTCCTTTCTCAAGTGTGCCAAAACCTGATCTCCTACTTCAAAATGAACTTATTTTTTGCTTAAGTATGCTCTGCTTTTGTACTTGATGCTGTTGCCTTGTAGTTGTTGTTTCACTTGTTCATGTATGGCCTGGATCTCTGAAGAAAATTCCTCACCATCTGCACTCCTCAGTTCTGTCTTCCCCAAATTTTTCAATTCTGATATTCCTCTAGGGTGCATTCCATAAAAAATATGAAATGCACTTTTCCCTGTGCTTCTGTTTGGTGAATCATTGTATGCATATTCTTCCTGGGGAAAAATATGATCCCACTGCTTGGGATGCTCTCCTGCAAGACATCTCAACAAATTTCCCAGACTCCTATTCACTACCTCAGTTTGTCCATCAGTCTGAGGATGATAAGCTGAGCTGAAACTTAGGTTGGTACCAAGTTTCTTCCACAGTTTCCTCCAAAAATGACCCACAAATATGGTGTCTCTGTCTGAAACAATACTCTTGGGCAACCCATGCAATCTAACAACTTCTTTAAAGAACAAGTTAGCAACATGGGTGGCATCACTAGTTTTATACACATGGAATAAAATGTGCCATTTTGGAGAATCTGTCCACCACAACAAAGACTGCATCATTTCCTCTCTGAGTCTTAGGAAATCCTAGAATAAAATCCATGCTCACCATGTCCCAAGGCCTGTCTGGAATTGGTAAGGGAGTGTACAATCCTGCATTCTGGCTCCTTCCTTTAGCATACTGACAGATTTTGCAGTTCTTTACAAACTTATCTACTTTTGTCCACATCTTGGGCCAGAAATAAAAGTGACTCAGCTGCTCATAAGTCTTATCAGTACCAAAGTGTCCAGCAAGTCCACCACTATGCTTCTCCTTGATCAAATTTTCGCTCATGGAACATTTTGGTACACACAGTTGGCTTCTTCTGAATAGTAAGTCCTTCTGCAAGAAGTAATCCAGCCACTGGCTTCTATCTATTAAAACAGGGTTACTACATGCCTCAAATGCTTATTTAAAATATGGGTCTGTTTTATACAATTCTTTCAGAAAATCAAACCCTACAACTTCAAAATTAGTTTCCTAAACAAGCATGTGCCTCCTACTCAAAGCATCAGCTACTTTATTGGCTTGGCCACTTATATTTTTCAAAACAAAATTAAAACTTTGGAGATACTCAACCCATTTAGCATGCTTATGTTTCAAGGTGGGCTGCTGTACAATATACTGCAAAGCATGATTGTCAGAATATAATACAAATTCCCTGGACATCAAATAATGTCTCCACTTCTTTAGTGCCTGAGCGATTGCATAGAATTCCTTCTCATAAGAGGAATACTTTATTCTGGTGTCATTCAGCTTCTCACTGAAATATGCCATAGGCCTATCATCCTGACTCAGCACAGCTCCAATGGCCTCTCCACTGGCATCACATTTTACTTGGAATGGTTTTGTAAAATCAGGCAGAATCAAAACAGGCTTCTCTGTTATCTTTTGCTTCAGCAACTTAAAATTCCTTTTTGCTTTAGCAGTCCACTTAAATGGATGTTTGTTCTTATTTATTGTTTCTATTATGGGTGCATTAATCTTACTGAAGTTTCTTATAAACTTTCTATAAAAACTAGCAAGTCTATGGAAACTTCTTACCTCAAAAACATTCCTGGGTGAAGGCCACTCCAAAATTGCCTTAACCTTTTCCGGGTCCATCTTCAATCCTTCTGCAGAAACAACAAACCCCAAATACACCAACTCTTCCTTCATGAATGAGCATTTCTTCAAATTTATCAGCAGTTTCTCTTGGTGCAGCTTCTTCAAAACATGATTAAGATGCCTTAAATGTTCTTCTCTAGTTCTGTTGAAAACTAATATATCATCCAGATATACTATCACAAATTTACCAATGAATTCTTTCAACACTTCATTCATAAGTCTCATAAAATTGCTAGGTGCATTTGACAACCCAAAAGGCATTACCATCCATTCATATAACCCTTCATTTTTTTTAAAGGCAGTTTTCCACTCATCACCCTCTCTTATTCTAATCTGATGATATCCACTCTTTAAATCTATCTTTGAGAAATATTTAGCACCACTCAAAAAATCCATTAAATCCTCAATTCTGGGCAAAGGGAATCTGTACCTGATCGTAATCTTATTAATTGCTCTGGAGTCAGTACACATCCTCCAGCCTCCATCTTTCTTTGGGCTCAAAACTGTTGGTACTCCACATGCACTCAGACTTTCTCTGATCAGTCCTTTATCCACCAACTCCTGTACTTGTCTCCTGATTTCCTCATTTTCATTGGGAGTCATTCTATAGGCTGCCTTATTTGGCAGGTTTGAACCAGGGATAAAATCTATTTGATGGCTGATCTTACTCACAGGTGGCAGCTCATCAGGTAAATCATCCACAACAATGTCACAGTAATCATCTAACATCCCTTGTACCTCTACTGGAAAATCAGAAACCTTTGTAGAAGTAAGAACTACTTTAGGCTTGCAAACTAAAGCAAATCTTACCTCTTCTTCTTCTATCGGCTGCAGATATTCTTTCCCGCTCAGCAACAAGGTATTTGGATCAATCACTCTGCTGGATGGCTCTCCTTCTTCCATGGGAATCAATGTATGATGTACCCCATCCTTGAAGAACTTATAAGTGTTCTTCTTGCCATCATGCACTGCTTCTCTGTCAAACTGCCAAGGTCTACCCAGCAGTATATGACACACATCCATGGGCATTACATCACACAGGATCTTATCCTTGTATTTTCCCATTTGCAGCTCTATCTCACACTGTTCTTTCACAACTAGCTGGTGCCCTTTATGCAGCCAGGACACCTTGTAGGGAGTTGGATGCTCCCTTGTCTTTAACTTCAACTTTTCTATTATCTCAATGGAAACCAGATTTTCTGTGCTGCCACTATCAATGACTAGCTGGCAGCATTTCCCTTGGACTTTGCATATGCTCCTAAACAAAGTCTTTCTTTGTGCAGGCTCAGTGACCTCTTTGGCTTGCTTCAACAGGACCTTATTCACCACCAAGGATTCTCCCCTCTCTGGAAGAATTTCTTCTTCAACCTCTGCCTCTTCTCCAGTTTGGGCAGCAACAACATTCCTTGGACCAGCACCCACATTCTCTGGACATTCATAGTGCTTATGTCCCACTTGCTGACATGTATAACACCTCAATTCTCTACCTCTGCCCCTGTCTCTGCCTCCTCTTCCTTTTCCTCTGTAAGAACCCCTTCTGCCCCTTGCATCATCCTCTGCAGATGCATTCTGAGGTGAGCTACTATTAGCTCCATCCCTGGGTGTAGCAGGCTTTCCTCTACCACCCTGACTTCCCTTTCCTCGGAAAGTACCTCTCTTCTTGGCAGACTGTTTCCTCAGGAGTTTCTCCTCTACTTTCAAGGCCATCCGACAGGCCTTCCATCGTCTTAGGAGACAGGAGACCAATCTCATCTTGGATCCTGCCTGAGACCATTCACATATCTGGCATTCTTCTCTGGTGTGTCTTTAAATTGCCCAGCTCTTATGCTTACTCTATAGAATTATTATGTATATTCATTTACTATCAGCAGCCTATGTCTCAGGTTCTACATTTGCCTAAACAATGTTAGCTGATAATCACTAGGCAATAATTTACCTTTTAACTTAGCCATCATTCTGGTCCAACTCTTGATAGGTTGCTTGCTAACTCTCCTCCTTTCTGCTTGCACTCCATCCCACCAAAGTGAAGCATGTCCTTTCAGCTTTGTTACTGCAAACTTGACCTTCTTATCTTCACTTATTTCTTCATAATCGAAGCACTTGTTCAATTCATTAACCCACCAATAGAATCAAGTAGATTCGTCCCCCCCCCTCCCCCCGCATAGCTTGACACTTCAATTCTCTAATCGTAGACCAATGCTTCATGAGCCTTGTTAGACACCCATTAGAAGAATTCTCTGCACCACCGATGCCTGGCTGCTGCTCGTCTTTGCTCCACGGCATCCATCCTGCCCTCGACCCTCTCGCAACATTCTAACACCGCGTTGGCAACATGTCTTTCACCGCACCTTCTACCAACTCGGATTGCCATGTCGCATAACAACTTCGTACTTGCTTTCGATACCACAAATGATCTCACATGTACCGAAAGTCGCTCCCTTTTCCTCTACCTCGTTCTTTGGCTCCACGTACCACTTACAATTCCTTGGTAATTTTATATATTAATATTGGCTTTATAAAAAACCTTTTTAATTTAAATAAATTTCCGCGCCTTATATAATATCCCGACACCTTATAAAAAACCAGCATTACAATGGGCCTTCGGCCCAGCCCCACATATATGTCAATGGCCCAATCAAACGCGCACATCGTACCTTGTTTAAACTTTGTGCATCTCCGTCAAACGAAGACTGTCCGATGGCCTTTGCCCAGATCGACGGCTCGTACGCATATCGCTCGGCATCCAACGTCGAAGGTTAACGCGCGATGGCACGCTTGAACGGTGGTTTTCCGAGGGTCCACCTTGCCACGCGTCAAAATCTCTATGGAATCGCTCCTTGACCCAGAAATACCACCTTCGCACCAAAAGCGGTGCGCTATGGGAAGTCCGCTTCCACAAATCCGCTAGCGGTTTTGAATAGTGGCTAACCAGGGTTTGCATCGGAGCTTGCATTCACCTATGTGTACTCTGGTTGTTAACTCAGGTTCAGACTCCAGTTGACAAAAAATTGTAACTTACTGTGTTAAGCGGGATTCTATTACCGTTAACCAGATTTAAATGACCACGGTTTCATTGCTTCTCTACTCAAGCAAATTGAGGGAAACAATAGACAGGGATATGCAGAATCTATACAAAAGTTTGTTCTAGTAGATACATGTGCACAGAGTTCATCACTTCGTAATTAAACAACCTCTTGACAATTAATGATTCAACACGATTCTAGGGTAAATGCGCACAGAAACTATTTAATTGGAAGCAATCGTAACATACAAAGTTTATTGAAGAATCTCCTCTCTTCTTCTTTTCCTCCTTCATACATCCGAGGGTTTACAATTATATACATAAACATATGAATCTTTGGTTCCTCTGAGAGGACCGTTTCGGGAAATCAACAGTCTAATTAAAACAATTCAACTAACTGGAATATGATAGCTAGACTAACTGAGATATTCAACTTCTACTACTCTAACTAAAATAATAATACAATCAGCTAAGGTATTGACAACTAGCTATAACAATTCGACTGTTTTCAAACCCTCCTAGCCACAACATGTGGACAAAACTCCTACATTGCTGGCTAGTGTCTAATGCCCCTGCATCAATAGTGCTTAAAGAGGTAAACACTCCGACCAAGAAAGGGATATTAAACATGCCACACAAAGATTGGGCATAAAATAAAATATGACTATAACAAGTGTTAATGGCAAAGGATATAAAGATCTTGACTTATCAAGAGAAAGGCCAATGTTAGGTATGCTTGTGCCATGATATTTACCTTTCATGTACAAGTATTAAACGTTGAATGGAAGCCATCATGTTGTGGAAAAATGAGTCAAATGAAAAAGGATAGACCAATTGCATGGGAAGTGTAAAGAAAATTGTTATTTGGTTTATTTAATTATTTACTTATTAATTTTGGCACATTTTGTATACAATGTGCCAAAATTGATACAATGTACCAATTGGCATATTGTAAGGAAAATATTTATTTTAAAAATTTCAATATAGTTTATTTTTAAAATATTTAATAATTGTGAAAATATTTAATAATTAGGATTGATTGCGGAAAATTTTATATTTAAGTGTTTTAGAGTTATTTAATATATATATATATATATATATATATATATATAGTTTATCATGTTTTGGACTCACGGTGAATGGGTGTATTGTTAGGACACTCTTTGCGGTAGGGCATTAGTTGAAAACCCTCATAGGTTTTAGCCTTACAAAAAATATATGTATATTTAAATTTAAATGGTGTAGCCAATCTTCAATTTCAAGTATTCTTTCCAACTATGAGTAGAACAGGCTATTTATTTTGTAGTTCTGGTAGTACTGTTTATAATTCTGGAGTGTTAAATTCATTTGGATTTTGTGTTGTCTTTTGTCTAATTTAAAGTGTTCTTTAAATGGGCTCCAAACCATTTTTGTTTGAATTCAAATTAGTACCTTCTCGTTTTTTTCCAATACATGAAAATGCACTTTAAAATTAAAATAAAAGTAATTTTGTAAATGGCCATTGCATTGGTGAGTGCTCTGACACTGTCACTGTTATGTTAGTGTGTTTCTGAATGATGCGAGAATTGATGTGGTTGTTTTTTTATTGCTATGTTCAATGATGCAAGAATTGATTGGTTGCAACTTGTCTGCTTAGGCTCGAGGGGTGGGGGAGTTGAACAAATGTTGAATTAATATTATTATATGTAGGACTGCTAGGGTTCTTTTCATAGTGAGTGTTGCAATATTAATGTAATATGTGCTAATTGGTATAGTTTCGTTGTGCAGAAGATTATTTGTGGGAGAACCATGGTCTTTTGCATTGTGTAATGAATGTGGGGAAATCTTTGTATTTTTAAATTATTATTTAGGATCGTTTTTCCAAGTACATAAATATTTATATGAAGGTGGTTATGCGAAGTTAGCTATTAACATGGTTGCATGGAACTATTATGTTAATGCTCTGTCCAATGATGCGATAATTCGTGTGGTTGCAAGTTGTTTGCATAGGTCTCGGGGGGGAGGGGTTGGAGGGGGGTAGGGCTGAACAAATGTCGAACTAATATTATTATTTTTTCTTATGCGTGGTACAAAGTATGTGTAGGAGAGTTGAGGTCCTTTGCATAGTGAGCACTGGGGTTGTTGTGCGTAACGCTTACTTTGCATAGACGGGTGCGCTAAAAATCTATAATTTCAATTCCCATGAATAAAAAGAGTTGTGCAGAAAGCTTTTTCTTTTTCAATTATTATTTAGCAAATTTTGGGTGCTAAAAAACTATATTTTCAATTCATTTGTAGAAAAAGTGTTGTGCAGTAAAACGAATGTGCGGAAGGCTTTGTATTTTTTAATTATTATTTAGCAACATTTTTTGGAAGTATGGAAGTAGTTGTACGAAGGTGTTTGTGCAAAGCTAGTTGTTCAGAGCTATCTTGTGTGGAGGGATTCAAGGTCTTTTCCATAGACATGGGTGCTAAAATACTGTAATTTCAATTCCTGTGAAGAAAAAATGTTGTGTAGTAAAACAAATGTGAGGAAGGATTTATCCTTTTTAATTATTATTTAGCAAAAAATTTCGAAAGTACAGAAGTAGTTGTACGAAGGTGGTTGTGTGAAGCTGGCTATTCAAAGGTATCATGTTCACTGTTTCAAATGTCAATTAAGTGTGTTATTGAGTGTGAAAGTAGTTATGCAGAGTTTGGTGTGTGTGTGCGAATTTTATGCTAAAGTTTTGTTCAAAGTTTACTAAGATAATAAATATACATATATGTTTTTTAATTGTTATTTATGGGTTTATTTCACAACCTATAATCATTAATTAATATCAGTTTCGAAGCTAGCTACTAAAAAATTTCATGTGTGGAGTTTCAGATGTCAATTAGGGGAATTAATGAGTGTGGAAGTAGTTGTGCGGACAAATTTGTGTGGAGGTTGTTGTGCATATGCAGGTTCTATGCAAAAGTTCTGTGCGACATTTACTAAGATAATAAATATACGAATATATTTTTTAATTCTTACTTGGGGATGTATTTCACAACCTGTCCTAAGTACACACATGCTTTATTGATCGTTTACTAAGCAAATACATATTGTTACATTTCTACTTCCATACATCCATCCATGTCACATGTTCCATGCATTGTCTATTCATACAAGAAATGCTCTATTTTTCGTATATATGAATTTTTGTTATACATTTCAAAGTGTACGAAAATCATGTTTCTAGATTTGGTGTTTTGGTGCTTATGTGGTCTTCTGAATTTGTGAGAAGAGGTGTACTCGGTGAATTGAATGCTGAGATGAATTGTAATTATCTGTAGCTATGTTTCCTATTAATTAAAGGAAAAACATCGAGATGATGAAACATTTGGATGGTGGTTTTGTCTTTGTAACGTGTTTCAGATGAAAAATAGTGGTGGGTGATAATCTCTAGGGAAACAAGACTTGAAATAAATAGTATAGTAAGGGGAAAAACACTATTTGCAGTGATAGACAAAAAAATGAAGCATGTAGCGTTTGCTCTTTAAAAAAAAAATTTTCGAGCTTGGAGTATTGTCTGAGATTCTGTTGCCTTATATATATTGTTATTTGTGGGATAAATATGTTGTACAATAATGTAAGCTTATATATTGATTTTCCTGTTTTCTTTTGGCAATGGCACGAGTTGTTGGTTCGTTAATATTTTCTCTATAATACTCTACGATATTCTATAAAATTTGTTTTGCTTTACGACAGTGTGAGAAATGAGTGTGAAAAGTTATTAGTAAATCAAATTTGGTCTCATTTTACAAAGTAGTGGGGACTAGTTGTGAAGTTGATTCGTCATATAAAGTAATTTTTCTATTTCTTGTGGTATTATTGATAGTTTTATGAGATTTAACTTTCAGTAAGTATAACAACTTCAAAAATTTTAAAAACAAAGAGTTTAAAATTAAATTTGTCTGTGTGAAATAAGGTTTGCACTGCATCGTAAATGTGTGTCAAATTTTGCAAAACATAGATGTGTCAGGTTATTCGCAAATCATATTTGGTTTGGATTTATAAAGTAGTGTGACTAGTTTTCAACTCAATTTGTAGTAGAGAGTTTGCAATGAGTTTAACTCATTAATTATTAACTATTATTGAAATTTTGAACATTTTTGTTTAATAGTAATATTTTTGTTTTCGTTGTATGAAACATTTCTCCATGTAAAATAATTATGAAAAGTAGAAATAATTAATCTGAGAGAATTAATAACTATAATTATATGCACAATTGTATATTAATAGTCAATTTAATAATATTAAATGTAATAGTATTGCAATGTGGAGTTTAACTCATTAACTATTAACTATTAATAAAAAAATAATAACTATAGTATTATAAAAGTTGTCCACGTAAAATAATTATCAAAAGAAAGAATTAATGACAGAGAATTAATAGCTATAATTAAATGTACAATAGCCTATTAATAGTGAAGTTAATAATAGTTAAATGTAATAGCTATTGCAGTGTGAATTGTAACTATATATTTCCAACAGAAAGGTTATTGATCGAACAAAATTGAATGTTGACTTGTCTTCGGTTGCAATTCTTGGGTTGATGAAATTGCATCGAGCTAGCGGTTAAACGCTAGTGGATTATGTTGGTCAATGATAAGAAGAAAATCAAAAGTTGAAGGAAAAAATAAAAGAGGTTTAAAATTCTCTAAGAATGGGTCTTTTGTTGAAGACTCCATTGGCAGAACTTGGCGGATCTAATAGGTTTGAGAAACTTGTCAATCTTCTTAGTGCAGTGAAATCATATATCATTAATAATATATCCGAAATATTGCAGATAATTGAATCTACATGGAAATATTATTTTGATCTTTGACATTTAAAGAAAATAATGAGGTATTTTGTTGAACTAGTCAAAAGCGAGCTAGAGGGAGATAAGGAATTCATGGACAATGACCTATTAAATTTTGGTCAAAAGCTTAATTCAATATCCAACCTAGAAAGAGATAAAGAAAGACTGCATGATGTTGATCTTATGAGGAAGATCAAGGCTGCATGGTCTGGGAAAATTAGAATATTGGAAGAGACTTTTTTTTAGTGTGGAAACATAGAAAGTCAAAAATCAAATGTGTATGGCAAGGTGGTAGTGATTATTTAGAATTTAAACATTTTGTCTATGACATATAAATATGGATTAATTGCAAAGGAGAATTTGATGGTTGATTTGGAGAAGTTGAAAGAATCACAAACCACAAAATTCGATGATATAACTGATTTTTGTGCATAAGAAATTAGCAAATGGCTAATTACTTTTGTTGTTTTTAATGAAGAGTACTTTGCCTCTATTTTGTAATTTCAACAAGAATCAAAAGAAATTGAGGAGGAGATATTCAATGAATGCATTAAGCAGGAAATTACCATTATTCTGATGAAATAAATCATCAAAGCCAAAGTGAAGGAATTCATTGTAGGAAGCCTAATTGCGAGAGATAGATGAGAGCTGGAGAATATCATACTTTGCTTTTGAATATTGTAAGTGTTTTAATGCATTGGTACATTTGTTTTTTTCCATCAAATCAATTACCTATTTAGATATTATGTATGTGTTATTATGGAATATTTTAATTCCTGAATGAAATTCCTTATTGTATGTTGTGGATGACATTTGGAGATTACAACTGAAGATATTGCAATCGCAGATGTCATCAAGACACCTTTGCAATTCAACTATTGAATTTTTCATAAGCGCTTTATGCAATAGACCCTATTTCAAGGAGAATGGATTTGTCATCATAACTTATTTAAATTTTGATTACTATTTTTCTACGCTTGCTAATTATGTAAACATTTGTGAGATAACGTTTGAAATGGGATGTTGTATGGAGCTGAGCCCTCAAAACATTATATAGAAAACAATAATTGAACAACTATTTACCAGTATTTTCTTTGTGCTTTTATATATTATCTAGTATTATGTAATGAATAATAATTAAAATTCATTTCTGTTTACTCTATTCTAATACTCAAACATTTTTCCATTTATTTCCATAATTCTTATATTATCTTTTACATGTGAAGTTGTATCTATTGCATCTGTTGTCCACAATGTTTGAATCTGAATACAATTAACTATGTTGATATAACTATTGAGGGTTGTTGGGATAGAAATAATTACTATTATGTTGTATTCATATTTATTTATGAATGCATGTAGAAAACAAAAAATTGAACACATCAGTGCTTCATTCTATGCAGTTTCATTTTGTCGAAATTAGGATAATAGTTTCGATAATGGAGGGGAAATTTCTTGGTTTCAAAGCTCTGCATAGTAACATATAATCATAATAGTAAATAATAATAATTATACATTAAACTATGATATATTCATTTTTCGATGGTCAATTGTAAACCAGTTTATGTAAGTGATTTTCTTATAGACATATACAGTTTGTTTGTTTGAAGAAAATAAGTTTTTAAATAAACCCTCCTGAACATAGAAAGATGTTTTATCGTTGGAAGCTTTTTGTTGTGTGAAACCCATATTAAATCTTATGTTGCAAGTCATAAAACTTACAATAGCCAATTATAAATGAGTATTTGTTAAATGTTACTAGATACAAAACTAGTTGTTCGAAAGTGGGCGTGCGCGTGCGGAGGCTTCACAAGGAACAATTCCATTTGCAAAATTAAGTATTTACATAACTCATGTTATATATAAAAACATGTTTGACTATGAGATTTATTAATTAAATGACATTTTTTTACAATAATTGTTTACCAATTGCAAAAAAACAATAAATAATAATAATGTTATAGTTAAAGTATTGCTGGTAATTGTAATCAAATTGGGAGGCGTATATTTCATATGGAAAAGAGGTGAATTGAAAATTTTCATTATGTAGAAGCGGAAGAAAGGAGAAGAACAAGAAACACAAGAAACAAAACACTTTCATTGTACAGAGTGTGGTTTTTCCATTTTCGTAGACGGTATAATGGCATTAACGGTTCGGTATCCATTTTCCATAACGGACGGATTGACACATAATCAAAAACATAAATGATATTACCTCTACATTAGCATTGATATAGTAGTGGATGTGATTTTTGATAACCTATAAGTTAGTTTTCATTATTATAAAATATTCACATTTAATTTCGTCCATACATGGAGTAACCGATTTCTGAATTTCAAGATTTGATTTTTCAAACTATTTGTGTTATTTCTCTACAACATCAGTTTTGTTGTTTTTAATTGATTTTTATTTCATAAAACACATTTCACATGCAGAATAATAACATGTATCAAAAACAAAAAAATTGAGAATTTAGCATTATCAACTATTATTTCACTAGCGAAAAATACTATTGTTTGACAACTGTAATCCGATTTCAAAAAAAAAAAAAATTGTTCTGGGTTTTCTAAAAATCATGTCAGAATTTCTATCGTTCTCTGGCTAGAACTGTGGAGGGTTTTGATTATATGATTTATTTATACTATTTGTCATAAATGTAGATTTTTCTATACTGAGTTGCTCTATATTAGAAATTTCTTGTAGAAGGGATTTCACAGACATAATAGTAACAAGTGGTGATTGTTTATCATATCATTGATTTATACCTATAATGCATTGAAAGAATTGTTGGTTGAAAAAAAAAAATCAAATTTTGCTGCAAAAATGGCTTCAAAGGGAAGGGAAGAAGTTATTTACATTGACACTATTAACTCACTTGTGTTTATCGATCAGAGCTTTTAGTGGTCGACTATGTATGAGCGATATGTGAATGTGTCTGTGCAAGAGAAGAATAATGATAAGATTTGGTCTACCAGAATACAAAATGTTGCATGTATTCCAGAGGTATTTGATTTTAGTGAAATATATTATTTATTCACAGATAAGTGTGCTTTGGAAATAAAAACAATTAGACTATCATTCAAAGATACTCATATTTATTTGAGAGTGGAGACATTTAGGCATATTTTGAAGCTACTAGTTCTAAACATGCAGTTAGATTTTTCAAATGAGAATATATTTCTAGTATCAGATGAAAATGGCTTGAAATATTATAGGTGTTTGCTTTTCTATATTCTAAGGTTCCTTCTAATCTTTCCTCTCTAGATATCACTTTATATAGAGAACCGTTGAGAGAGTTTTGTTGGTTGTATGCACATTTAATGGGCCTAGAAACTACTACCATTATGCAAAGATCCATTCTCTATGTGCTCTATTACTCATAAAAAAAATTGTGTATTCGATTGGGTTGATCTTATTTCAAATGAATTGTGTTTTTAGTTAGTATATTTAAAGAAGAGAAATAGGTTTTTCATGATCACATATATGATAACAACCCTCATTTCAAGTCACACTTTTGATGAGTTTCCACATAATACTAATGTTAATGTTGATGAAGAAACGATGTAGTTTTTTTATCCCATATTGCGAAAGCAACAAGATATTTAAATTTTTTATCTAATTCAAGCTATTTTTGTAAAACAAGTTATTTTCATGATAACTAGACGACATCCCGATAAAATATTTGGAGAAGCACAAATTTTCCTCTGGGGGAAATGAATACATGAAGAAATAGCAACAAATACGGTTATTCGAGTTTATGGGTTTCGATGTAAACCACTATTGCTTCCAAAAATTGTTATGGATAGGTATTTTGTGGTCGAAATCTGTAGACAATATTACGATTGGTAGGTTACATTTGAACTGAAAAGGAAAAAACAATTTATTTCTCTTCCATTTACCATTAGTCGAGTAACCATGAAGAATGGAAGTCAAATTGCAAAGTTTGTGAGGTATTTTCATTTTTTTAATTTAAAATAAGTTTAAGGCTCGCAAGACGTTGATCCCGAAGGTGTATTTTTCAGACATCTAGTTGCAATCAAATGCAAGAGCTTGATCACAAAAGCTGCAAGTGAAAGCAAAAAGAGTCAAAATACTACAAGAAATAATGAAGAAGGATAAATTCCTATTAGATAAATTATTGAAGAAGTATTAGCAGTAAAACAAGGTGTAAACAAAGAAGTGGAAAATTTTCACAATATTTTGTTTTCATACTCGAAAATTCTTTGTCTTCACCTTCAAGTGAAGGAAAACAAAAATATATCGAAGTTGCAAAGTTGATTCACGGTCAACTATCAGTTGCCATATATGACAAGAAGCCTCAATTGGAAAAATGAAAAATTCATCTGCAAATAAAAAGTACTAAAGAATATATCAACGAGGAGATTGAAACTCCATCACCTAATTGGGTTAGTAGTGCTTTGAATGAAAATTAGAAAATAATGAAGAAAATTGCCAAAGAATTTTTATTTTCGACGATCAATTTGTCGCTTTTCAAGATGAAAACTATAAAAAAGAGAGTAAAATATTGAAAATTGAAAAATTAAGGATGCACGGTAAAAAGGTTATTGATATGACATAAATGAATATTCATATGTCTAGAATTGCAGTCACAAATATTTTGACATTGGATGAAGCTACCGGGAATGTGCTTGCAGTGTATATTAAGGAACGAAACGCCGAGAACCTGGTAATGAAAGAAAATATAAATATGCTCGAAAATTATTTAAATTTGGGCCCTTTATTAATGACTCCAATCAGAATATAGACTCAACAATTCCCAATTCCAACTATCAGCACATATCATGGACCTATTGGAGCACTGCAACTAGTTAATGCAGACAAATGTCATATAGTCCATAATATATTCCAAAGATTAGAAATCATTGAGCATGTACGACAGATGATTTATATTCTGCTATAATTAGCACAAAAAATCATCTCATTTATTGATTTTATCACAAATAATGTTACTAAAGACAAGTATTTTTTCAAAAACAACTTGCTTTCTTTTGGTCAAAAGCTTGAATTTATGTGTGATTTGGACAAGAAAAAAAAAGAACTACCAAATTCTAATCGCCTGAGGCAAATAAAACTTGAATGGTCCAAAAAAAATAGTACACTAGAAAACATTATTTATGAATGTAAGAGAATAGAGAATAGAAGAACTGATGTGTTTCTAAAGGCCATGCAAATTGTTAAAGATCTAGACAATCCATACATTATACAAAATTTTGAATTAATTACAAAAGATACACTAACATTGGAATTGGACAAGAGAAAACAGTCAATGGTAAAGTAGTTTGATGCTATAACTTATTTTACTACAAAAGAAATTGACAATTGGATATTTTGCTTTGTAAGTATTAACTACAGTAAATTTGTGTTAACCTCTCAGTTACTAGAAGAGGCAATGGAAAACAAAAAAAAATACTTGACCAACATGTAAGGCTAGAGATTACAATGGCACTAATGAAATAATTCATTCAAGATAAGTTGAATAAATTAATTCAAGAGGCCATGCATTAAGGAGACAACTGATAGTCAAACAATTAGCCTATTAGCTTTTAAAAATTGTAAGTGTCCTTAAATATTTCCATTATATTTTTTTTTACTAGTATTCAATCATCGTGATTTGTTCATTTTACTGATGTCACATAATCTATTTGTTGAATGCATTTTATTTCTTTCTTTTGCATCTCTCTTGTTTCATATTTCAATTCACATATATACTTTTGGCAGATGCAGAAGCAATTAATTAAAGAGAAGATGCCACAATAGTGAAGGGAATGAGATAATGAGCTAAGCCATTGAGCATTTTCATTACTGATACATGCAATTCACATATAGAATCAAAGTTATTAATGCTTATCATCTGATATTCTATGCATTTGTATTTATTTATTTATTTCAAGTATAGCTTTGACGATTGAAATTGGAAACTCGATCTTGTTATTGTTACTATGGTTTCTTAATGTTACATACTTATGCTTTGAGAATTTGTATTGTGTTATTGATACATATATTCTAATAACATGAAAAATGAGAATAATTCGTTTTGCTATGAAACATAAATAATGTTCACTGTCATCACATTTTCAAATTTATCAGGAGTAGGGGCGGACCTTTTTGCAATTTTTTTTTGTGTGGAGTAAAAAGATTCCGATGATGAAAGCCTCAAAGCATACTCTGCACAATGCACTTAATCCAAAGTTATTCTTATATGCCTATTTTTTCAAATGTAACTATAAACAAGTCGTTATGCTTATATTTGTATCTTTAAATATGTTTCAAATAAGGATTTTTTCTGGAAGTGGATAAGAATTCTATTGTTTGGAGGAAGATTTCAAAGTGCGAAACATTGCACTTTGCACTAAAGGTTTTTTATTGTTAATATTCTAGTATTAAAAAATGCATATTTGATGCTTGCAATAAGACTGAGGAAACTACTAGATAAGGCGATAAATAGTGCATATCCCCCTATCTCTGAAACTAATTAATTCAGGCCTGCATTTCATCACACTTCACACTATCGGAACAAAAATGACAACCACACTCGATAATTCCCTTTGATCAGTCATTGAAATTCGATTTTAGACACAATAGTGATAATAATTTTACTAAGATAATAAGTATACTGAGGAAATACAATGTAGCACAGTCCCTGCATCTACTGCTTATTAATTAATTCTCCCTGCACAAATATTTCCACATAGTGAGCATTTGTTCTCCATGCCCACTTCCTATGCATAACCACCTCTGTATAGATTCTTTCACAAGAATATTACATGTAAAATAAACCTGGAAAATAATGAAAAATATGAGAAGGATCCAATTAGGATGTGCTAGTTTGTTGTTGTATTGATAGACTTTATTGTTTAGTAGAAAAAATAATAGCATAATGCATAATTCTACTTTGCTGAAGTGCGCATAGTCGGTCTGCAAAAGGTGTTCAGTGCCATTTGTTCTTATGCTCAAAGTTTGTTCTGTTGCATAATTAAGACTCTGCATTTTCACATAAAAGCTATATAAAATAATGAATTATTCGATTCACGCCAGTCTCCACACAACTTCCTTCGCACACACTTCTTCTGTAGACGCTTCCTTCGTACAACCACCTTCGAACAACCACATGCTTTGTCTGCACAACCACCACTGTACAAGCTTTACCTATTAAATTCTAGAAGAATCATATTCACATTAGACCATTGGAAAATAAATGTGAACATTAGGCTATTAACAAGAATGAACATTAGACGTGTTGCTGTTTTGAATTTGAATAAACATTCTTGTTTTGTCACTTAACTCAACTAATAATAGTTTATACGTTAAGATTAATATTTTAATACTTGCAAAATCATAACCAAAGCTTCAAAGATTTATGTTTTGTATTAATTTTTAGAATACACAATAATTTTAATATTTCAATGCTTTCAAAACCATGATTTTATGTTTAATATTTTAATGCTTTCAAAGAATGACAAGTCAGATAACATTTTGAAGTGATAATTTGTATATACTGAATTCAATTGAAAATGAAACATTGTTGATAGTATGAATGGAATTTCTTAATTCATAATAAAAAAACCAAATCTAAGTACCTTTATCATAATTATCAAGTTTCTTGAAGAGAAAAAAACAATTTATAGAGAATTTCTTGTGTGAATAGACAATGTGTGGAACAAGTGATAGGGATGGATATATGGAAGTAGAAACATAGAAATACATACCTACCTACTAAGAGATCAATAAAGCAAGTGTTTAGTTAGAAAAAGTCTATTAATTCAATTAATAACATTTTAAAATGTCAATTACTGATCAAATGGAATTATTGACTACGAAAGTAATTGTGTGGGGGTGGTTTTGCATTTTCACATCCTATGCAGAGAAAAAAATGTAGAAACAATTTTAAAAATTTCCAAATCATATATCATATACATTTTTATGGATAATCTGATATGTTCCGAAGAACCAAGAATGTTATTATATTTTGTTAGGCGGAGCTTTTACTGTGTGGAGTATGTAGTATATGTGGAAGAGCAGTTGCATATTAGTGAACGAAATGTGGATGTCTCCGCACAATAGAGTTACATGTCCAAATATAGCACTTATGGGAGAAGCTATGAAATTTCCATTTTACAAAGAAAGCAGTGTGAAAGAAGAAATGTGGATGGAATACCAACCTCTCTGCAAAAATAAAAAATATATATTTGGAAATATGAATATTACCAATAATATCATATACATTAATTTCTTACTAAAATATTAGCAATAAAAGAAGAATTTGTGCAATCTCCATTGTGCAGAACAAGCATGGGCTAAAAAATGTAGTTTAAATACAAACCTCTCCGCACAAATACAAAAAGATATTCAGAAATACAAATATCACCAATAACATCGCATATGTCAATTGCTAACTAAAATATTGGCAATAAAATACTTTAGTGGATGAAATGTGGATCTCTCCACACAATAGAGTTACATGTCCAGATATAGCGTGTATGAAAGAAGTTGTGCAGTGATTGTTTGGCAGAACAAGCAATGCAGAACAAGCAATGTGGATGAAATACGAACCTCTCTTCACAAATATAAAAATATATTCATAAATACGAATATCACCAATAATATCGTATACATGTCCAGATATAGTGCATACGGAAAACATTGTGTAGTCATCGTTGTGAGGAAAAAGCATTTTGGATGAAATATGGGCCTCTCCACACAAATACAAAAAGATATTTTGAAATACGAATATAGCCAATAATATCGTATACATCAACGTAGATTTTAAACAATGGGTGTATATGGAAGTTGAAGTTAAAATATTAATGTTAATCTGGTATTATTATTATTATGTTTCATTATGCAGAGCTTTGACTCTACAGAACATGAGATACGTTTGTCGATTTCCTGAACAAATCTTCACTTAATATTTTGTTGTGAAAATATCATTTTGCAATTCTCAGATCATTTATTGTATAAATATTTACAAGGGACGGTGTTTGTGCTGGAAAATGGAAAATATGATTATGTTTCATTGTATAGAGATTTTCTTGTGTAGAGTACGAACAATATGCGGGAAATTAGTTGAGCAAGCGTGTCTAGATATAGCATGTACAAAATAAAAGTGGACAAAATATGGATTCCACTAAATTATTAGCGAAATATCGTATTAGACTAATGTTTACTTTGGTGCTATTGTGAAGAGAAATTATGCATTGTTTAATACTAAAATTTTAGCAATAAACGCCTTTACTAAAATATTAGCATCAATATCGTATAAGTCAAGTGTTTTTCTTTGGTCCTATTGTGAAAAACAAATATGCATTGTTTAAAACTAAATTATTAGCAATAAATTCCTTTAGTGCCAAGTGCGGTGAACCGCACATTGAAATATTTCTCCGTACAATCATGAATTCTTATGCACTTCCACACAAATGCCTAATTTGAAACATATTTAGAAATATGAACATATACATTATTTACAACTACAATTTTTCACAAAGGAAAAATTCGTAACTTTTCATTGATAGATAAGTTACAGGTTACATTTGCTTGTAGTGTTCTACAAAATCAGGTTTTCAGAAAACCATAAACTGCCATACAGGCATCCAGATGATCCATGTCATAAAAATAATAAACAGAGTAGTTGATGCATAATAATATTCCTATAACATCACATGTAAGTTCGGTGCATAAGTTATAGGAAACAGAAACAGAAAATAAATACAAATATGTAAATGTCGATAATAAGTCAATGGGAAGATAGAGTAACATAGAACAAAATATCTCCCCAACGAGGTTGTTCCTCAAATAACTCTCTGATTCGAAGCCTCATCAATAAAAGGCTGATGGAAAATCTGTAAACCTAGTCACCAATCTGCTCAGAAATGTGCCATGTCCCCCATGTCAACTCCATGG
Organism: Pinus albicaulis; assembly: GCA_034641835.2. NCBI lineage: Eukaryota > Viridiplantae > Streptophyta > Pinopsida > Pinales > Pinaceae > Pinus > Pinus albicaulis. Next base: position 845,088,172 of record CM076573.1, on the reverse strand, counting down.
CTTCTTTGGACAATTGATCAGCCACATAGTTCTGAGACCTGTAAATATGATCCATAGAGATGATTTCAAATAGAGTCCTGAGATGATGAACCTCCTGCAGAAGAGAAGATAGTGTGTGCAAGTGACAAACAGCATGTGCATTGAACCAATTGACTACAATAAGAGAGTCTCCAAAAATCTGGATAGTGTTGCAGAGCTTTTCCCGAGCAAAGACCATAAGAAGTCTAAAGCACTGAAGTTATGTGTAATTGTTAGTGCCTGGTCCCAATCCCATGCGAAGTTGATAATGGTGGTTGTCATTTAAGTGAAGGATTTCACCCACCCCCCCCCAACATCCTTGAGCAGTGGTCGCACCATCAAATTAGGCCCAAGGTCTACCACGGTCAATCCGTTCAGGGACAGCTACCATGGGAGGGTTGTGGATTTTCACTTCAGGCATGAGATTGTATGTGGCTAAAGTCGCGGCCCATATGCAATCGACATGTATTGGGTGACCATTGAAAATGAATTTTTTGTGACCAATCCATATCTCCCATGCAAAAATCAAAGGGAGATTTCGCAGCCTCGGACTGTTAGTGTTCAACTGCCATCAGATTTTCCAAGCATCCAGGAGAGTAAGACCCCGCCAGGGGAGAATGAGCCCAAGGAAGTAGCAATCCGTGTCCAGATACCCAATAAAACATTGCATTGAAGGAATAAATGTGGGGTGTCCTCACCATTGGACAGGCAATAACAGCAGCGAGATGGCCCATGGATAGCACGGCGATGTAGAAACTCCATAGTGGGAAAAAAATGGTTTAAAATACACCAGAAGAAATTTATGTGCTTATGTGGGGCGTCTAGTTTCCAGATGCTTTACCACCACCAATATTTTTGGGGGGGTTCTTTGTGTTGGATGAGAGCCAGGTACCCAAGCTTTGCTGAATATTGTCCATTAGGTGAGCAAGCCCAGATTATCTGGTCATCTCGATTAGTGATCCAAATGTGAGATGCTTTGAGCACCCAAATATAATTCAGCCACACCCAGTAACCATTGCGTGGAATCTCAAGATAATCCACCGACAACTAGGCTTGTTCCTGCCAGGTTGTGTGCACAGGATTCACGATTTGAGCAATGTAAATTATGTCTCGGCGAGCCAAATGCTCTAATATGTAATCTAGAAGTTTGTAGAACTTGCTGCTTCCAGACCAAGAATCCAATCCAATTCTCACTGATTCCCCGGAGCCAATCTGCCATGATAATCCCCTCTGTATGATATGCGCCGCTTTAGTGATCGCCTTCCAAATGATGGATGCACCCGAGGGCGGTCCAATTTTGTCTTAGATCTAATCAAGTGTGCTTCTGGGCGCAATATATTTAGCAACATTGACCTCTTTCCCGAGGCTATGTCCAGAGGTTAAATTCCAACACATTTTTGCTGCGAGGGCTTTCAAAAATAGATGGAGATCTTTGATCCCCCACCCACCCCATTGTTTGGGAATGTTGATATGCTCCCATGCAATCCAAGCAAAATTAGAATCCTTATCCTGGTTGCGCCATAGAAAATGTCTGCAGATGCATTTTATTCTATTCGTAATACCAATAGGTATCCAAGCCAAGGTCATCCAGTAGATAGGTATAGCTTCAAGCATTGATTTTATGAGGACCAAACGTCCCGCTCTGGATAGCCAATGGTTATACCAAGCATTGATCCTGCGTTCAACTTTGGCAATGAGCTAGCACTAATCATTGACCTTGTAATCGTTTGGTTTGATATGATATCCCAGGTATTTGAGCCCAGCACTGATATCAATTCGAACATATGCAAATAGTTCCATGGCAATGTTGTGTTCCTGATCAGTACAACCCATCATAATAACAGTAGATTTGAGGGCGTTAGGAATCATACCAGTAACTCTGCAAAAACATTGGAGTATCTTATCAAATTGAATTGAGACCTGTCTAGTGCCATCCAGAAAAATTAGAACATCATCCACAAATAGTAGATGAGTGAGGTGAAGGATGTCATTGATCAGGAGACCATGGATGGTCCCCTGGATCCTAGAATTTTTAATTAGGACAGAGAGCCCTTCCATAACTAGGAAAAACAATAGGGGAGAGAGTGGACAACCTTAGTGCAGTCCCCGCTCCGCATGAAAGAAATCAAATGTTGTACCATTGATGAGGATGCTAAAAGAAGCATGACAAATTCAGCCCATAATCCAATTGATAAATGAATGGGGAAAGCCAGTTTGTATAAGGATGAGATGCAGATAGCTCCAATTCACTTGATCAAAAGCCTTTGTCAGGTATATCTTGAGTATAGTGGATTTAAGGCGCTTGGTTTTGATGGAGTGGAGGGCTTCTTGGGCGATGCTAATAGCTTCATGTATTCGTCTATGGTGGAAGAAAGAAAATTTTTCCTTTTCGATGTGGGACGAAAGGTGCAGCTTGATGCGATTAGCAATAATTTTAGATATGATTTTGTAAATGCAGTTGCAGAGGGATATGGGTCGATAGTCATGAAAGCTAGATGGATGATCCGATTTAGGAATGAGTGCAATAAAATTAGAGTTGAATCCATCATAGATTTTGCCTTGCACCCTACTGTCCTCAATCATGATCAACAGGTCATATGCCATTAGGTCAATAAAGTGAATGAAAAATTCAATGGGCCAGCCATCAGGCCCAGGACTTTTGTCTTTTTTGAACCATTTCAAAACTCCCTCTAGTTCGCCCATAGAAACAGGTGCATTGAGGTCATCAATCTGGTCCTAATCCACATATCTGCCGAAAGATTGGATAATATGCATGATTTCAGGAAAGTCCATATTCAGTGGAGCTCTATATAAGTTAGTGAAGTGCATAGTGCCCATAGCATGTAATTGTGACTGAGTACGGGCCACGAAACCATGCTGATCAGCCAGTTCCCAAATGGTATTAGCAGACCTACGACCATTTGCATGTTTTTGGAAAAACTTAGTTTTCTCATCACCCGCCTAGAGCCAAATAGCACGGCTCTTAAGTCTCCAATCCTCTTCTTTTTGTCTCGGGAGGTTTGCCTTTGCAGATTTGAGGGTAATAAGATGCTCCTTGGAGGAGTATGATCAGTATCCATCAAGGCCCGAGTGATTGAGATGAGCAATTTCATTATCAATTCGATTGAGTTCTTCTCTCTCCCGACGCTTCTTATTCTTTACCCAATTAATGGTCAGGCGCTTGATGTAGGAGAGATTTTCATTTATGACCCTGGCAAGGTCCAAATTAGGCCTTTGATGACAATGCATCTAGGCTTGTGAAACCAATGAGTGGCAATCCGAGTCCTAAAGCCACCTGGAATTAAACTTGAAAGGAGGTCATGCCCGGTGAGGACCACACTCAAATTCCAAATAGATAGGCGAGTGGTCAGACTTTCCTCCATGCCCCACCCATTGTCGGGCACGAGAAAGTGAGCCAAGAAGTGGCTGCTTGATTAGAAGCCTATCTAATCTGCGTGCAAGGGCCACATCACCAGTCCTCCTATTCCTCCAAGTAGGATGAATCCTGGTGGTCTGAATTTTAATTAGGTTTTCCTTCACTAGCTGTGAGTTGAAGAATTCTGCTAGTGGATCAGGTATGGCATAAGTGCCCCAAGACTCAGAGATACCCAATGAAAAGTTCAAGTCACCACCTAAGATAATGTGAGGAGATGAAAAAAGGGAGCAGGTCAGTAGAGAGTGCCAAAAGGCCTCTCTATTGATACAGGGACCATAAACATTAATAAATGTGAACACCTGCTCAGAATGCCCAAATATAATATCCATACCAAGAACTCCAGCCCGACCCCAACAATTAATCATCCGGGAGGTTTTGCAGTTAATACCCATAACACAACCACCAAATCTTCCGTGGGCATCCAAAGTTATGAAAGACCAATTTGGAAGGAGAGATTTTAGGATAGAAGTTACCCCAATGCCATCCCCTAAAGTCTCTTGTAGGAATAATATGTCAATAGGCTTTTGTGCAAGAATATCCTTCAGAGCCGGTCTCTTATTGGGGTTGGCCAATCCCCCGCAGTTGTATGAGAGACTAATCATGAGGTAACCCTCGGATAGGGTCGCCTTGCTCTAAGGACCCTCATGAGGGATGATTGAGTACCAGCCTCCACTTCATAGTTTGCTCTCTTGATAGATTTCGCCATGGATGATGGTCGACCTCTTGAATTATTAGAGGGGCATCCAGGCTCGGGACCGATGCAAAAATAAGCCTCAGAATGAGGTTGGGTGAGTGATCACAGAAAGTAATTATGTATCGAATTGGATGACTCAGAGAAAGATGATGATTGGCAACGATTAGGATCAGCTGAGGTGTGTTGGATATTGGGCATAAAAGAGGGTGGAGCTTGTGAAATGTTGCAGCAAATCGAAGGGTATCTCTGAGATAGAGTGGAAGCAGCAGAACCAGATGATAAACAAGGAAGAGAAATATATGATAAATCAGATGAGAAAATAGAATGCAAAGAGTAGGAGATAGGACTAGTACCTGGAATAGTCGTAGATCCATGGGCGGACTCGGGAGTGACCAAAGCATGCAATATAGGGTGTGTTACTGGCCAAGATGGAGGCATGTGAGTCACTGCCAGCCCAGCCTCCGAAGGAGGATCTGACATAGTCATCTGTTCGCCTTCCGATACCCAATCAGAAATGATGATAGGCTCAGTCTGGGATGCCACCGTCCGAAATTTCTTGACCACAGTCGAATAAAAACCCATCTTTGGGCATTCTTCGTACAAATTCCCCACCTCGTGGCATTTCCTATAACGAAACAGAACACCCTCATAGTTAAGCACCTGTTTCCAAATCATCCCATCGAAGAGAATGTTGAGGGTATCATGAAGCCCATCACGAGTGTCCAAGAAGATCAACATTCGAGCCACAGCCCTGCAGCCCGAGTTCAGATAGGACCGGTCATGGTCCAAGTAAACGCCAAATAAACCCCAAATGAACTTGAGGGAAGTCTCAGTCCAGAAGTGCTCAGGAAAACCAGGCAATCTCAGCCAGATAGGACCCGCGCCCGCGTTCTCCTTGTTGGGGTCAAAAAGCGGTGCCCATCGCTTCAGGTAGACGGGGTGCATTTCCAAATGCCAGTAGTGCTTAAGAGCCCAGTCTGATTGCTTCGGTTGTGCGAAGGTGAGAAATAACCATCCTTTTGTCGGCACATGAACCTCCGAACCAAATTTCTCTGGTCCATTGCTACAGTTGCACATTAGAGTATTTCTGACCTCGGACCCTTGCAACTAGCATGGATGCTGAAGTATGAGCCCAATCTTTCATACCGTTCTCAGGACTGAAATTTGTGAAAATGCTATTCTTGCACTTGGTGACCCGAGTCTTCTTACCTTTGTTTATGCGACCCATATCTCACTCAGTGGATGTGTTAGAGTCAGATGAAGAGTTCAGCTTCTCCATGATGGGGGGGATCACTGGAATATTTTTGAATGCACCCGAAGCTGAAGATGCAGCACCCGCCTCTAATCCACAAGACGTCACACCCGCATAGGTAGCTTCGCAGAGTGTAGGGCCACTGAGAGAATAAGCACCCCCAATGTTAAGATGTTCAAAGGAGAGTGAAGCCTCTCCAATACTCTGATCAATAGCATCCAAATATGGCTCTGAGAGCCCAATATCCACCTTAGCCAAGTGAGATTTATCTGCTAGAGAAAAGCCCCAAATTCCATTTTGTGTGGGTGAGGGAGTGTCAAAGGTGAACTGATCGAGCACACCCATGGGCGATGAGTTGCCCTCCACTGCAGCAAGAGAAATCTGATCTGGCGCCGCAACACTAGGAGCTGGGTCCAGGTCATCCATCTCATTCCCCTCCACGTGATCATGATGACCTTGGATGTCCACACCGCCCAGTGGATCCTCCGAATAATCCACCTCGTCGTCATAGTTCCCCATATCATCCAGCAAGGCAGGTGGTCCAAGCTGGAAACTTCACTCAAAAAAGGAATAGAAATATTGACAGGCTCGCATTGGCTAGCCAGTAGATGAAACAAATGTTCCCTGGGAAGAGTGTAAACCCCTCACACAACTGTAGGGTTCCAAGTCACCACAAGTAGAGAGAGTAGCAAAAAAATGGTTCACCACAAATAGCCTCCCACATACAGCATCCACCCGAAATTCATGGGCACAAGACACCAAGAACCATGGAAAAAGAGGGCTGATAAACACCGAGGCACAGATTAAATGTGACCTGAGATCCGTGTGCCAAGCAGCGTCAATAATAGGGCACCATCCCGACCGCAGAGAAGACAGGTAAATAGTCAGTGGAGGTAGTGCAAAAAATTCTGAGCAAGTTTGTCTCCGCCTAGCAGATGTTCAAAGCCAATAATACAGTCCCAAGAAGCCAACCAGACCCCACACAAAAATCCCAAACATTCACCAATAAAATAAATTGTCAGAGCCAATAGTAACCCCAAAGGATCCACAAGAAAACATTAAACCTCAACCCCAAGGTTTGTGCGCAACATAGAAGCCAAGAAGAACAACCATAGGCGAAAAACTAGTCCATAGCCACCACAAATGCCTATCCAAAGTCGAACTAAGTCAGCCGCCCCCATTTCTGTACTATCATTCTGATGATTTTGCTTACTTTGATAAAAAATTACAACTACAGTATTATTAATAATATAAGCATAAAGTATGCATTTTTAATAATAAAAGATATAATCAATTGAATAAAAATAGTATGCATTATTTTAGGTGAATTGTTATCAATAATCTAATAATATGCAATATTATTGAGAAAATATGCATTATTTAATACTAAATTATTACCAATATAATCCTTTTGTGCTAAGTAGGGTGATCCATGCATTAAAAGCTTCCTCCGCACAACAAAGTTATTCCGCACTTGTGCACACATGGCTAGTTTGAAACATATTAAAAAATATGAACATAGGCATTATTTACACTTAAAATATCACCAATAATATCATTTCTTGTCACAATAATTAATATTCACATATAGCTACACATCTACATGTCTGGTGAACACTTCCTACATATTAGGAATCAATAGGCACCGAGGACAGGGGTCGAACTTGTCGATGGCCTCTACGTGGTGTGAGCCCTTCAATTACAAGGTGAATCACTTCCTCCACAATGTTATTTGTGGGTCCATATTTGACACCATCTCTTTTTTTCTATCCAATTTGTAGAAAACCATAATGGGCCTAGCTTAGAAGGTGATCAAGGTTCTAGCTTTGGATCTTTATCTGCAACTTCTAGATATCGAGAAACTAGCTCTATAGTGGTTAGAGATCTATAGGTGTTTTTCTTTGGTTTAGGGCTTATGAGACTTAAAAACATTAATTACAAGTTCGATTTTGTGAACAATCATCACAATTAGGAAAATGTATACCTTGCGTCTATGTCGATTCACCAAATGCATATTTGCATTAATCGCAAATGAAAATCAGTAACGATTTACTTTTATAAATAAACGTTTAATGTTCAAAAGTCAGAAAAATAATTGATACTCTTCACAATTAGAACATATAATATATTCTAAATTGTTATTCTTTCTTAACGAGGGGAAAAAAAACAAAACAACTATATAAATTCTTCTAGGGACACGTGGCGTTGATTCTTTTATTTTATTTTATTTTAAAGGAAAGGCATTAAAATTAAATATTTGTAGTAAAACATTTTATTTTTCCTATTATTATTATTACAACTTATGCTATCTACTAGTATGATTGTCTTAAGTGTTTAATACATATGTTTAACATTGATATGTTATTGTTAAAATACCACTTACTAATTTTCATTGTGTTGTTCGTAGAAGCATTCACCAAGTGTTCATCTGCAATATTTTTAGCATAAATGTTACAAACACAAGTCAGAAGAGTTGGTTATTAATAAAATTATCATCTAGGTTGTACGATATTGTTCTCAGAATTGCAGACAGTGAGCAACTATCATTTAGAATGAAATTTCAAAACGTGTAGAATTAGTGACAGTTATCTGGTAATGATGTACAAAGTTTAAATAGTATATGATGTGATAATACTAAAAAACATTTGGACAAAATACATTACTTTCATATAGTTCTTAGTTTTGAAGTACTTTCGTGCTATGGAATTGGAAACTCTTATTTTTCTTATTTATGTATTTTTTATCTAACTTATATTGTAATGGCAGCAAAAATGAATACAAGCATAACATATACAGTTAAAGATAATCATAACTCTTCTAAGAGACATGTTTCTATTTTATTTATTATACTTCAATTATATTTGCATTACACAACAGAATTGTTTTTTTTTTTTCCTTGTGTGTGCTCCCATTGTTTTTGTTTTTGTTTTTAATTTTCAGGAAACATATGACAATTAGAGAATCCATCTAAGATTTCCACGAAACATATGACTCATATTTTCTAAAACTAAAATCCATCTAGGATTTTTGTACATTACTAATGAAGTTGCTTTACCTTATTCTATTTTCATTAGACAATTGTTACTTAGTTTCAATTATAGTGTTCTTTTAAGTAGTGGTTTCATTGTAATATTTGTGAACATGAAAAAGTTATCAAATTTGAATGATGTCACAGTTGACATGGGAGGTACTGTGGGAACAACAATGAGAAATAGCACAAAAAAATATATTTCAATAAACGAAACAAAATCAATGGAAACTATCGAAGAAACAAATGCAAATAGGTACTTTTGTGAAAAATCAATAAAATTTGTATCAAAATTTTCATTTTTTCATCTTTTTTTTTACTTTCTTTCATTTTTATATTCTTTGCTTTCTTTTTTCTTAAAAAATAAACAAAAAAATTATTTCAATTCAATGATTATAATTAGGCAAAAGAATGTTGAGTCGATTCCATTGTTGATTGAAGATATCAGTAACAATATAATTGGAAAAAAAATTCATGGTTTTTGTCTTGGTCACATATTGAACATTTTTTGACAAAAAAAAAGAGTCAAAAGAAATACTATGTGCAGAATTAACAGATATTAAATCATGAATGACAATAATATTTGTTATGTCAACATTGCTAGTCTAACAACATGATTCAAAGCTTATTACAAATTCCAAATTTTCTATTAAAGATTTCGAAATTGTTCCAAAGCATAAATACAATTGTGGTGATTGTGAGAAAATTATTTTCCTAAATAGTTTTAGCAACATAGAAAACATTTGTCTTGTTTGTGCATAGTACTGATTTTTTCCAAACATGACAATTGCCAATCTGTCACGCAATGACATTGTCTTTCTAGTAGGCACAATCGTAGCTATCGCAATTTTGACAATGCAAACAACAATGCAATACGTCCTGGAAATCAAGGAAGACAATGGAGAATAGGACAAAGCTACAATAAGCTTTGTTTTATTTAAAAATTGTATTGTTACAATTTTCATTGAAATAAAAAGCAAGTTACGTATAAGTAGGTCTGTATATTTCAATGTTTAGGGAAAAAATTATTCATCATCTATTGTATGGTTTTACAAATGTTGCATATGTAAAAGGTTCAATTGCATGATAAACTTGTTTCGACATGTGTTACAATTCAAAGAGATTTTCAACAAAATATTTTTCTCGTGATATTGCTAAAAAATATAGTTAAAAAACAAGAAAAAAAAATTCATACATCACAATCAATGTTCATTTCTGTAGTGAACATAGGAAGAAAAGATGGCACCTTGAGAAAGATGTTTTACTCACCAAGCGGAATATGCATAGTAAGCTATATCATATTGTTTAAATATACATGGATAAAGAACAAAAAATAAGAAAAAAATTGATTTCATGTTACTAAATATCTATTTTCTATATTAATTTTATAACATTTTCAAGGATATATGAAAGTGGTTAAAATATATAGGATGCCATTGGAAACTATATGCACAAAATAATTTACTCCAATCAAAACGTCTAGAACTATAAACAATACTATTCTTTATTGCACTGCTTGCAAGAAACATTCTAGCTTTCTTTATTTTCATCATCTAAATTGCATCATATATGCAACTGACAGAACTAAAAAACAATGTATTCTAAGGGGAATAAAACTAGAAAAATCATTACCTGCACTACGAGAAATTTCCTGCGACCAATACTATGCAGAAAAAACAAATGCTATTGAAATATTGAGAACTTCGAAATACATGGCACATTGATGATAGACCATCAAAACGTAGTTGTATGTATACACTGACAGGTTTCTTTGTTTATGTTGTTAAGAACTTTGGCAACGAAGCAATGTTCGTTCATTGAATTTCTAGGCATCCTAATAGCTCTTTCGTTTTACTCGACATTTGCAATATGATTTCACATTATCAATCAATATATTATACCCATGTAAAAACATGATTATCAATCTACTCATCACATCAACAAGACGATTTTCCACCAATGAAAATATTGCTACGACATTGTACATAAAAATAATCCAATGAACTATTTTTTTTGTTCCAACTCTACGTTTTGTATTATGCTATGTCGTGTTTTTTGATTTTTTTGGCCCTCTATATTTTTTTGCATCTTTTTCTTGATTTATTAAATTTTCAAGTTCTATAACTACTCATGCTCGGTGACATCACTTTACAATAACACTCTTCCTTGTTTACAAATTCAGTATTTTTTTCCTATTTAAATAGTTATTCCATACAAGATTTAAACAAAGATCCAAATAAATTGTTATACAAAGCTCAGATGATATTACAAATCGATATAACCTATAAAACATATTGCATTTATACATAGATATTTAATCCATAATAGTCTGATATGTTTCTATTTGTTAACTATGTCGACAATATTACAATAAATATCCTTTAGCATTTACTGAATTTCAAAATCCATCTAGAAAATAACAAAAAGATTGATAACACTTTATCTATTATTTAACCATTGTTTCTAGTAATTAACAATTATACTGATTATGCTATTAGAATCGAGAACTGATTCATTTTTTCATGATTTGTAATAACTCTTCTGATAATGTTCTTATGGCATCTTGTTCATCTTCGATATAGCTAAGCATTTGCTGAAGTTTTAGTATTTTATGCATTAACATTAAAATATTATTTCTAAGCATCAAGATATCTTAGACGAGGATTAAAATATCTTCGCTTTATGCATGTACATATTCCTTTGTGCCCCTACCATTGTTTCTTTGATTCATTTCTTAAATGTTAGTAAAAAATGAAAAAAATAATAAATAAATAATAAATAAATACCTTAAAACACTTATTAGCTTCAGAACAAAATTAACATTGAAAATTTGTTTTTATAGGAAACAAGAATACATATAATGTGTTAGAGGAAATAATTCATCGAAATCATGACTTGATATTTAAGTTCTGAAATGACATTTAACTACTCTCAATTTGAATGATAACCATTAACTAGTAATCATTATCAATGTAGATAGTACTGATTTGCTTAAAATTTAATCATAAAAGACTATTGTAAAATAGGTTACTTTAAATCATATACATTTTACCTAAATTCTGATTTGATATAGTGAAATTGACACGATTATGTTTCATGATTGATCAGCCAAAACGCTTTAGAAATTAGTTTCGACATACTATTTTATTAAAATTTTAAATCACATTCTATTTTCATTAACTAGAGCTATTTTTCCAATAAATAAAAGTATTTTCCATAATTATTCACTGAACTAATGCATATGTAGCAGATTTAGTATGTAGACTTGCCAGGCTACTGATCAACTTTTAATTTGCAAAAGTAATTTCAGAACCGAGATGTCAATTCGCCACTTGAATGCCTTTTTTCCTTTATCACATTATGTAGATATTAAATGAACTCTATTCGTTGAAATAAGTAATGTGTCCCAGTTATGTCTCAATGTCACTTCCAACTACCGAGAAATAATCTACAGTAATAATGTAATAAAATATGTTATAAACACCAATGTTATACTATATCGATAACAATTATAATATGCAATATCAAACTTGATAAATGAAAATTGATATTGCACATTAGATTTGAAATTTTTCACAACCAAAATTAGAACTTACGTATCATTTCTTAGAAAAAAATCTACAAAAGAAGTTAATGCAAAATGTGAGCGTTCCTAGAATCAAAGATTGAAAGCTTCCTCTGCGCAATAGACTACCACATAGTCATAAAGAAAGATTGTGTTCAAATGATATTAGACTGTTGATATTTGAAAATACAGAGATACACATTACTTATAACTAAAATATTGCAAAAGAAAATACAAAATATTTAATACTAAAATATTAGCAATAAAAATCATTATTTATAAATACAATATTCGCAATAATATCATATAGGTCCACCGGTTATATCGGTGTTATTGCAAACAAAAAATATAAATGCCTTCAATGTGAACGTTGGTGGACTCTAACTCACAGTTCCTATGGAGGAAGCATGTCCACACATAGCGTACGCAAACAAAGTTATGCAAATGTGATTGTACAGAGCAAGCATGAGTTGAGATAGAAGTGTGGGAGAAATTCAGACCCCACTTAATTAGCTGTAGAGATTGGTAGATACAAATCATTTACGACTGAAGTACTAGAAAAAATCGTATAAGTACACTTATTTCTTCGGTGGTATTGCAATTATTTAATACTAAAGTACCAATTGTGGTGATTTGCCTATTGAAAAATTTGTCCGCAGAATGGACTTTCCCTGCACGTCCTCACATATGCTAATTTGAAACATTATTTGCAATTGAAATTTACTTAAGTAGTAGTAGTATACATTACTTATAATTAAAATATTATCAATAATATGTGCATAAACAATGTTATCATCTCCACAATGCAAACTTGAAAGCTTCTTCTGCTTCAAACAAAGATTATGATCAATGAAATGTGGTTTTGTACACAACTTTGAGTGAACTTCGCACTGCTTTTACTCACTTGACTACTGATATGAATTATATATAACTAAAGTATTAGCAATAAAAGTGTTTATTTCAAAGTGTGTACATCCAAACAAAAAGCATTTTCGCACAAGAGCATAAACAAATATTTATTCGAAACATTATTTACAATAAAAATATTATCAATAATATGAACATAATCAATGTTATTATCCACATAAAGTTTAATAAATTGATTATTAATATGAGTTATTTATAGCTAACATATTAGCAATTAATGAAAAGTATGTACATTCGTACAAAGAGCATTTACGCACAATTTTTTTTTTTGAAATGTACAAAATATTAGTAATAACTTTGTATAGCTTAAGCATTTACTAAAATAGATATTTTCTCTAGTGGGGTCTCCACATATAGTGTGTACGGAAAAAGTTGTACAGATCAAGCAGTGCGAAAAATGTGAACCTCTCCACATAATAGAGTTACATGTTGAAATATAGCGCGTACTAAAGAAGTTGTCTAGTTTTAGTTCTGTGGAGCAAGCAATGTGGATGAAATACATACATCTATGCACATGTAAAAAAAGATATTCAGAAATAAAAATATCACCAAGAATATCATATATGTGGATTGCTTACTAAAATATTAGCAACAAAATCCTTTAGTGGATGAAATGCAGACCTATCTACACAATAGAGTTACATTTCTAGATATGATGCATACGGAAGAAGTTTTGAAGTTGTCAGTGTGCAGATAAAGTCATGCAAAAGAATCAATGTGGATGAAATACATACCTCTCCGCACAAATACAAAAACTGTTACTAATTGTGTGAAAGAAGTAGTGCGGAGGCAACAACAATGAGAAAACACTCTGGAATAATGACTTAATAACGTACGAGAAAGTGAGTAATTGTGCAGAGCAATTTATCCAACACAATACAACTCATATGCACTTGCGCACATGTGCATAGTTATTTACAATTGAAAGGATTTCAATAATTGTGTCTATCTATTTATATTTTTTTATTATTAGAAAATGAAAACATAATTATCGAGAAAATGACTAATAATTTTTGTTTGAGAAAATTAGCCTATTGTGCAGAATCGAGAAACTTAGCCTATTATGCTGAACTTAGCTCATTGTGCAAAACTTATAGCCTATTGTGCGGAAGTCAACCCATTGTGCAAAGCTTATAGCCTATTGTGTGGAACTTAGCTCATTGTGTAGAGCTTATAACCTATTGTGAGGAACTTAGCTCATTGTGTAGAGCTATTTATTTTATTTTATTATTGGAAAACTAATACTTCATTACCTTTATTATTGGAAAATGAATACATCATTACCAAAAAATCAACTAATAACTTTTGTGTGATAAACTTAGCCTATTTTGAAGAAGTGAGAAACTTAGCCTATTATGCGGAACTCACCTCATTGTGCAGAGCTTATAGCCTATTGTGTAGATCTTAGGTCATTATGCAGATCTTATAGCCTATTGTGCGTAAATTATCTCATTTTGTGGAGCTATTTATTTTATTTTATTATTGGAAAACAAATAGGTCATTACCTTTATTATTGGAAAACGAATACATCATTATTGAGAAAACATCTAATAACTTTTGTGTGATAAACTTAGCCTATTGTGAGGAACTCAGCTCATTGTGTAGAGCCTATATCCTATTTTGCATAACTTAGCTCATTGTGAAAATATAATAGCCTATTGTGCATATCTTATAGCTTATTGTGTGGAATTTATCTCATTGTGCAGATCTTGTAGCCTATTGTGTGGAACTTAGCTCATTGTGCAGAGCTATTTATTTTATTTCATTATTGGAAAATGAATATGTCATTACTGATAAACACTCTAAAAAAATAATCAATTATTTTATTTTATTATTGGAAAATGAATACATAATTACCTTTATTATCGGAAATCAAATACATTACTACCAAGAAAACAACTAATAACATTTTTGTGACAAACTTATCATATTTTTCAAAAGCCAGAAACATATCTTATTATGCAGAACTTAGGTCATTGTGCAGATCTTATATCCTATTGTGTAGAACTTAACTCATTATGCAAAGCTATTTATTTTATTTTATTATTGGAAAATGAATACACCATTACCGAGAAAACACTATGGAAAAAGAAAATTAATTAAATAGTGGTAGAGGGAGGGCCTATGTTAGATTGCAACTATTAGCCTTGTTTTTATGGCCTTCTCCTTTGAATGAGGCACATTTTTGAAAAACACCTAATGGCATATTTAGTTCATCATTCAAACATACACATTGGAAACTTTTGAAGAGTCTCGGTGGCCTATTAGTTCAATCTTTGGAATTTGGCCATGGCACCTTTTAAAAGGTCCCAATGGCCTAACCATATATATTGGAATTTGAAGTGTTAGCTTCAAGGGAGGGATTTTCCGTTTGTATTAAAAGTTTAAAAAGTGGGGTTCTTTGAATGAGGCACATTTTTGAAAGACACATAATGACATATTAAGTAGATAATTCAAACATACACAATGGAAAATTTTGAAGAGTCTTGATGGCCTATTAGTTCAATCCTTTGAATGTGTCCATGCCACCTTTTAAAAGGACCCAATGGCCTAACCATATCTATTGGAATTTGAAGTGTTAACTTCAATTTATGGATTTGGCATTTGTATTAAAATTTTAAAAAGTTTGGAAGAACTTTGTTAAAGGTTCAATGGCCCATTTGTTAGCATTAGTTGTATCTTTAAAACATTCCCAATGGGATATTTTAAAATGGTGTGATTGTCATTTCTTTCAAAGTGACATATTCAAAAGAGGTTTGACGACCTATCATAGGTATTCAAACATTGTTCTTTCAAATTGGTCAAATGACCTATCGAGGCTATCAAATATTTTTATTTAGAAATAGATCAATGGCTTTGCCACTGGGAATATAATTTGGTAGTGGATAATATTTTGAATAAGGTTTGTGGCCTTTGCTTCTACAATGGTTTCATCTTTTAGAAGGGTTCGATGTGATATTCCAAATAGGCTTAGTGGTTTATTTAATAGGGGCTTGATGTCTTAGGTATTTTTTGATATTGCTAAAGTGATTAATGGATTGTAAGGTGCATTTTTAAAATGGTATGAATAACTTAATATTTTAATGTGGCCCAATTGAGTATTCAAATATAGCATAATGAGTATGAATTGCATTATAATAAGCCAATGTAATATTCTTTGATTTGGCTCAATATTGGTTAAGAAAGAGGGTTAATTCAAATGAAATGGGATTGAGTATCATTAAAGGAATAAATTCAATGTAAAATTTGAAAAATTTTCCCCACTTCCTTAATAAGGTTATGTTGGGAGATTTGTATGTTATAGTAGGGTATAGTTGCAAGGAATAAGAGAAGCATACAATGAGAAAATAAGATTAGCAATGGTAACAAACCAATAGTGCATGGTGTTGAGACTACTAGTGTATTTGTCTAGATCTACTTCTCAGACAAAGTGAGGATGTAGTTGTGGTCTCCATTGTTTGGTATTTCTTAAATACCTAACTTTTGCATGCATATCAATACCATGGTAGTTAATTCTAAGAGTGAATATATTATATAATTTCTTAGGTAATATGATATCAATCATGTATAATATGGAGAAGATAAAAGAGTGAGATGTAATAAAATGCATGATAAGAAAGGAATGCCAAGAAGGGAGACAAGTAAGTCTAACTCCTAAACATGAGGTGTGTAAACCATGAAATGTGATGAGAAAATGTAAATACCTTATTAGTATTATAACAAATAGACTATAAAATGAAAATAGAGTAGATATAACTATTGTGGAAGTAATATATAAATGACATTATTACATTAAATGCAACCCCTAACTTATCATGAAAGAAATATAATTTACTAGAATATCAAAGAGATGTTAGAAATGAGATATGAAAGTAATATTAAGAGGGAATTCCTCATACTTATGTGGATCTTAATATCCAATTAGGCTATGTTTATTTAAAAGGTGCGTAAAATAAAGCTTATTGGCTTTCTCCAAGTGGGGAAAAAGTAATGCCACTAATTATTAAGGAAGGATAATAAGGGACTAAAGGTGATGGGAAGAAGGAAAAGGAAGGGTACCATGAGAATTATAGGGATGAATTAATAAAGCTAAGAGGTGGTATGCAACATTACTAATCCTGAACTAACAATGGAAAAAGGTGATGTATTATAATGTTGGGGTTGAACTTGATAAGGAAAGTGACAACATATTATAAAGGCACAACAATGTCATGGATGAACTAGTAAAGACAGGAGGTAACAAATTGAGACATTGAAAATGGTTGAGTGGAAATACGATAACTACATTCTACACGATGTAACAACTAAAACTAGTGCTCCAAAGAGGTGATAAGTTAGCATGTTGTTTGATCCCACTTGAAGTGAGTTGTCTTGAATCTAACCCTACTTGAAATAATGTTCTAGTGGGAGAGAACCAAGTGGTGAAGAAACCAAGAAGAAAGTTCACAAAAATTGGGAAAGAAAGAGTACATATCATAGTAGAGGAGAATAAGAGAAGCACATAAGTCATTAAATTCATGGGGAACACTAGCATAAAAAGGATTGAGGTGACTCCACAAAGGTCTCATTGTAATATAGAACATCATTGAAGTCAGTAAACAATGTTAAAATATGTAAATATTCTAAGGATGGTGTATTTGGAAGCTACTAGTGAGGAGATAGGATAGAAGGAAATACTTTAATCTTGTGTCTAAAGGATAAGACAAATAGAAGAAAAGAAAAGAAAGAATCCAAGAAGGGTATAAGAATCTAGGATACTTACTTGGGTAGATAAAAGAAAGAGAGAAGCATAGTAGAGTGATTAGGAGGAGAAGTGAACCAAAATAGAGGAGGAGTTTCATCTAATTTAGTTCTATTTAAAGAGTCTTAGTCCGAGGAGACTTTGGAGAAGTTCACATATTACAAAAAAAAGAGCCAAAGGATGTGCTTTAGGAGTGACTCTAAGGATATGAGAGGAAGGACCACTATTAGAATTAATAAAATATATGATTCCCTTATGGAAGAGTGAGAGGTCACTTATGAAGGTCAAGGTAGAAACCATCACTACATCCAACCAAGAGGGGTTGAGGATGATATTGTACTCTCCAAGTCTTCTTGGATTACCAAAAAATGATCGTCCATTATATTAAGTATGAGAATTAGGAATTTCAATGACTATAATGGTATAAGGTGGATCATTTCCATCATAGGAAGCTGAGGGAGGCTATTGAAATTGAGAGGCATCCTAAAAATATCAACGGAGATGATGGGTGGAAATTAAGTAAGAGTTGGACTCTGGCCTTCTCTAGGTGATTTCCCCCTTGCGTTGAATTCCTTTCACATTTTTTTTATTTCTTTCTCCTTTCTCTGGTTTTATTCCAATCCCTTTGTTTTTAAAAATATTTTCCTCTATTTTTCTCTGTGTTAATGTTTTTAATTATTTTTCCCCTTTTATTATATTCTTAGCTTTATATATATATATATATATATAACCTTTCTCCGCTTATTATATTAATTGATTTTTAATCATATTAGTAAATTATTTATTTTTAAATTATTCTAGATTAATTTTTTATTTAATAATTCTTAAAAAAATTTAAGAGTATGCCCTCTATTATTATTTACACCTCCTCCCTTATTATTTTAGCTATAATTCAATCATTTTTATTAAATTATAAACTTTTAAATTTTAAATTATTTTTTAATAATATTTCTTAAAAACCTAAAAAAAAATTAATATTATAACTTATTAACTAACCAAGTCAAATAACGGCTAGTTTTATCATCTATCACCGAGCAATGCCGCATCCTTACTATTTATTCAATGAGATCGGTTTCGTTCTTCACCTTGTCCCGAGGTTGAACCACATCATATGGCTGAGAACGTTGACCAAATCCTAATGATGTGATTAATCTGAAAGACATTTATATACATTATGGATCACAAAAGTCTTATATCTAACCTTAGACTTATTGAAACCTTCAAGGGTTCATGGAATGGAAGAGATATGGGTAGCATTTATGGCATGAAAAAAGAGAGAAAGCCATCATATTAGGGGTGGACTTGGGATTAGCTATGACTTACTTCATGGAAAAGTAGCTACTATGGGTGTCGATGAATAACAAGATAATCATGTTAGTATGGTTTTCGTTAGTGGAACAGATATATGGGAGATAAAAGCATAGAGAGGGAACTCATGGCTTGGAAATATTTGAGTATAAATTGGAAATGACCTCAATCATTCAATCTCTTTGGTTAGGATATTTCTAAATAATATACATATAATACATCTTATAGGTGTGAGAGGATGGGATATAGACAAAATGCGAAAAAGGAGGGAAGGAAAAAAATTGGATTAGACAATAAGGGAAGGAGAGAGAGTGAAAGAATCTGTTGAATCTATCCATTAAGAAAAATAGATATACCCAATCCAATGAATATGAAGATTATTAGTGGCATTGATGAGGTTGACAGGGTTTTATCATGTTAATTTTTTCACTATGCATTAAGATAGGGGATTGACCAATTAAACTTATTAAATATTATCCAAAATGAAACCTTAAGCTCATATTAAGCTATCTCCAAAGTTCATTTTTCTTATGAAAACCATTCCTGAATTCTCGATCATGGGTTTCATTCAGTAAACACATAGTTGGGATTCTAATTCCTCACAAATTCTCTAAATATATGCTTATCCCTAAATTTAAGGAGACATATATTACAAGTCATGATTTTCATGTCTAGAGTGTTGTGAATATGATGATTACACTTATATAGCTCCACTTCATCCCCTACCATGAAAGTTCCTCTCTCTCAAACCCAAATTTCTCCCATATAGATAGGAGGTAATTGGTGAAGTGGATAGGGAAAGAACCTACATAATTTATTAAGTCTACACTACCAAAAAATATCCTCCTTTGAGAGTTTAGGTTTTATAATAAGCAACCAATTTTCTCTTTCATATCAATGAGACGATTGGTGTAGTTTAGAAGGGTTGAGGTGAAAGAGAAATTAATCCCTTGAGCTTGGAGGTCATCCAAAACACTTGGTATATATATATATCATGCAATAATTTAGATCTTTATTCTCCTGTTACCCCACTATATTTATGCTTAAATATGCTAGATTAATTTTCATTTAAATAATTAATAATTTCTTAATCAACTAATGTGTACTTAATCAATTTCCTAAATCTAATTTCCAATCCATGTATTTATGATGAAGATTGTGTTTATCAGTATATCAAATAAGGAATTATATTTTTTATGTGTGCACAAGTATCTAAAATTTTGGGGTCATTGGACCATCTAGCTTCAAGGATAAGATTGTAAGGCATAACCATGGGTTACTAGCTAGTTTCTAGATGTATTTCCTAGATATTGAGGTAAAGTCAATTAGATTGCATCCATCAAATGTGGGCCTTAATGTATCCCCCATCATTCAATATGAAATCTATCTTAAATGATGATGTAAATAGATAGATTCACCAAGTACAATTGGCATAGGTATGGACGACATGGAAGGTCAAGAAAACTATAAATGGCCAACATTATTTTACACTTGAAAATATTTTGCATGACATAGAAATCAAGGAAAAGTTTAAGGATGGAAATTTATCTTAAAGTTTAGAAGCTTTGGCGAACATTACAAGTCACTAACATGTAAACTATAAAAAATTTGGTAATATTTTTATAAAAATTCCTAATGATTTTGCATAGCCTCTATAAAATTTTGGCTATTTTGAGGTAAAATAATTTTATACTATAAAATTTGGGTGAATCATTTTTACAAAAAATGGAAATTCATGAATCTTTTTCTTGAAAAAGGAATGGATTCTTGGTACCCTTGTCATAATTTTATAAGCAGGAGAAATTAAGAAGAGCTAGGTCACCAACTTTTAGTGTTTAACTTGCATGAGAAAAATGAAAAGGAAGCTCGTACAGGAGAAATGCTTGGTATAAAGGGGTATGCATCTAGTTCCATTCTGGTGGAGATACCCTAAGAAAAGTGAAGCAGAGAGGTTGACAAGGCAAAAAAATTCATCGCAATGGACTCCCAGAAAGGAAATTTATAAAAATGGAGACAAGATTTATGAAAATGGAAATAAGTAAAGAGTGATTGCAGTGGAAATAAAAGAGGAAAACAATAGTGTAGTAACAAGCATCGATGCAATAGTAATGTTATACATTGAAATCATTAAGAAAAATAAAATATTTGAGAACCCCCTCAAGAGATGGCTATAATATATATGAAGAGAGAAGAATAAGGCACAACTTCGATTCATGTTGGGTCCAAAAAAGGATTCTTAACCTATAGAATGTCATGGAATGAACACTGAAATGAAAAGAGACATATAAAATGTCATGGCATGGGCACCAAAATGACAATTGAGTGTTATTATATGGTTCCCATGTATGATAGGAACCACTAATAAATTTATTACATGAATAAAGATAGCATCGTGAAAGCTAAGGCACATTGGTACCAACATAGACAATCAATAATGCAAGGAAATATGTAGGGAAGGACCTATATATATATGCTAGGATCTTGAAAATATACCTCAATAATAGTGGATGTGACCACTATAATGCCACCTTGATCTATAAAAACCATCAAAAACACCTAGACCCATGGGTAAATCACATATAAAAATAAATAAAGGATGGATTAGGTAAGAATAGGACCATGTTTTTTTTTTTGTCGATCAAAGTTTGGATTATATTATCATATTAGAGACAAAATTTATACTAGGAGCCACCATGGTTGTATTACATTCAGTCAACCCAGAAGGCATGCATTTCCTATAAGGACTTGGCTGCTTGACAAGGGATTCAAAGATCTTGGTTATTTGCTGCAAAAATATACAAAATAAACATACCGAAACTATCCTCATGGGTGAGGGTGCAGGGGGCCAGGCAGAGGAGTCATGAAGAGACGATCCTGATTGTGCATATGGTAGCTAATGTGATCCACTTGGGTCTCTAGGGCTTGGAGGTGGTCTTGGGAGTGCCTCAGTAAATGACGGAGACTCTCTAGAGCCTCAAGGGTCTTTGTCTGTAGGTTTTGAACAACATTGATGTAGGCCACTAATTCATTTCGATCATCGTACCTTTGTTCACACAGGATGTCTAGATTGAGTTGGATCAAATGGAGCTGAGCAGAAACGGCTTCAAGGGTGGCTAGAGCCTCAATCTGGCCTAGTGATTGGGCCAGAGAAACCTCCATGGCCGCTGTTGATTGTTGGCTCTCAGTAGACTTCGAGTGGGAGCTCGAGTCCGAAGGTACCTGGCGGTTGTCCATGTCACATCCAAGACCGCCATGTTATGCCCAACCACGTTCATGTGGCATGCAGTCACCCTCCACTCCCACTCGTTGTGTTAGGCTGCATCGCCAAGTTTCCCTAGTTCCCGCAGCCCATGAAACCCACTCTACACCCCTGCACCCTCGGCTGATCTTGTCATTGACCGCGTCTCGAGCCCCGTAAACAAGAGACACACGATTTCCACCAGTCTCCACACTGTCGTTCGAGGAGGTGCAAAATATCCACCACCCGCAAATTTGAGTTGCAGGAGATCCTCAATGCTCCGTGAGCCTAAGGCAGAACCACCATGGGGCTTGGCCATGGAGGAATTGCTGATGTGCAGTCCGTAAACTCTGAGCAGGCACTTAGGCTGAGTACCAGAGCCTCCCGTCTAGAGATGCTCCCTCGTCATTGAATTCACCTCCACCACCTTCGTATGCCTCCTAGTGCAGCGTGCTCGTGCCCCTGTCGTTGCCAGGATGCCTCCCGGTTTCCAACCTCTCACCACTGCTACCCGACGGACCTGTCACCCTCCTCGTCTCAAGCTGGTGGAGCTCAATCCAGGGCTTGAGAGCCATTGGTTATTCATTTGTGCAACCTAGAGCATTAACCTTCACCATCACCCATGAAAACCAAATTCCCTAAGAGACGTCCATCGTGCCCTTAACAACTAGCTTACCTGTCGTCAGATCACTTGCCCCAAGGCCCTTTACCACTTGCACATGGGAGGGTGGTGAGTTAGCAAGCACATTTCTAAGGACCAGGCGAGCCTTAACTACCCACAACCCACTTGTCCCAGTGATTGGACACCCCAGTGGGGAGAAGGACCATGTTTTTTATTTTTTATTTTTTTATAATTTTGTGTGTTTCTGGATATGATGTACTAATTTTGTATGGTTCATCTCTTAATTATGATTTCAAATCATGTGATTCAAAATACGTGTTTTTTGTACATCCATATTTATATTAATGATCAATTAGTGTGACAAATTCCATCATTGCTAGAGGAAAAATGTATATAATCTCTTGGTTTCACCATGTGTGTTCTTATGATGAGAGCCAAGGGGACCCTACTGAAACATGAAAATTAGGCACCAAGCATGATAACCATTGAAATGACTCAACGCACGTGAAAAAATAAAAATAACTCACTTCACACACCAAAACAAAATTAAAATACATAATATACAAGGCACGAAGAAATCTAATAGGTCATGTCATACAGTTCCAGCTATTGGGTGTAGGCCAAAGATTCCTAGTGACATGTATGAACTCATGGGATATTGTTAGCATCATATGACACACCATGCCATGGCCATGTGACATATAGTCAAATTTCCATGTTCCTAAAGCATCATAAATCTAGTTAGAGCCTAGAACCATGTAATTATCAGGAACCATCTGAGGACATAAAGGGTGAGTAGTCTCATGAGCTAGCATGGCTCCCTGATGATGGCCATAAACACACAATGCAGGTATAAGAAACTCACTAATAGGGAGCTTGTAGTGGACAATCTAGTGCCAATTTTAATACTAGAAATCCAGTATTTATTTGATCCAAGAGTGGCACTTCACTTGATGACCCAAGTAGTGTCCCCTAGCTTGATTTAATATTTTTTTTTCCAAGATCCACCATTTCCATAAGTGAGAGAAAACATGCATCATGAGACATATGCTCCCTTGAATTATTTGTGAAATCCATTACTTTTATGATGGCCTTTTATAAAGGTAGCTCAATATTGAGGGATTCATGTGAAATAGGTGGAGATATGATATGCGTGGGAAATGTATATTGGTCATATTCCCTATTGATATGGAGGGCCTATCTAGTTTTAATATATATTTGGTCAATTATTGGTATCATGTCCCAAGAAGGAAAACATGACCACAAAGATTCTTATTGGAAGTAACTCAACATTATGGGTATGATGCAACATAATTTACATGTGGTTAGGTAGGTTCAACCTAAATACTAGGAACATAAAATGGGGTTGTATAATCTAAATTTTAATTATTACGGTGATTATTTAATGGAGTTCATCAATGGTGATGATACTTCCATTACAAGTAAAATGTATCACCCAAAAGAGTGTAGACACAACAACATTCATACCATATATATAATCATTCCCAAAAATAAAATTGAAGTAAAATGGGACATTCACCACTATTTTATCAACTAATACAATCTTCTCACCTATCATGATAGGAAACTAAGGAAGAATCCCCAACATTCACTATGTCTTTTATTAGATGACAACAACTAACTAGTAGTTAACATAAGCTTAAGATAACCTTAATCTCACTAAATAAAGGAAGATAACTAGGTTGTTAAGGGTCCTTCCTCTACCATGCATTCATCAATGGTTGTGGAATAAATTTTAACCCTTATCTAAAATGGTTTAGAAGAAGGAAGGCAAGGATAAATAAGACCATTGAAATTGAAGGAAATACTCTTAGAACTTGGAGGGACCATACTTGAGATGAGTGGGGAGCCCCTTTTTTCAAAAGGTTATAAATTAGTAGTGAAGAAAATATGGTTTAACAACACATAATTCCCTAAAATAGGAGTGGTATCTTGAAGATTGCATTGGTTTAACCTCTTCATCAACCAATGGTTCACTAGGTTTTTGAGATACAAAATATGTTTTAGGAGTAGAATATCATTTAGACATGGGCCACACTTATTTTATATCTTGAATAAGAATACATAGATGAGTAAGGTGATATCCCTTGCAAATTTATAAGCCAATGTAATCTTACATATTTCCCATCTAGATTTATTAGTAACATTAGTGACCCTAGCATGACTTGTAGTGGCTAGTTACATTCCCCCAACATGACTTGTACTAGCTAGTTGCATGCCCCAAGCATGACTTGTAATGGTTGGTTGCAGGCCCCCAACACAATGAATTATAGTGGTAGGTTGCATACTGCTGGCATGACTCAAAAATACTAAAAAATAATCTCCAATGTGACTTATAGTGATTGATGACTTGTCTCCAACATGTTGGTGAATCATTTCCAACATGATGCATAGTGGTTAGTGACTCATCACTAGCATGAGTGGTAGCACCTGGTGATTTAATATTTTGTATTTTATTATTCTTATAATCCTTACTCTTTTTATTACTTTTAGAATTATGGTTACTGGTATCTATAATCTCACCAAAAGAGGAAAAAGGAGGAACAAATTTCGAAGAATTTCTAGGAGAATTTGGAACATTTGGAGTGGACATCAGCCAAATCATCAGTTCTATAGATTATCAAAGAATATTCAATATTTACATCAATGGGACACCGCTATTTCAAAATGAAGGAAAGATATACATGATTACTTTTGGAGGGGTCCCTTGGGTGGAATTCACAAAAGAATTTCCTAGCACATGAATAGTGCTAGGTGAAAATGGAGTGTTGGTGAGGTAGGGAATCATTAATCCACTCATATAAATACTCCTAGGGACATTGGTTCCCCCAGATGCATGACTTCCACTACACTAGTAAAAACACTAGTGACGATACCAGAATTAGGGTTAAATTTTTGATCATATGGGAAAATAGCATTTGGTATGATCGAAATACCTACATGAAGGCTATAAATAGGCAGAAACCCACTACTAATGGTAAATGCACAATTACGCCACCCCCGCCCAACAAACTATAACTTGCAACAAAATAATGGGCATACCAACACTAGATATACTCATGGGAGGAAATGAAGTGATTGGTGACATTTCCAAAATGGAATGATCACATGTCATAAGCATAAAGGTGGGAGTACCCAACCCACTAAATAGTGGCAAGGAGGTGACTAGTGTGACTCCTCTTATCATAGTTGAAGATGTCATGGAAGATCCTCTATTGGGTGACCCATTAATACTAGCTATCATATGAGGATTTCTAAAGTAAGAAAAATAATTTCCATATGGTTTATTCACCTAAATGAGTAAAGGGTCAGTGGGATCAGTGATATTGCTAGTTAGACACAATAAAATGTATGTTTTAATCAATGAAAAAAATTAACTTGCGGCCAACTATACACCAAATATTATAAATCAAAGCCCAAGAAATCTAAAGCTACCACCAAGAAAACTAGCATATAAAGGGGGCCTTCCAAAATTCATTCTAAGATTATGAGAGCCCAAGTCCAACAAATGAAGGTATGAGAAACAATTACACTAAACTCATACTACCAACTTTTACCAACACAATTTTCCATGCTTGTAGCATGGAGACACCTCCTCGAACCATTGATATGGTAATGTAACATCTTTCTCAGGTATTATAGGTACGTATCACCTAAAATCACCTAGGTTAGGTATATTGAAAGAATGACCACTATAGCTACCAATCACAATGGAATAATTAGGTAGAATATTCATGGGTCAAGGCCACATGCATGGATAGGAAAACTAGGACCAGAACCTGAACAAGGGCTTTTTTGCAAAGGACCATTCCCCCAAGAGGTCTTCATATATGTGGTAGTCCAATAGACACTAGAAATAAATGGAGTAGGGATATCAATACACATTCCCTAGATGTGACCTCATGCTTGATTCCTATATTAAAGGATTTTTCCTAGTATAAAATCAATATTACTAATGGATTTTTTCACTCTTTAGTGACTTCCAGTTCTAGTTTTATGGCCTTTGAAAATTTCCTCTCCAACCTACATTAAGGCCCTATATACTAGATAATGGTGGTTTGCTACAAAGAAAAGGGTCTTGTTGATTTTAAATTAAGTGATTTACTTTTAATGATTGTTTATTAGTCAAGAGTGCGGAATGGACCAAGTGACATTATTTCTCTTTTCAAACCCAAAGAAAAATTGAAATATGCCAATGAAAAAGTGCAGGTTTTTCCTTATGATAAAAACTATCTAAGGGAGAGAGAAAAAAGGTTTATTTTACTAAATTAAAAAATCTTAAGGAATCACTCAACTCAAATTAGCGATAAATCACTCCAAAGGACAACTTAAAAGTCTAAAATTCACAACCAACACCCTAATGCAACCCTTAAAAGAGCTTGAAAAAGCTAAAAAGGGGATTATACTCAAATATAAATTTTAAATTTCCTTCTTATAACAAGGAAAGAATCATGAAATTTCCTATTAAAAACTAATTTCTATGGGTTCTATCTCTCTACAAATAATGGAGTCCCTAAGGTTCATATGACCCCCCCCCCCCCCCAAAAAAAAAAAATGAATGTTTTTTGCACTTTATAACCCCTTTTTTGTGCACCTTACAAGCATTATCACATCCTGTATTTTAGAAAGTAGTGATGAACACTCCTTGTACACTACCAAGGAAGAAACATTGGTAGAATGAGATAGTCGAGCTACAGAAGAAATTTGATATCTTGAAACTACAACATGACAAGGAAATACAAATGAAAGATAATCAGCATAAAGAAATGCAAAAAAAGATAGAGAATTTAAGTGTCAATCCTCAACTGACAGAGTTTAAGAAGGAAACCAAAGAGTTAAATAATCCACTAAGGAATCAGCAGAAAATATTTTGCAATAAGCTCAGATTGATTCAAGATCAATTCAAGATAGGAAATTATCTGGTTGACCAGTAAAATGAAATGATCAATTATTTTGATGAAGTGAATGAGTAGTTGATTGATTTTATAGCCTAGTAGGAAGGTAGAGAAGGAAGAGAAGAAAATATTCCTAAACTTGATGAAGCACAAAAGAAAATATTTTTTTGAGAGTAGGAGATTAAAATTAAACAAGATGAGGTTGCAGCGAATGAGGCCTGAGATAGTTCTAGTTCCATCATTGAATCTATCAATGATACTTTGTTGCAATCAAATCTAATTTCTAACTACCCATAAGATTCACTTCCATATGCCAAGACATTAATGAAGACTTGGTTGGAACAAAGAAATACAATGGTTGGGAGAATCGAGCAGTTATCTAAAATTGACCTTGAGAATCATTGGTAGTTTCTTGCCAAGCCCCATATCCAATGGTTGGTACTTCGTTGTTTATCTAATATTTCTACACAGTTGTTGCCACCATTGAAGTTAGTTATTTTCGCCAATCATATGAGAATCAAGCCCAAACATCCTCTAAATATCACTAGCCCACTAAACATTTGCATGTTTTGGCAACTCACTATAGGACAATCCTAGTCCTAAATTTAAAGGTTGTTGCAACAATTTCCTAGTTATTTTTTACTTTTTTTTGTTGAGATATTAAAGGAAGAGTTTGTTTTTATCCTCTTTGTATTGAGACTATAAATTTCCCTCTCTGAGATGGAGAAAATGGTTCTAAATTTTGAGAAGAAGGAACTTTTAAATGCAATATTGTATTTTGAGTTTTTCTTAATATAAATATGAACCACTTGCAGTTCCTGAATGAGAATATCTACAATTTCTCGAGTACTACTATCCATTGTTTTTGTTTCCTTGCTTTAAAAGGAATTGTTCACATATATGTTTCAGTCTATCTTTCATGATCCATACTGACATGTTTGGTTTAAATTTATGTTATATTGTGAGCAACAAAATATTTAACATGTGTGATGTTTTAATTAATTTAATTTAATTAACTATTTAATTAAATTGATTTTCCCTTATTGAATTAATATCTTAATTTCGTAATAATCTACATTATTATGTTTGTTACGATATCTTTCTAGCACATATGTTTCCAACTTACCCAGGTATTATAATAAGTTATAGTGATTTATAAGTAATTTACCAGAATATATTAGTTTTCCCTAATAAATACATTATCACTATCATTAATTCATACCATTCCACACATTTTATTCAAGGGAAATTGGTCCCATAACTGAAAACGGAGCCACTATTCCAAATGGAAAATGGTCTAATTGGGGCCCCTACTGGGTGGTTTTCGCCCAATGTTGATGAGGTCAATTCAGACTATCAATAGGTTGATCTCTTGAATTTGTACATAATAAGTTGGATAGGTAGCTTCTCTATTGTAGACTAGTTGAGCCCGCTTGTTTTTAGGATTTGGGTTCACTTAGGTAGGCATATGGGGTTGTTTTGGAGGATTATTTTGGGATACATGGGGTTGAATAGGAGGAGGCATAAAGGAAGGTGGCTGGGTTACCTAATGCGACCTCCATCTAGAATATGGATTTCCCCATTGAAGATGTTGTGTGAATATGGCTGAAAAGGAGGAATGTCGTTTTGGGGAGGATAAGTCCATGGAGTGGGCATAGACCAGAGTGAAGTGTTAGGAGGAAAAAAAATATTAAAAATGTGCATTATGAATAGTATTGAAAGAAGAGGGGTAGTCCATACCTTTTTGATACTACCTGGGGCCTTTTGGTTTCTTTTGATTAACAAAGAAGAGCTACTCCATTCTCCATTTTTCTCTTTGGTATACATGTTTCAAACCTAGAAAAGATGGATGTTTGTTAGTGTTTCTTCACATATAGAACATATCTCTATGACATCTAAAGGACACACATTCCTATGATGCTTTTTAGTGCATCTAGGGAAAAATATAACTAATTCCATTTTTGTTTCTTCTTGTTTTCTCTTGATCTGTAGTGTATCCACTTGCATAGAAAAGGTGTGTAAGATCTTGGTTTTTAG
Source organism: Pinus albicaulis (assembly GCA_034641835.2). Taxonomy (NCBI): domain Eukaryota; kingdom Viridiplantae; phylum Streptophyta; class Pinopsida; order Pinales; family Pinaceae; genus Pinus; species Pinus albicaulis. The sequence goes on along the minus strand of CM076573.1, from coordinate 845,058,390 downwards.
GTCCTCGAGTATACCTCCTATCTCATTCTTAGTAATCGTAGAGGAGGAAGAGGGAATTACCAAAACTTTGTTTGCTCTACGTCTTTTTATAGTAGCTTTAGAATAATTTTTGAATACCACTTTGATGTCATCATAACTGAGCTGATAAATGTCTCCATTAACCAAAAGGTTGATTGTTTCCATTGGTTCTTATTTAACTCCCCTTAGCAACAATAATTTCAAGGAATATGGATCTAGAGTGCAGTCATGTGCTCTTCTGTAACTCAGTTAAAATATTTCCTCAAAATCTTCCAGAGATTCATCTATTCCTTAAGACATTTTGAATATCTCATCTTCGATGTCTCTTACTCTGAAAGAATCTCGATACTTGGTATTGAAAGCTTGATGCATCTTCTCCCATGAAGAGATTTTTTCGTTCTCTAGGCTCATAATCCAACTAAGGGTTGCATCCCTTAAGAATGGAAGGGAATAGTTTGAGTTTATGCTCATTTGTTGTGTAATCATAATTTCTACAAACTACAACAAACTCAAACATAAAAGTGCTAATATCTTCATTTTTTTTGTCTACAGAAGTGCACAAGGACAAATGGATTTGTGTTCTTCATTTTGGATTCTCCATCTGTTTCTCTAGTAGGGAATGTAAACGCTTCACGTTACCTATTTTCAACCATGTTTTTAGTGATTTGTGAAGGTTGTTCTCCTTCTTCCAGCTCCTTAGAGATCCTTTCTTGCTCACTTATGAAGGCCTCAATATCCCCCGTGGACAGAGTAGGAGGATTATATTCAGAAAAAGAAGGTTGGTTTCTTGTGGAAGTGGGGGTTATTGATAAGAAATTTCTTGTGTTATCCCTAAGTCTTCGAGGCATATAGAAACACATGTAATTTTTTTATTTAAAAAAAAAAGGAATTAAAAATGATAATGCAATGTAATTTTATGTTTTTGGAATGAACAATCCCTAATGTAGAATTTTTTGTTTTTGTAGAAAGTGAAATGTGTGAAAGATTAAATCAACTAGGGAAGAAGATAGTGCACACTTTGAGACCTTTCCGACAACAACACCAAAAAGTGATGGCCCTCGATATTGCAGCAAGGATATCGCAACTCCCAAGGGTTACAAATTTAATTGTCAACCTAGGGTTCATACAAACTTAAGAGGGATCATAATTATGTGTGCAACATGTACTTATCTTTTCACTTTGCTGAATTAAATGAAAACACTAAGATGAGATCTAGTTACCGAGAGACCATACTAATTATCTTATGCTACAAGCAAAATTTAGAGTTGAGGAAATGAAATGAAATAAGAAAATATATGTTATCTGTATGAAAAGGAAGCAAACCATATTAAATATGAGGAAATAAAATAATATATATTCTACTATAAAGAGAAAAAAACTCTCAACTAAAATAAAGAATGTAAACATCAAACCCTAATTTTGCAAGAAAAATACAATTTATGCAACTATTAGGTCAAAGGATCTGCTTGTCTCTTGGCTTCTAAATTTCATCTTCGGGGTTCCAAAGATTTTGTAACATATCAAATAATATTAACCATGAGTTGGATGCAAGTTTAGATGAGTTTCGTATGCAAAATGAACACTGTTATAAGAGTCCTTGTTTTGCTATACAAGATATTCTAGTGAGCAGGAAAACGTTCTAAGGATGTAGTCTGAAGGCAAAATGAGCTAAGCGGAGACTAAGAAATGGAAAAGCATTCATGTCCATGTACTGATGTTAATAGAAGAATTATTTATTTAGAAAATAGGTGACAAAAAATTCTCCTGTAGCTCTACAAAATAGGGATTGTACAATTGTAGCACACAAAAATATAAATAACAATTATAAATCAGCAACCTAAGTGATCTTAATGCATGAAAATAAATTCTAAATAAGTAAGATAACCACTACCAAAAATACCATCTAGTGCTCAAGGTATTGTGTAAGAAAAGATTGTAAATAAGCTAACTAAGTAGCACCACATAAAACAATGCTTAGGAATGAAAATTGCATAAATGAAGAAGTGTGTGAAATATAATAATACATAAGGAGTGTTGAGCACCTGGGTGTGCCCTAACCCAAGGAAGCTCATATCTTTGAGGGAACAACAATTTAAGAACCAAATATGTCTTCATTAATTAGAAAAACCTCTTGTACATGAAAAGTTTCAAAACTGAAAAACTCCTAAGCTCTTTCTTCCTCTAACTCAATTACCACTAGCTTCTTCTTTGACTCCAAATGGGCTACTTGAGCTCTCTATTTATAAAAGATGAGTGATGGGAAGCCTACTTGAAAGGAGGACTGTTTTTCCTCCAAAACTCCTAAAAAGAAGTATCATGCTCCCTGAGTGATTTCATAGATTAGACTCCTATACCAATAGGTGTCATTTTTCATGATTGTCTTGATTGAACTATGGAATATGTTCAAACCTTCTTACTTGAGCAAAGGTGTTCCATATTCTTAAAAAACCAAAAAATCAAAAAAGTTAAAAAATGTAAAGAGGGTATACCCTAAAAGAAATATCAAAGGGTAAAAAGAATAAAATGGTCAAAAAAGTGAAAGAAATGAACCCCAAGTAAAAATAGACCAAGGAAAGTGTGAAAATCCAAATGCCACTGCTATTTCATTTTTGTAATAAATCAATTGTGTGCAGCTTGTCAAACTTTTGCCACAATTTATGAATAAGTCAAACTGTTTAAACTTGGCTTACTCATATTTCAATTTCATGTTATGGATTAGAGAATAAATATCTGACCAAACAGTTTAATCTTGGCAGATAGGTAGATAGGTAGAGTGAATAAAAGGTGCTCAACAGTTTAATCTGAGCCCTTGGATGTAATAAGGGTAGAAATAGATAGATTTATCATGTAAAAAGAAAAAGATTGAAAAGGGTTTGCAAGTCTAAATGCACCCTAATAAAGAAGATAAAATGGTAGTGTTAAGTAGATAGGGTAGGTAGATGGTGCTGCAAAGTGTTATCTGATGAATGGTGCTGCTACATGTTGGTTAATCATTTACTTTCATCACAAGTACTGAAGCATGAAATACACCGGAAAATCACAGCAAGCAAAAGTCAAATTCATTAACTTCCCTTATCATTTTCCCCTCAAAAGTTTTACTAATTTTCCCCAAAAGTACTAAGGTAATTGGAGATCAAAGGGGCTCAAGGCATTTCCTTGACTTCTGGAGGGACCGGACCCTCGGCCTAATGATCAAAAAGACCTAAGCACTTGAAATAATCCATCATTGTTATCTTCCATCTTTAACTTTTTCCAAAGTAAAATCCTATTTTACTTAGGAAAATGATACAACATTCCATAAAATTCCTCAAAATAACTTGTTATTCTAAGTTTAAGTGTTGAAGATAAAATGTTGCAATTTACTTCATAAGTTATCACTTTCTTAGATGTACAAAGATGTTTTGATTTTCCTTGTCCTTTTTCATATTAACATTTGATTTTACTATATCAAATCCCTAGTGAAATCCCTTTTCCTAAGTATATAACTCCCTTTTCTAATAAATATCCCCAAAACCCTTTATTATAATGTTTTACCAAAGTATATATTCCCGCACATTGAAAATAAAACCCCGCTTTATAAACCCTTTGGTGAAATATATCGTTATACCATTAATCCCCGCCCTATGGTGAATTAGTTATGTATTGATTAATTTACCATGTAATAAAAATATATACAAAAAACTTTAGACATACGATAAGTATGTTTAATACCAAAACATATCAATAAACTTTGCGAAAGTCTGTGCCACCGTGTTCCGTCCACGAGGCATTCCACCTGGCCAAGCTCCGCCGCAATCCATTTCATTATATACCTGGGGTTAATTAGTCATTTGGACTAATAACAACCTTCTCCGCCTATTAACATTTCCCCGGGGTGATTAGATTTCGCATTAAAACCTTTTAACAACCTGGCGGGCCCACCTTTGAAATCGCCGCATGTTCCCCATCCCTTCAGCCGTTGGATCGCCCATTCGTTGATCAACGGTTATCGTTAATCCCGCTGCCCATCCCTTGCCAGCATGTTAACCAGCGGGGGATGGGCGGTTTTTGAAAAGTCAGCATTCCACGTGGCAAGCGTCCTGTGGAATCGCTGCCCTCGCAACTTTTACCGCCCTCGTCCATAAGCGGTGCGGGCTCACCGCTTACCACTTACCGCATACTGCCGGCCCCACTTCCCTACGTCACCCCGTACGTCGATGACGTCATCGCCTCGAAAAAAACAAAAACCCTTTTAATTTGTAAATAAGCCATTTTCCGTGTTTTTTCGGTTGTTTTTAGTTTCTGAAAGCGACAGAGCTCCCGCTGCAATTTTCAAATTTCCACTGCAATTGACCAATTTACTCCAAGATTCCACTGCGCCCGTGTTGAAGAACAGTCCCGCCATTGCCTGTTACCTGTTAAAGAACCAGTTTCTGTCTAAAAGCAGGTATTTATCCTTTACCCCCCGACTGCAAGTAAAACTCAGTTTCCTTTGTTTTTTTCGCTGAAAAAGTGGTTAAAAATCCTCACTGAGTCCTCCCTGGAGATTTTAAACCTGTGAAATTGTTCCCTGAACCGGCGAATTGCGCCAATTTCCTTCATTTCCGAAATTCCGCCCGACCTGTAAGGAAAACCAAAACCTCCATTTTGAATCCACAAGAACCAAAATGGAGGCCCCGGCAGCTCTGAATATCACCCCATTGAACGCCCCTCATAGAGACCTGGATTTCATTAACAAATTGTTTGATTTTAGCAGGTTACCATCATAATATGGATTTGGACCAACAATTTCAATACTAGTTGACAAAATTGTTTACTCCAAATTCTCAGATTTTAATTCAATCTCTTCATTCAAAAAACAGTTTGTATACAAAGTCAGAGAGAGATTAGAATGATGAAATATGCACAGTGAATGGTAAAAGTGAAATGAGAAATGACAGGGATAGGAAAAGCATAACAGTTAAAGAGTATCAGTGGTTAAAGTGTATCAGGTAAAAGTCAGTGAAAGTTAAAATGAAGTTACAGAGCAGTCAAAGGTAAAACAGTAAAAGTAATTACAGAGGCAGTAAAATGGTAAAAAGAGATGAAAATACTTTCACCAAACATTGAATTTTATCTAAAGTGAAAGTAAAACAATCAAAGGAACAAAAAAGTGAAAAGATGAAAAATACAACAAGAAGGAACATTTTTGCAGAAATTGCATATTTTAGTCATAGTTTTGCAGAAACTATTGTGATCAATCCAAGATGAATTTTACAAAACTGAAGGAGGTTTATGTTCTTACGAGGGCCATCTACAAACACCTCTCTCACTTTTCTAACAGCCATTATAGTTTTGGAGATATTAAACAAAGTTGAAAAGCACTTTTTGCAGAAAATTACAGTCAAGTCATCATTTTGCAGAGAATATTGTGGCCAATTAGAAATACATTTCACAAAACTGAAGGAGTTTTTTGTTCCTAAGAGACCCATCTACAAAAACCTATCTCATTTTTTGCACAGTGGTTTTATAATGAGAGATACATGCGCATCTTTACAGGCCATTTTTTCAGATTCTGTAAAACTCTGTTTTACACATATTTTTTACAGAGAATATTATGCACAGCTGGAGAGGAATTTTAGGAAAGTGAAAGAGGTTTATCTCACCAACATATTTATCCACAATAACCTCTTTCACTTTTTACATATCTATTACGGATTGAGAAATACGAAGATATAATTGGACCCGAAGTTTGCAGAATTGTTGGAGCAGATTGCACAAAGAAAGGAAGCAATTAGTGACTTGGATGCCTCATCATCAAATAAGAGTTGGATCAAATTCGAATTCTCCTCTTTTTCATCACTTATCCATCAAAAATAGTGCCAAATAGTTTGAGTGTCCTTTACTTTAGTTCTATTTATGTAAATAGTTGGAGAGATTTGTGAACCAATTTTGATATTTGTTTAAAGATATTTTAGTTTAGAATTTGTATAAATACTCCACTCTTGGAAGCATTTGGGGTGGATTCTATTACTCTGCTGTAACATTGAGGTTTTCTTGGAAAAAATTTACTTGTGGCTTACTGGATGACGTTTTGAAGCACTGGACTTGTTGCAGGATTCATGTGTTGGACTTCAGTTCAATAAGTTTTCCAACCCTTGTGTTTAAATTTTATATTAGTTTATGCTATCATCATATCCGTTTCTGAATAGTTTACATAAAGGATTGAGACAGAATTTGCTTAATTGCACTCTGTTTTCAAATGTGATTATTCTTGATGTTTTCTTCCGGATTAGTTATAAGCATGAATTCTTAATTGCTCATGTTTTGCTGATTTAAACATTGTTGATTACTGTAACAAAGAATCCTTCATTGCTCTTTGCTTGTAGTCATTTCTCTTCTTTCTCTTGAATATGGTGAAAGATTCTTAGCTGCCTTTCATCCCTTCAAGACCATCCATCCACTTTAAATTTTAAGGATTGTTCTCTGTCTAGCTATCTTGCCCTGTAATACCATCTTGTGTTTGGAAAAGAAATCCAGTAAAGCCATCCTTAGACTCCATAGCCCAATGGACTGAAAGCCCTCAACCTTGCCCTTAGTTTGTGGATTCCACCATTTTCCCAAAACAAACTTTGAATCTATAACTAGCCTAAAACCTTCCAAGAACAAAGATAAATAATAAAGAGAGAGCCCTCTCTGGATGCAGATTGGCTAGATTCTGCATCTAAAAGATTGGTTTGTGGTTACCTCGGGTATACTTTCCTCTTACACAACTTCTAGGAAAACCTGAGTGATAACAGAACCCATTTATTTTTTCTAACTAAACATCATTGTGGTCTATGCCAAATCTCCTTCATATCCTGCATCATAAGCAAATTAAACAGATAAAGCATGATAAATATTTCTAACCTTCCTAAGAACATATTTAACCTAATAAAATGTTATTAAGTGTAAAATTAAAGGTTTAATACAACCTTTAAGTTGCTAGATAAGGTTAGGTGGGCCCTATGTTTTACCTAATTGGGAGGCCCATCAAGTAGAAACCATAATTCATGGTTACCTGATGCCCTAAGGTTCACTATCCTTAGGTGTGTCATAATGATGAAATAATTTCCTTAATTCAAACTTGGTTAACCTATTAAGCCAACATACCTTTCACCATAAGGTGAGGCTTGATGGCCTTTCCTAACTTATCTTCCATTCGATATTCTACATGATAGTGCATCTAGAATTGTGGATAACAATGGAAACCAAGGCTTGTTGAATTAGTTAATCCTCAAAACATACCACAAGGTAATGACAACTCTATTCATAAGCCAAAATTGAAAATTCGAGTACTAAATATGATGGATTTTTCAAATTATTGTAGGAAAGATCCAAATTGGGCTACTTTGTGGGTGAAGGGCCTCCTTTGGTAATTATTATAAGAGAGATTCAAATATGTGGGAACTATTTGGCTAGAAATACATTCATATTTGGACCTTGGCCAATGTCTTCTTTCTAATCTTTCATTAACCATGGCCATGTCTAGGAAATCCTTATGCATGACCCTTGGGTCTACAAGAACACCTTGATAGCCATGAACTGTTCATCCCATATTTGTTAGTTTCCTAAGAGGTCTCAGCTAGCCTTTCTAGTATGGATATACTTCCACAACATGTGAATGTTATTTTGGCTAACCATTCAATAATGTTTTCCCCTCTTGGGGAAGCCCGAAAATGTTTTTCACTATTAGGCTTTAAGGTTGTATTCTTATATAAGTCAACCTATCAAAGGATCTCAAGGAATTTATCTACAACCTAGTTCATAACAATGTTCATCCTTAGGAATATCAAATTATTGAATGCCTATTTTTGTTATCAAAACTCATACAATCCAATATGGGCCTATCCACTTGTGATCCATTCTAACACTAAAAAAACCTTACCCTCTTAAACCATCCTCACCACCCAAACCTCTTAAGCTCCCAAAACAAATGGAAATGCATGGATTGAAGTCATGCAAAAGGGAAATGGAAAAACACAACCAAGAAAAAACTTTCAAAGGCTACAACCACTAAACTAACAACTATGAAGTCCCCATCCACAACTAGTTTGAGTAGGCTAAAAACTTCATTAGCTTCTAAGGCCATTTTTAAGAACCAACAAATAAGAGAGGGGCGCTAATGTGCTTTCTCACCACCATATTTCTTACAAAGTTGGGAGAATGATGAAACCCCTGTTCTAGATATCCATTCGAAATAGTTGGAGAAAGCCATTGCAATAGAATTCGTCATAGAGAGTATCTTAGTGTGAAATTCCTTAGGAGTAATTCAATCGCTCAATGATAATGAGGTGGAAATGCCCAATGTTGTAAATTTTCACTGAAATTGGTTTCCTAAAATGTTGAGTGCCTCAATAATCCTTTGAAAAAACAAATTATTCACCAACCACTAACCTTAATAGGTGGGACATATATCCTATGTTTACCAAATGTCAAATAATGCGGTTCATGTTCCATACCACCCTATCACTTATTGGTTTAAAGTTAAGGCATTGTAATCCTGGTTTCTCTACAAATAGCTAACAATATTTTGGGGTAAGGTATTTGAAGAACCCTGGTTTTAGTATTTTATTTTTGTACATTTTTGGCAATCCACGTCCTCTTTACCAACCTATATCTTTTTGTGATTGGATTAGCCTTTTTGGCATAAGGTTTATTGATTTATATTGTCATCCTTCGTAAGTTGTTGGGTAATTAAGAATAATTTAATTATGTAATTGTAAATCGGATTGGAGGAAGATGGGAGGTTTAGGTTAAAGATTTACAAGAGGCGAGGATACAATGTGCGTGTATTGACAATATTGCAAAGTGGTATTTATAATCAAGGATGAAAATTTGAAGTGGTTTGTACTAAAGTCAAGTAATTTTCATGTTTTTCCTCATTGATGAGGATAGTGATAAGGAGGGCTAAGGGGTTAACATTGGAATTTCTTTTGTTGTAAATTCATGCACGAAGACTGAGTATGAGTAACAACACATGGGTGGGCTAAATACTCCGACCAAGAGAACAATGATCAGACATGCCACGCAAAACTGGAGCATAAAATACATGTGGTAAGTAGGTATGCTTTAAATCTCAACGGATAATTCATAAATACTGTAACAAGAGATTATAGTACTAGAAATCAAGATCTTGACTTGACACCCACACTTTAAGTTTTAAATCTCAACAGATAATTCATGAATATTTGACTGTAACAAGAGATTATAGTACTAGAAATAATTCATAAATATTTGAATGTAACAAGAGATTATTGTACTCGAAATGAAGATCTTGACTTGACACCCACACTTAAGTTCATGATATATACGTATACCTTCCCATTTATCTTTGATTTTTTATCTACCAGTGTTGAATGTTGAACGGAATAAGTAAAACGTGTGCAAGAAGTAAGTTTTAAATAAGAAAAAACGTTAAATTGCCCCTAGTTATTAACACAGGTCACCGTATTGCTTATGCTTGACCCTAGTTAATAACGCAGGTCACCGTATATTGCTTTTCATTTTCATTATATGTACTCTTAATCTACACGGCAAGGGTTCAGATTAGGGGCAAGATGTGTAATGTTTTTCAAGATATTTGGAGGTTTATCTCATGCATGCAGTGATATGGGAGAAGGAGATATTTTGCAAAGCATTTTCTGGTAAACAATAAGAAGAACTCATATTCACATGGCTATATGAAGTGCGCAAGAATAATCAATTTATTGGAGCACCTAAACCTCACTCTTAGTTTCGCAAAAAGGAATTATAGGATGGGTTTAAGATATGTAGGAAGTATTTTTCCTATCTCAATAATTAGTGAGATAGTAAAGAGAATGATGAGGTCATTCTTTACCATTTTATTGGCTATGTTTTGTTATTTTATTCTAGAAAATATAGCAAAATTGATCTTAATGTTTTTATGAAACAAAAAAAACTAAAAAATAATTTGAATTATCCATACCTAACTTTGCTAATTCCATTGTCTTCACTAATTAGTAAAGAGATGGTGTGAAATGGACTCAACATTTTATCACAAAGCCACATGAAGCAAAGGATGTTGTGGTTAACCTATCCTATTTTCTATTTCAACATGGGCTAATGATGCTTTTGAAAATCACATCAAAATCACTCTATGTGATGACAAATCCATGGAGAAGCTAGCAATGTATAAATCTACTCTTATTTTTATCCTATACAACATTCAAAATAGTTATAAATCCTTCAAAGTAAATATTGTAGTATGTGTATGCTTGCTTAACTAATATTTAAAAATAATCAAATTCGTTTAAAATAATTCACATCAAATCATATGTCATCCAATAATACTTATCTTTGTGTTTTTGTTAAGCACGATAATTTATAATGGAATTCAAATGGAAAGGACTAGGGTGAGAATTGTATAGCCTTCAAGGAATTATAACATTGAATTCTTTGAATCATAACGATAAGGCTATCTCATGCCACAACAATTAAAAGGAATGCTAGCTTTGAAAACAAAATTTATGCTTCATATAGTTAATTCTTTATTATAAGTGAGACTATCAAACCTCATGCATCTCATGCATGCAACCATGTAACAAAAAGTATGCTTTATATGGTAATTCTTTATATAGGTGATAGTCTTAAGTGCTTCCTTTGTCTTGGCTATTATATTGTAGAAATCAATAGCAATAGTAATTAAAATTGGTAGTGATTAAGGAGCATTTAACCCATACTAATTTCACAAAATCAGAGATTAGTGTGGAGGTAGGCTCATCAATTGCTTTAGAAGTTGAGTTTTGTTGCAAGTGGGATAATAACTCTCATTTTAGGTTTGAAGTTCAATGAATCTTGATGGTTTTGTTTCTATCTTGTCTCAATTTAAGCTAAGGCTTTGAATTAGGTTTTTTCTCTCTTGGATTGTCTTTATGGGACCGTGACCTTGGTGGTTTGTTGGATTCATGTTATTTTAGATTTGGTTGATGTGGTTTTGATGGATTATTTTTTGGCTATGATTCATGGGGCTTAGGTCTCTATTGGCTTCCTAACTCAAGTGTTATTGATCTATGTGGTTTGGGTCATGTTGATGAGCACGGCTTAAGTTTCTAATATTCTAGTTCATGTGGCTTAGCTGGGTTTGGTTGGTTTGAGTTGTTTTGTGTGGTTTTTCCAGTCTACTGATGTTTACTACATCATAAGTCCCCTACTCCTCTTAGCATGAATTTAAAAAATGTTAGTGTCTAAAGCATTTTATTCTTCTTCTACAATTTAGGCGATGTTAGTAAGAAAATTTGAGTTTTCTAGGTTGATTATTGTGCATAGAGATAAGGGTCTAATTCATATGTTATGTTGGCATGCCAAAATGTATCTTGGGCATTTCGAGAGATGTTTGTTGTGTGAAACTATTGAAACAAACAGAGTTACCACTGATAATAGGAATTCATTTTTCTCAATTACTGGTAGGATGCATTCCTAGAAAGAGGCTAGAAATTTTGAAGTTGCCTTCATATAGGAAACCTTGCACAATGAACGTACACACATTGAAGATCTTTAAGCTAAATTTGTTTCTCTCCAACATGTGGTTATAGTTTTGGTAAGAAACAATACTTTAGCTTATTCAAATGTGAGGTTATCAATTGGGTTTGTAGTGAACCAAGTTAAATAAGATAAGACAATAGAACAACATGAGAATGTAAGAATACTGAATGTGGATCCAAACTTTATAACTAATGTATAGAACCAAAAAAATATATAATCATCACGCTTTTATTTAATTATAGTGTATATTATTTTGTAAATTTTACTTCATATTGAAAATATTTCGTAAAATTTATATTAAGAATAGGTATCAAAATCAAGCTTCGGGGATAGTTCAATGGTGATCAAAGTAATGTAAGACTGTGGTAACTAAGAGATCCAAGATTCAAATCCTCCAGTTGTAACTTAACTTATAGAGAAGAGGAAACACTATAAACCATAGAAGTTATTGATAGCTTTATGTCGTACAAATTACCAAATTCCTATGAGTTTAAAAAAAATAAAAAAATCTTAAAAAATATATATTTTATTCTCATAAATAATGATTTCCAAACTCTAAACCATTCCCATGAAATTTGGAAAACCATTGTGCTAAGGGTGATGTGCTCACGACGATGAAGGACAATGAGATTTTATATGGTTGTTAGGGGAGAGCCATCACCTTTCCAAGAAGTTTTATGGGACACGGAAGGGAAATCTTCAATCTTTTAACCATAGTCTTGAAATTCATATAGACTTTGACTGTAAATATAGATAGTGCCTCCCCCACAAAGGAAACAATGATTAGACATGCCACGGAGAGGGAGGGCAACAAATGTGTAATGTGTTTGTCTACATACACGAGGACTCTAATTCTAATTTCTAAGCATAGACACCTGAAAATAAAAATATATGCGTAAATACTTGACAAAGAAAACAACGATTAGACATGCCACGCACATACACGGCATGGACGTATTGTGCTCTACGTCAGAGGTTGGTGTGCAAAATTCATACATCAAGACTATGACTTAATTATAGATAAATAGGTAAATACTCGGACAAAGAAGAGAATGATTAGACATGCCACGGAGAGGTGGGGCATAAAATATATTGTCCAAGTCAATGATTGCTTGGTGGGTTTGCTTTAAATCTCCACGGATCTTTAATCAAATATGACTATGACAATATATAGATATAATAGGAGAGGAAATAAGATCTTGACTTAATACCCACGCTTATGAAGGGCAAGGCCAAAGGTAGGTAAGCATGTGCCATCATATTTATCTTTCTTGTACAAGTAAGAGAATGGTTTGCGTTTTTTTTTTGTATTTTTGAAAAATAAAATAGTGCAAAAAAAATTATCATAATGAAATGTATTATTAAATATATTTATTAAATAATGTTTTTTAAATATATAATTTTTGGAAAATAAAAAATTAAATATTGGGAAAATCTATCATAATCTAGTTGTCAAATTAGTAGTGGGGACAATTATTATTGGCTACTATTCGTGAATGTAGGTTTACTAATCACTCTTATTCAAAGAAAATTACGTTACATGAAATTACCAATTGGTAGTTCGTGAGTCAAGATTTCACTCCTACTAGATGTCTATGGGTCTTGGGCCATTAATCTATTTCCTTAAGTTTGAAGAATAATAGCTCTTAGCAAAACAAAAACAATTTTAACACATACTCTAGACCAATTTCTGAAATCACTTAATTCCATGTTATATATTAATTTTTTTATGTTAAATAATTAAAAATAATAATATATTAAGAAATTTGATTTTTTTTTATCTATAAATTTAGATTTAAAATAGATGTAAAATAGTTTATTTTTGATATATTATTATATACATATATAGTTATTTATTTCTTTCCCACTAGGTGTAGAATAAATAGTGATGGGGTGTATTGTTAAGGAACTATGTGATGTGAAGGTCACCGGATCGAAACTTCGTGGGAAAAAAATCCATCCATGTTAAGGATTGGTGTGGCCCAGGTCGAGTGCAATCCCTGAGTGACTTTGACGGCTTAAGTGCCCCCAGTTTCTCAAGCCAAAGGTTAAGCTTGCAGTCATCTCAAAACTCACTCAACTTAGCAAACAAAAAAAATAGTTATTTATTTTCTACTTAATTATTTAATATAGTGTTAGGTTATATGAAAACATATTTCCATAGTGCACTATAAAGCATCTCGTTTATTCTAAACTTAAAAATAAAAAGAAATGAATAACCAATTACGAAAACAACATTAAAAATTCTCCTTTAATGCTTGCAATTTTAGTTGAAATGAATGCATTTTTTTCTTTCCCTTCACTGAAAGTTCTTGCCACCAACCTATAACTTTATCAATAAAATTTGGATCACGTAACCAGAAAACAAAATGATTCATTATTTGGGGTTTCCTTTAAGTCTAATTTCAGTTGTATTGGCCAATGATCTGACCCAAGAGAAGGCAATATATTTTCCTTTACGAGAATATCCCTATGCAAGACTTATTTTGTGATAAGAAAATGATCTAAAGGATTGACTATTTGATGTCTTCCACCCCTTCTATTATTCCAAGTAAAAATACCATTAATAGTAGGTGTATCTACTAACTTCAATTGTTCAATAAGATTGTTAAAGGTGTCAGAGATCAAGTCAAGCTTACTTATGCCTCCTTTTTTTTCGACAGGGACTAATTGAAATTGAAATAAGCCCCTAAAATCCATAATAAATATGGAACACACCTTCCATGAAATAAAATTTGATGTAAAAATTGTGGTTTCTCTAACAACATGAGGGGTCCATATACCATTGTTAAAGCCATTAGGTCTTTTGTGCCCAAATACTGAAAATAACCAGTTATTATGCGAGAGCTTGCCACCGAGTATGGGAAGACAACCTCCCAGGGATTCCATAAGATAACCAATCCTCAAGAACTACCTTGTGCATCTAATTCCATGAATTAACAACTCTTCCAACAAAAATCAAGGTTTTCTGTCAATTTATCCCCTAATAGTTTGGTTTCCTGTAAAATCACCATTGTTGGCTTTATTTTTTAATTTGATCCTACAAATATCTTTGTTTTCCTTTGCTATTAAGGCCTTTAATATTCCATGAGAGGAATTTCATTGAGAAAGCTTTCTAGTTGGAGGGAAAAAGTCAGGATCAACATAGCCTGACCAGATTTCACGAGCTCCTCTCTCGCATGTTGCAGTTGGTATCGTTTAGTTATGTCCCTTTCGTTTCATGTCTCTAACCAGGTTTTTAACTAAAATATCTTTGCCTTTCTCCCTAAATTATTTTATAGAGTATATGCCTTGTTCATTCAACAATTGCTTATGTTTTTTGTTTTTCCATTCAATAAGAGCCTTCACGTAGTGTTATCTTTTCTCTTAGACAAGTCCACCAGATCTCCCTTCACCCATTCCTTAAGAAGATAAACTAAAACATTTTCCTCCTCGGTCAAGGAATCATAATTTTATTTTGTTAACTGAGAAACATCCGTAATGCCTGGTAAGACAATAACACCTACTTTATCATCGCCTCCTCCTTCATCCTCTGGAAGGAGGAAAGATGACAACAAGAGGAACTTTTATGGAAAAAAAAATCTAGAGTACATTGGATAAGAGTAGGTGAGCAAAACCCTAAGAATTTTCATAATTCCATGTTGCAATGATGGAAAATAATAGGATTTTCTTTGTGTTGGGGTCATATGGTAAGCAGAAAATCCTTCACATAGAGATAGAGAAAACATTAATCCATTATAATCAAACCATTTTATCTAAAAACTCTTTCGAGTGACAAGCACATATAAGCCAAATAATCATACGTATACCTAAAATTATATCTAATGAGTAGAATATAGCATTGATGCAACCCATATGTTTTCAAAAAGTGGAAATGATAGTCGCGGGATTGGAAAAAAACAGTGTCGAGACCTGATGTGTTCACCTCGGATTTATATCAAGCTTGATAGTCCTTTATGGGTCAGGAGATATATGAGGTAGTGGAAGAATTTAGACAAACGTAGTCTGTATGGGGAGGTCATAATGTGACTTTCATTACATTGGTGCCTAAACATGGTTGCTTAGAGGATCCTAGTGGCTTTCGACCTATAGTTTTATGTGATGTCATCTACAAAGTCATCT
Source organism: Pinus albicaulis (assembly GCA_034641835.2). NCBI lineage: Eukaryota > Viridiplantae > Streptophyta > Pinopsida > Pinales > Pinaceae > Pinus > Pinus albicaulis. The sequence goes on along the minus strand of CM076573.1, from coordinate 845,042,748 downwards.
CTATAGTTCTATTCAAACGTCTAAAACCCTTACTCTCTATCCTTATTTCACCACAACAAACAGGCTTCGTGGAGGGAAATTAGATCATTGATGGTATTCTAACAACTCAGCAAGTTATTCATTCCCTTAAATATATGAAGAAACCAAGTATGTTGATTAAATTATACTTGTCAAAGGCTTATGATTGTCTCAGTTGGGATTGTTTACTCTAGGTTTTAGATGCATTTGGTATTTCTCAGCATTGGATATCATGGGTTTTTTTATCTTATTTCATCCCCTTTCTTTTTCAGTAACCATTAATGGTTAATCAATATGACATAAAAACTGAAAGAACTGAGTGCGAGAGACTGTCCATGGATATATAGGGTTTCCTTCTACCCAACGACAAGAGCCAACCAGGGCTCCTTCCCCTCTATCATGCGGCATCATCCCCGCTCTGTGAGTAGAGCATAGGCTGACATTCATGGTGGGTCATGTTGGGGGGGCAACCAACCCCCCCTGCTGGTGGCTTACCTGCTAGCAAAGAATCTGAGGGCCCTAACTTTGTCCCTCAAAATGACAAGGAAGACCGTTTTAACCCTGCAGGAACACCAAAACCCCTGACAGGAGAGCAAAAAGAAAAAAATGAGCAGAGGAAAGCATCATCCTCCACATGCATTCCTATCACAGCTGACAGGCCCAAGATCTATCTCCCTACTCACCGCATCAATAGCTGAATACAATACATGAAGGACCATGCACTCATTGGCAAATTCATTGGCTTTTGGCCCACAAAGAAAGCCCTCCTGGGCTAGATGACATCAAAATGGAAGCCCAAAGGGAAAATCTCCCTCCAACTATGTCCAAAAGGATTCTTCAATATAATTTTTACATGCCTAGAGGACAAAAACCGAATCATGGATGGAGGACCATTCTTATTCAACTCTGCTAGCCTATTCCTCGGGAACAAGGTAGAAAGATTCAACCTAGACAAAGAGGAATTTAACTGGGCTCTAGTCTAGATAGACTATATTCACTCCCTTAGGATTAATGGGATGAACTATCCCTCAAAGACATTGGAAATCATCTAGGAGAATTCATAAAAAATACAGAAGAAACCAAGCTCAATTGATACATAACTTATGCCAGGATCTGCATCTACATGCCAAAGCCCTCCCCGATTCAGAAATTCTGTTCCATGATGATTTTGAATGGCTTCAAACTATTGATTATGAACAATTTCCTTTTCAATGTTGTAAATTTCATTAGAATGGGCACCTCTTCAGAGATTTCCCTCTCAATCAGCCTCTGAAACCCTACCCATCTTTGGACAACATATATCCCGACGGTTTCACCAAGATTACAAATCATGAGCCCCCTACAAGAAAATCCACCTCAGCTCCCAACACCTCATGCCCTGCCTCCAGTAAAAGTTTTTATGTTCTAGCCAACCAAGCCTCCAAGGAAGGCCCCTCCTCAGATCCTCCTGAGTAGGCCTTAAAGCCTATCAATCCCACTCTCGATTCAAACCAGACACAATCTGCACCCCTTCATCCGTATACCTCCCCTCCCCTGACGCTAATCTGACCCAGTAATTGCATGGAAATAAAGCCAACAAAGGGAATAATTTTGAACAGGAGCAGCCATCCTCCATGGATAAAGAACCAGAAAGCATTGACTTCGGTGAGCTTGATATCTTACACTTGGAGGAAGCATGTAAAAGAAAAAAATATCACATGATCCCCTCTCAGCATATCCAATTCCTTGAGGAAGTCCTCACTAAAGCCCAAAAAATTCCAACTCTTGGCATCTAGGGGGGCACCATGCTAAACACAAAAAATATCATGGAGTCCAGAAAAAGAGGGCGACGCACGGATCTGCAAGACCTTATCCTGCTTGGAGGAAAAATCATTGAATCGAGACGGTATCCCAAGCTGACCAGGTTCTATACTACCATTCCACATTGTTCTCAATGAAGCTCATATCATGGAACATTAGAGGGCTCAATAGCCCATCAAAGCATCGACTGATCAAGAATATAATCACGCAAGAAAAACCCACTATTTTCTTTATGCAAGAAATCAAATGCTCCAGCACTAATATGAACTCTATTATATCTCGATTATGGAATGGTTGCAACACCATTGATGTTGACGGTATTGGGGCCTCAAGAGGTCTAGAAATTGCATGGAACCCTCTCCTAATTACCCTAACCAATCTCAAAAATTCATTCAATCTTCTTTCCATCTTCTTGGAACCAAAATTCATGGCCATCTCACCAATATATACTTCCCCCAAGCTATAGCCCAAAAAATTGAAATTTTGAACTCCATAGAGCATCTTAATTCTCATCATACCTACCCTCTCTAGGTACTAGAAGGTAATTTCAATATTATCACCAATCTAGAGGAAAAACGAGGAGGGCGCCTCAAGCTCGAGGTAGACAGCCACAGATTCAAAGAATTCATACAGAAAAACCAACTAATTGATCTCCAAAATTCCAATGGAATCCATACTTGGAACAATCGCAGAGGAGGATCCCATCATATTGCTTCACGCCTTGACAAATTCCTCATCTCGGACAACTCCATATATCTCAGAGGTGATATCATCTCCACCATCCTTCCAGCCTCAAGCTTTGATCATTGGCCCATTCAGTTGCAATGGTCACGTCCCAAGGTAGCAAGCAAAAAACCTTTTTGATTTGAGTAGTTCTGGTTCAGTCATCCTGGCTTCAAGGAGATGGTCTGTTAGTGTCCCGCGATTTGGCAGATTGGCTAACCAAATGACAAGGTAACATCAGACCAGTCTTTGGAGTACTAGGACCTCGCCTTCCTAGAATCAGAGAGGGCTCTCTCTATTTTGCGAAGGATGTGAACTTGCTTGCTTTGGATGATTGATTTTAGGCTAGTTGTTTAAGTACAGTTTGTTTGTTTGTTTTGGGTTGGGGTAAGCTGATTAAGTAGGATAGGTGGAATGAGAGAATATCAAATCAATAGGGCTATGGGATCAAATGAAGTCTAGGGTGTCTAAATTATGAAGCAGAGTGTATTGCAGGGCTGATTTAGAAATGTTAATTGATCCTTTAGGTGATGTATGAGGTGAACATTAAGTTTGGTGAAAAAACTAAGAGGTCTTATACATCTATAATTTGAAGCAATAACTCATGAGGTATGGAAAACCATTAATCTCTATGAACAATAGTCCAACTGATAAACATACAAGATGAACAATCCAGTGGTACATAGAAGCATTAAAACTCCTAACTTTAGAAATCCACCTTCACCTTTTTGAGAAAACACATAAGATAAACAAACAATTCAATATAAGGAGAGGGAAATTTGAAACAAGTTGATGAGCATGGGCAAAGGGCAAGATCGAAACAAGAACTCTTTGCATTAACCTAATCAATCAGTATTCCATAGGAAAGTTTCACAATAAGTTTTTGAAAACTTTAAATAAGGAGGGCATGCCATGAATCATATTTATAAGCTAACATACCAATCATTCATGAAACAAAGAACAAGTTTTAGTGGGCCTAAGGAGCAATCAAGAATTCCTTCAGATGACTAAAAGAAGAAAATATCAAAACTATAGCAAACAGGAGGTTTGAGGTGCTTCCATGAGCATATCTCAACCTATACTTTTTTGATCTATAGCAAGCAAGAAGAATGAAACAAAATGAGGACAAGAAAACACTAAAAAGTTAGAAAAACATCACCATTCACCAAGTTATGGAATCCTACAACCTAACTTCTCCAACATCAAGCCACACAAGCCATTCATTCACTTCATAAAACCAAATATATTCTCCAAGCTCATAAACCATGTATTGCTCTATAACACATCAAGTCCCAACTGTTTACAATGAATCCTCATGGCTTATATAACAAGCAAGGAGGAAGAGAGCTCACTAGAGCATCTAGAAGCCTATTGGCCAAAAACAAATATCCTAACTTGTCCTTGAGGCCTTGCAAGGTCCAAGGCACAAAATATCTTTTCCGGACTAAAATAGAAAAAACATTGACTTTTAGGCTCTGAAATACATGAGGAAATTTTCCTAACGCACATTTTCTCAATTACACACAGGAACACAATAGACTGTCTCAAAAACTTGAAAATTTTCTAGGAGCGCAGTTGTTGGGTGTGGAGCTTGATTATCTTGTTTACTTTGTATCACAGCATTGGACCCCTGTACCTTAAATGGGGTGGCAACGCCGCCCGTAATTAATCGCTGCCGTGAGGGGTCCACAGGGGGGCGGCAGCGACTTTATGGAGACCCCCCTGGCGGGGGGTTTCGGGGGCAATGCCCCCGAAGCTAAAAATAGATGTAAAATTTCCTTGTAAAAGTATAGTAATTTCTAGTCAATCTGGGCTCTTCATTAGGCAAATGAACTAACGGTAGAAGTTATGTTTAGTTTAGGGTTTTTTTCCCTAGAAGGAAACCCCTCGCTTTTATGAGGGTATTGTATTGTGGCTGTGTATTGTATGTGTGTATTCTCGGAGTGAGAAATAGAGAGGGAGACTGTGAGAGAGAACAAAGGATATTACAACGGATCTACTGTAGGTTTTGCCTCTTCATTTTGCTGGATAATAAAAAGGAAGGACTGGTTGTTCGGGGTAGACATAGCCCAAACTGGGTGAACCGCGTATATCTGTGTTTCTCTGGTTTTATGTGTTTTGTGTGCTTGTATTTTCCACATATTTTATGTGTTTCATTGCTTTGTAATATATAATTTTCTAACAACCGGTATCAGAGCCGAAGGTATATTTGGCTGATAAACTCGCAGGAAAGAAGGGTTCCTGGTTCGAGTGGGAGCAATGGCAAAATATGGTAAGTTTAGGGTTGAGAAATTTAACGGCCAAAACTTCCCATTGTGGAAGATGCAGATGGAAGATTATCTGTATCATAAATATTTGTACCTACCATTGAGCGGGAAAACAAAGAAGCCAGCGGCCATGACAGATGCGGAATGGAACATTCTCGATAGAAAGGCACTTGGAACAGTACGGTTGTGCCTTGCAGTGTCAGTCGCCTTCAATATTTCGAAGGAAACAATGACAGAGGGTTTGATGCAGACGTTGGAAAAACTATATGAAAAACCCTCGGCCTCAAACAAGGTATTTATTATGAAACGACTATTTAATATGAAGATGTCGGAAGGTGGATCTGTTGCAGACCATTTAAATGATTTTAATACAGTTACCAGTTAGTTAAGTTATGTAGGGGTAAAATTTGATGATGAAGTTAGAGCTCTGTTATTCTTGTGCTCATTTCCAGAGAGTTGGAATGGTTTAGTAATGGCCATTAGTAACTCTGTCTCTGGATCTAGTACTTAAAGTTTGATGATGTTGTCACTGCTATCCTTAGCGAGGAAATGCGACGGAAAAGCTCAGGTGAGACATCGGGTAATGCTTTGAGTGCAGAGTCTAGGGGAAGGAGAATGGAAAGAGGAAAGAGCTCGGGATATTGCAGTAAATCAAGGAAAGGTAGATCCAAGTCCAAATCGGGGATAGTGTGCTGGAAATGCGGAAAGAAAGGACACCTAAAGAAATACTGTAGATCTCGGAAGGGAAAAGAAGGAGATACACAACAAGAAAACAATCATGAAGCAAATGTGACAGGTGATGTGTTACAAGATGCTTTGATTCTTTCTTTCGAAAATGTTATTGATTCCTGGGTAGTCGATTCAGGGGCCTCATTCCATGCCACACCTGATAAGAAATATTTTCATGACTATGTTCAAGGAGATTTTGGACAAGTTCGTTTGGGTGATGATAAACCCTGTAAAATTGTTGGAATGGGTAAGGTTCTCGTAAAATAGCAAAATGGAAACCAATGGCTATTAAAGGAGGTAAGGCATGCTCCAGATCTAAAGAAAAATATGATTTCAACAGGGTAGTTAGACGGTGAAGGTTGTGTGACAACTTTCACAGATAAAGCTTGGAAGGTCACCAAAGGAGCCCTGGTAATAGCAAAAGGCGAAAAGGTTGGTACATTATATTTATGCAATGGTATTTATAAATCTGTTAATGCTTTAACTTCCAAAGGAGCAGATGCAGCATTATGGCATCATAGGGTCGGACACATGAGTGAGAAGGGGATGAATATTCTTCACTCAAGAAATTTGCTGCCAGGTTTGAAGAATGTTGATTTGGATTTCTGTGAAAATTGCATTTATGGAAAACAAAAGAGAGTCAGATTTCTCAGAGTTGGGAAAGAAAAGAAGAGTGAAAAAATGGAGCTTGTGCATACAGATGTATGGGGACCTGCTTAGGTATCATCTCTCGGTGGCTCTCGCTATTATGTTACATTTATTGATGATGCAACTAGAAAAACTTGGATTTATTGTATTCAAAATAAATCTGATGTATTTGATACTTTTAAGAAATGGAAAGCTTTGGTTGACATTGAGACAGGAAATAGGTTGAAGTGTCTCAGATTAGATAATGGAGGTGAATATTGCAACAAAGAGTTTTATAGGTACTGTTCAGAGCATGGAATTCGTAGAGAGAAGATAGTTCCAAGAACACCACAAGAAAATGGTGTGTCAGAAAGGATGAACAGAACAATCATGGAGCGTGCAAGGTGCATGAGATTTCATGCAGGATTGCCTTTACAATTTTGGGTAGATGTTGTAGATACTGTTGTTTATCTAATAAACAGAGGGCCTTCAATTTCCTTGGATGGTGGTATTCCAGAGGAAGCATGGACAGGTAAAAAGGTAAACTACTCTTTTTTAAAGCCTTTTGGTTGTGAGGCCTTTGTCCATATTAATAAAGAAAACAGAACAAAGCTTGAGGCAAAATCAAAGAAATGTAACTTTATTGGATATGGTGCTAATGATTTTGGTTATCGCTTATATGATTATGAAAATCACAAAATCATTAGGAGCAGAGATGTAATATTCAATGAAAAGGTCTTGTATAAGAATCAGTTGTAGGAAAAGAAACAGGAAAAAGAAAGCAAGGAATACATAGTTCTTGATGAGATAACTAAAAAAGTAAAGGTGCCTGAAAATAATAATAATCAACAACCACAGCAGCAGCAACCACCACAACAGCAACAGGCACCTCAAACACCTGAAAGTGGTGTTAGAAGATCTACCGGGATAAGTAGACCCCCTGAACGATACTCTCCTTCATTATATTATTTATTGCTGACTGATTCTGGTGAACCTGAATGTTATGAAGAAGCAATGCAGGTTGAAAGTAGGAAGAAGTGGGAGCTAGCCATGGAAGAAGAGATGGACTCCTTAATGCATAACCAAACTTGGGACTTAGTCAAGTTGCCTGTAGGTAAAACTGCATTGCAGAATAAATGGGTTTACAGGCTGAAGGAAGAAGATGGAGGAAAACAGAGGTACAAATCTAGACTTGTGGTGAAGGGGTTTGCACAGAAGAAAGGTATTGATTTTGATGAAATATTTTCTCTTGTTGTTAAAATGAATTCAATCAGAACTGTTTTAAGTCTTGTAGCAGCGGAAGATTTACATCTTGAACAGTTAGATGTAAAGACAACATTTCTCCATGGAGATTTGGAGGAAGAGATATACATGCAGCAACCAGAAGGATATGAGGTAAAAGGGAAAGAAAAATTGGTGTGCAGGTTAAAGAAGAGCTTGTATGGCTTAAAACAGGCTCCAAGGCATTGGTATCTAAAATTTGACAAGTTTATGTCTGAACAAGGTTATACTAGATGTCACTCTGATCATTGTGTTTATCTAAAAAGGAAAAATGATGGCAGCTATATTATATTGTTATTGTATGTAGATGACATGCTTGTTGCAGGTTCTAACATGTAGGAAATAAATGTGCTCAAAATAAAATTGGCAAATTCATTTGCAATGAAGGATTTGGGAGCTGCAAAACAAATCCTTGGTATGAGGATAACTAGAGACAGGAAAAATCGCAAATTAACACTGTCTCGGAATGAGTACATAGAAAAGGTGTTGAAAAGATTTAATATGCAGAATGCAAAACCAGTTAGTACACCTTTTGCTAGCCATTTCAAACTTAGTAAGGAGATGTGCCCAAAGACCCAAGAAGACATGGATTATATGTCTAATGTTCCATATGCATCAGCAGTTGGAAGTTTAATGTATGCAATGGTCTGCACAAGGCCTGATATTGCACATGCAGTGGGAGTTGTAAGCAGGTATATGAACAATCCAGGAAAAGAACATTGGATGGAAGTAAAATGGATTCTCAGATATTTGAGAGGTACCACAAATCAAGCATTATGCTTTGGTGGTTCAAACATTGCTCTACAGGGATATGTTGATGCAGATATGGCAGGTGACAGAGATAATAGGAGGAGCACTACAGGATATGTATTTACTGCAGGTGGAACAGCTGTCAGTTAGGTTTCAAAAATCCAAAGTGTTGTTGCACTTTCAACAACAGAAGCAGAGTATGTTGCTGCTACAGAGGCTAGTAAAGAAATGATTTGGTTACAAAGGCTTATGGGTGAATTGGGTAAGAAGCATGATATGGGCACGTTATATAGTGATAGCCAAAGTGCCATTCATATTGCAAAGAACTCAACATTTCATTCCAGGACTAAACACATACATCTCAAGTACCATTTCATACGGTCAGTATTGGAAGATGGAGAGTTGAAGCTGGAAAAGATACACACTAGCCAGAATCCTGCAGATATGCTAACAAAAGTTGTAACCGGGGAGAAACTGAGAACATGCTCAGTTTCAATTGGTCTTCAAGGATGACGATGAAGATGAGAAACAGCCAGGTCCAAAGAGGAGTCATTGTCCAGCAAATGAAGCAGCGATGGAGTTGCTACAATCAGTCTCCAAGTGGGAGATTGTTGGGCGTGGAGCCTGATTATCTTGTTTACTTTGTATCACTGCATTGGACCCCTGTACCTTAAATGGGGCGGCAACGCCGCCCGTAATTAATTTCTGCCATGGGGGGCGAAAATGACTTTATGGAGCCCCCCCTGGTAGGGGGTTTCGGGGGCAGTGCCCTCAAAGCTAAAAAAAAATGTAAAATTTTCTTGTAAAAGTATAGTAATTTCTAGTCAATCTGGGTCATTCATTAGGAAAATGATCTAATGGTAGAAGTTATGTTTAGTTTATGGTTTTTTGCCCTAGAAGGAAATCCCTCACTTTTATGAGGGTATTTTATTTCGGTTGTGTATTGTATGTGTGTATTCTCAGAGTGAGAAATAGAGAGGGAGACTGTGAGAGAGAATAGAGGATATTACAGCAGATCTGCTGTAGGTTTTATCTCTTCATTTTGCTGGATAATAAAAAGGAAGGACTGGCTGTTCAGGGTGGATGTAGCCCAAATTGGGTGAACCACATATATCTGTGTCTCTCTAGTTTTATGTGTTTTTTGTTCTTGTATTTTCCGCATATTTTATGTGTTTCATTGCTCCGTAATATATAATTTTCTAACAGCAGCACCAAAAAAGGTCTTTTTGCAACAGAGTTTTGGAGGCCTTCCCGATGTCGGAAAAGCTCCGTGATGGCCCGTTGGAAAGCTGTGGATGTATATTTTCCAAATATACCTTTTTTCCCTCAAAAATACCTCTAAAAGTTTCCCAAAAAGTGGAAAAATTCAAAGCTTCCAGGAGTGCAGCACCTGCTCAAAAAAGAAGGCAGAAAGGTGAAAAATTGGGTGATTTTGACCCTTTTGGGGGACCAAAACAACTCCAATTGAGCTAAAAATTGGTGAGCATACTCCTCTCATGATGGGGAATCCAAAAATGTAAGATAATCCCTCTGAATATGCCCTAGGAAAAAGCGCAGCACCAAGGGTGTTGCGATCTTAGGCTTGAAAATTTGCAAAAAACAAAAACTTGTTCAATTCTCCCCAAATTTTGTATGTAGGTGCCTCAAGGGTCTTTAGAGGCCTTTAAAGAAACATGGGCCAAAATACCAAGCCTAGATTGGTCTTTTTCATCATTTGGTGCTGGGCCCTCATCTTGGGCAGTTTTGAGCTTTTGCCTTGCAAAGTGATTTCTTCGTTTGTAATGCTTATTCATCCTTCTTTGCAAGCTCAAGTCTTTGTTGGCTTTCTCCAATTTGGCCTCTAGATGTGGATTGGCTCTCTCAAGCCATGCTTCCTTGTTATGCTCAATTTCCATGGCAAGGAGTTCGGTGAGGGGAAATTGTTGTGCTTGGTTTGATTCTTCCTCTTTTTTCTTTGCCAATGCTCTCCTAAGACCCATAGTGTTAGGTCTCTTTCTAGCTTTCCCCTCTTCCTCATCATCTTCCTCATAGGTGTCTATGTATTCCTCCAACTGCACTTGCGACCTTTGAGCTTATTTCCTATATTTTAGCTCCCTTTTTTTATAGATGGCCAGCTGGCCACTCATTTGTTTGTTCTGCACTTGGAGGAAATGAATGAGATCCTTTGATCTTTCTAGCTCAGCCTCCAAGTCTTTAATCTGTGCATTCCAGTCTTGTAGAAGGGATTTCACTATCCTTGTTTCATTTCCTCATCATTGTCTATGTGAATGAGTTCAAATTCTCTTTCTTCCTCATGATTTTCTTCTTCCTCCTTTAATTTTTGTTTTCCTTTGTCCTTCAATGGTTTTGAGGAGGAGGGCATGGCCCCTTTCCTTTTGGAGGCAGCAAACACATGCCTCCTTCCTCTTTGATAAGTGATGGTGAAAGGTGCCATAATCTCTTCTTGCAAACTTTGATCATTTAAAATCTTAGGACTATCTTCCCCTTGAACAATTCTCTCTATTTGTAAATCCTCCCTACCTTGCTCTGGGCTATCCCTTTGATCAACATTTTCAACACCCTTCATGGTTTCATCACTAACAGGACCTTCAAAACTGCCATGTTCTATTTCTGCATTGTTAGAGGCGCCTGTGTTGGTAATTTATTTACTTTAATGACTGTCCTCCTTTTAATCTTTAGGTCCATTGTCTTCATTGTCAATATCACTCTTTATATCACTGTTAACACCATTTGTAGTGTCAATGCTTTGGGCACCTTCATTAATCTTTTCATTATTGTGAGAATCATTCCCTTCTTCATTAAATGAGTTCCTTTGACTGATTTATTCTTCACTGCCCTGTTTATTGTCTTCATTACTTGGCCCTTTGTCATCATTTCCTTGCTTATTGAAAACAATTTTAAAATCTATTTATGGGTTTCCCTTGTCATTTTTTTCACCGTCATGGCTTTCTATTGCTTCCCCACCACTGCCTGCTGTAGTGTTTTCATTGTCATTTCCATCTTCACAAGACCCACTGACTGGACTTGTTAGCTCATCATGGGATTTAGTGATCAGAACTTTGCTTTCTTACCCATTGTCCTTTTCTTGAGAGGCTGCCTTTGTTTTTGTTTCTTTAGAGCCTTATTCTTCATTATGAGACCCATTTCTTTGGATCCCTTGACCATCATCTGTATCACTGCTTCCACCTCTATTTTCTACTTCATCTACATCCTCATCCCAGCTACTGCTTTGACTGTTTTTCTATTGTCCATTTCTACTTTCTTCTTGGCCATCTCCCTCTTCTTCATTTTCTTATTCATCTTCATCATCTTCATCATCTTCTCCCTCACTCTTTTGTTCATTATCATCACTCTCTCCCTCATCTTCATCATCTTCTTTCTCATTGTTTTATTCATGATCATTACTTCTTTCTTCAAGGCCTTCATCATCCTCTCCCTCATTGCTTTCTTCATCATCACCACTCTCTCCCTCATCTTCATTATCTTCTCCCTCATCTTCCTCATCTCCTCCCTCACCTTCATTATCTTCTCTCTCATCTTCATCATCTCCTCCCTCACTGTTTTCTTCATGATCAGATTTTTTAGGGGAAGGCAAATGAGGAGGGTCTGTTTGAGGGAATAATTTATGTGAAGAAGATGAACCAAGGTTAGTGGAGGGTGATGGAGGCAAGTGAGGAGGATTTTGAGATGATGATGGCATAATTTGTAGAGGGATGGGCTGTGGAGTTGTGAAATCATCATGGGTGATAAAAACCTCCCAGGGAATGCCTTTTTGTTCTAGCTGGTATGAGACAATTACTTTCATGAGGGAATGGTGAAAGAGGCTTGACATTTGTTGGGATGGAGACCTTTTTTGCATGATGGAGGGCATTTTCTCAATGCTTTTGCGAAGGTAGTAGGGCATTTGTAGTAGCTTGGTTCTGGTGAAATGCATGAGGAGTCTAATATGATAGGAATAGACTCTAGAAAACCTACCTTCACAAGTGAAGTATTTCATGATAATATTCATGAGGAGGGTATATTTATCCAATAGATGAGAAAAAGGGAAAATAATTTTACAATCAGCTTGAAAACTAGGTTTTAAGAATGGATGATAATGGCTTAAGTCAAGATGCTTCTGTTTAAAACATCTTTCTCCTATGTCAGGTATTCCAGTGGCCTCAGAGATGGCCCTGGTGGTTAACTCAAATCTTACCCCTGCTAGATGTACTTTATGCTTGTGAAGTTTTAAGGAAAATAACTTGATCAACTGAGGGTGACTTTTTATCTCTTGCACTTTGTTACAGAACTCATAGCACCCTAACTCTTGGAAACATGAAAGAATAGAAGGGGAAGTTGTCAAATTTGCAGTGCTTATAGGTTCAAACCTATTGGGCATTCCTCCTTTCTTCTGCTATTTTCTTTGACTTTGTCTCTTCATTTAGGTCAACACTCTCTTCTTGAGACATGGTGTTTTTCTTCACCCCTGCCTCAAACCTTTAAGGAGAAATGATTTGCTAGTAAAGTAATCTAGAAAAAGGGGTCAAAGATATGTTGAGTTTTCTAGCAAGGTCAAGATACTTAGCAGAGAGTAGGTTAGGTTCCCTTTTTCAATTTTTCCCTATGCTTTCTTTGACACAAATTTTAAACCTTCTTGGCGCCCTTATCTCTTGTAAAATCATGAAGAAGTGATAATAGTGAAAAATACCTCTTAAAAATGACTTCCACAGCACAAAACCGGCTTTGCTAAGTTTTCTGGGCAATCTAGGCACCTCTGAACAATTTTTTAGGCAATGCTGCATTTTTGTGTTAGGAGCGCAGCATCTTGGGCAGGCCTGAATGAAGTTTCATTCAACGTTGCACGCCCATGGCAGGAGCACAACATCCTAGGCAGATAGGCCTACATGTAGAGTCGGGCGGCAGCTGGGCGCAGAGGTAAATGTGCAGCACTTGTTGGCCTGGGCGTCATGAATGCAAATTTGTACAAGGTTTGCACGTAGATTCAGGAATCGAGCGGTGGAGGAAATGGCTAGAGTGTAGCACTGGGTGGGTGGCTTGGGGAAACGTTTGAAAACAACGGTAGGAGCGCAGCACCTCCAGGTGATCCTGCACGTGTGCGAGCCCTCCTTCTACATGTCGGAAAAAACTGCAGGAGCATAGCGCAACCCTACAGGCGCGCAACCCGTAGTAGAAAATTGCACTGGATGAGGCTATAGGCACGCAGTGTCCACTTACAGGAGCGAAGCACCAGGAATTTTTTTCCCGAGGATGCCTTTGGAAGCTGAAAAACTGCACTCTGTCTTGCAAAAGGTCGAATGAGGGGGGGAAAAGAGGAGTTATTATGCTTTATACTCTTTTTGAAATAATTAAATTTGAAAACCCCCTTTCTAAAGTTACTTTGCACCTTTTCTTTCTTTTGCCTCCTTTCCCTTCACTAATACCTATGACTGTCTTTTTACTATCCCTTCTTTAACCATTGTCTTTCTTAGCACTTGGGAAATTGGTTAGATGTATGATGGCTCATGATTTTTTTGGAAATGTGCAGACTAATTTAAAACTATATTTGCCTTCTTTTAGGCATTGTGAACATGCCTTTGACTACTTGTTTGTAAGAAATCAAACCTTTGAAGTGATGTTTTGTCTCCTTCAGTGAAGTGGCATATAATGTTTCAATATCCCTTTCTTTGAAATCTTTATACCTATGAATTTTTCTTTTGATCAAATGGAGTTGGTTTCTTTTTGCCCAATCTTAGAAGATAGTTAGGACTTCTTTCAAAACCCTATGTTGTTGATGAAGGAGGTTCTCTTTGCCGCTTATCATGCCCATTTTGTTCATTCTCCTAATTTATGAGCCTTTAGGGATATTTAGAAAAACTAACAAGGCTGCCTTCAAAGCCTTCCAAGACAACATTATTTTGAACTTATTACTTATGCCTAATAAATTTTGTAATGCTTATTTGGAGGGTTGGAGGAAATTCTTTAACTTTTTTAACCCAAATACTTTTCCACTGCTTGGTCAAATCAGTCATGTATTTGCATTATCAACAAAAACACACCTATTTTTTTCTTCATGAGGTTGTGAGTGTTTTTCTTGATTCTTGTCTTACTCTTTTCCTCACCTCATGGCTTATCTGATAGTTTTCTTGGTATTTTTTTAGGAATGTGGCAAAGGGAATTTGTCCCTATACTAGCTTCTTGCTTGAGGCCAAAAACCCTTTCAATGATCTCTTTGACTGTTTGAGTAATGCGGCTTATGTGCCATTGACCTTTTCAAATCTGCACAAACCTTTTGATGGGCAGTGCTTCATATCATTTTATCATGAGATCATGATTTTCCTGTAGCCTTCAGTTTTTTGTGCCTATTTATCAACTATAGATGCCTTCATTAGCTCTTTAGGTGTCTTTCTTCGCCTCTGTTATGATTTGGACTAATCTCCAAGGCATTCCTGCAGAAATTCTTAGATATGACAGTCTATTCCTTTGCATATTTGTTGTTCGATCAAGAGGGTGCCTTTGGAGGTTGCTCAAGTACATCTTTAGATAATGATAAACCTCAAATATGTGTTCTCTTGAATTTACCTTTGAGCTCCTATGGAAGTAATGGAATGAAAACCATGATAGTGCATTGACCTAAGAAAATCTATTAGACTTATTCACAAGGTTTTAGAATGGGCTTCTGACTGAAAGTTTGAATCAGGGTTTTGAATGAAGATACAGGGTTTTGATACTCTACTTATGAACCACCATCCTAGACAACTAGACAATTTTTCTTTGCTTCAAAGGGTTTTTTATAAAGGACCTTTGAAAACACCATTGCTTGAGGCAAATGGTGAATAGGGGAAAAATTTTGGTTGTCTTGGCGAGACAAGGGGTGAGAAATAGAGGGCTTAGGCAAAATGAGACAAAGGTTTATAGGCAAGGGTGACAAATACAGAGAGAGTGAGGGAAATTAGTTGAGGATGGGGTTTTTTTTGGATAAAATATTGGCCAGGCTTGACAAGGAAATTAGGATAGTGAAAAAAAATCTGTTTGAGGAGATTTCTAAAACACACATGATTCTTGAATTTTGATTTCTAGAAATCTGAGACAAAGAATTTAGTCATCTAAAACAGGTGAGAATTACTGATGACTAACATGGTCACCGCTTGGTGGAGTAGTATATTCCTTCTGAAGGGATCCAAAATGTTCCAATTCCAACAAAAACTGAAGACTCTAAAAAACCTGCTCAAGTGATGGAATCACTCATCCTTTGGAAATATCTTCAAAAATTAGAAGGAACTAGAAAACCAAATGGCCAATCTTCAGCAACACATCATTTGAGAAGGGTGCACTGATGATTATGCGCTCCAAGAGTAGGATCTAATGTCCACTTGGAAGATCAAAGGTTATAGGAAGAAATTCTATGGAAACATAAATCTAGAATTCGATGGCTCAAAGAAGGGGAAAGAAATACAATATTCTTCCACCGCTCCACTATCCAACGTCAAATACTCAATCGGATTGCAGTCCTAAAAAATGAACAGGGAGACAAGCTCAAGGCACACACTGACATTGAACAAGAATTATTAAACTACTTCAAGGACACTCTCAAAGAGCCCAACACAAACCGCCAACCAGCCATCAAAAAATTTACTCAGCATATCTCCAAAATCATCATGAAGGATCATAATAAAATGTTGTTGCGACCGGGCACGTTGCAAGAGGTGCATCATGAAATGTCACAACTCAAATATGGGAAGGCCTATGGGCTGGGTGGATTCACCTCCAACTTCTTTCACTTCTTTTGGGAGGACATCAAGTAGGAAATCTGGGAGCTGGTTGAGGAATCTAGAAGTATGAACTAGATCCTTTCATTCCTCAACAAAACCTTCGTAGCTCTAATTCAAAATGAGGAACAAGTGTCTACTCCTAGAAAGTACAGACATATTTACCTCTAAAACACTCTCCAAAGTGATCTCCAACGAGCTCAAATCGCTTCTCCCACTGCTCATATCTCCAGAAAAAATGAGATATGTGGAAGGATGTCAAATCCTGGATGGCATAATCCTAACGCATGAAGTCATTCACTTGCTGAAGTTGAGAAACAAGCTAGGTATGCTCCTCAAAATGGATATCTCCAAAACCTTAGATAAGCTCAGTTGGGCCTATATCAGAAACATGCTCTAGGCCTTTGGATTCATCCCTACTTGGATTAGATGGATCATGAGCTTAATCTCCCCCCCCTTCTTCTCCATTCTTGTCAATGGCTCACCCTCTTCCCCCTTCACTCCCTCAAGAGGTATATTTCAAGGTGACCCTCTCTCTCCTTTCCTATTTATCCTCATGGCAGAAGTTTTGGGATGTCTTATTCGCCATGCCATCAACTCTCATTCCCTCTGTAATATCCCAAAACCAAAATTTTCTACAACAATAAGAATACCTTAAGGTATTCCAAAGCTGGAGAATTTAAATTAATCATATTATGTAGTGTATTTGAACACATATCCATCATAGATCAATCACAGCAACAAACTATGCCTTTATACAATGTCACCAAGTGGGGAAAAGTAGCAATTTTAGCCTCAAAAACATTATTTTCTGAAGATTGAGTTATAACAGTGAAAAATAACGATTGTGTCCCTTATAATAGGAAATATAGGACATGCGTGCAAAATATTCTCAGAAACAAAAGCCTTTAGCCTAATTAAACAGGCCTCCCATGCTCAAAACAGCTTAAAATTGACAAAACCCCAAGACTGCAACACACAGAAATTGCTGCATAAGAGACTGCGCAGTCTAATGGAGGTAAAACTTAGAAAATAGGAAGAGAAATCAGATATTCTTATTAAATTACTCAATTAGGCATAAAAACAGAGATCTAATCTCTTTTATACAGATCCAAGAAGACCTAGCAAGGGTTTCTTGACATAAATGATATTCATGAAAGAGCTGCTGCAGATCTGTGGCTGAATCACACTGTGTAGCTGAGGCTCTGCATAAAAATGGCAGAACATGCAAAGAAATTGTTGTATATGATTCCTCTAGCTTTCCCAAAGAGAGGTTGATCCTCCTTGTTACACCATTTTTTGGTCATCTAACCTATTATCATTAGATGGACCCAAGTACACCATGTAAGACCAATTTTACCCTAAGTAAAATTGCTTTCACTATGTAAAATAACTTGATAAACCACATTTATTAGGTTGTTTATGGTCAAAACAGGAAAACCCGAAAGGAAATATTAAACAAACCCATTTTGTTTAATTTTCCTCATGGAATAATTAATTAAACCATAATTTAATTATTATTCCCAGTCATGTTTAACCCAAAAACAAATAAATTAATTAGATAAACCCTTATTTATCTTATTATTTTCTAGGAATAATTATTTAAATCTTATTTAGATAATATTCCTTGTTAAATATGACCAAATCACCCACAAATAATTAAATAAATCATTATTTATTTGATTATCTTCTAACCGCTTCCTTAAAAAGATAAATAAATCATTTATTTGTTTATTTTTGACAAATTAAGGGATTTGACCCAAGTCAAATACCTTTTCCCTCCAACAAATATAATAAAATATTCCATAAAAAGTGGATCTAGATCTGGTTAACCCATGCACCAAGATCTAGAATGACCCAATATTTTGTTATAAATAGGAGGTTTTTCCTACCATTCTTCACCTTTTGTTGCCTATTAGATCACTCTGGATCTATACACTTGGTCACCATTTTCTGCCATTTGCTGTGTGAGCTCCCTTTGAGTTCCATTCTTTGTGTGGGTTTTCTACACCAAAAAGAGAGAGAAATCTTAGATCTGAAGTGCTGAGGACTTCCAAGAACCCATCCCACTGAGGAGAATTGGATACGCCTTCTTGTTTTCCTCCCAGGTGCCCCATTAATATAAAAATTCTTTCAAAATTGTTCTTGTCTTGTCTATTGGTATATGGAGCAAACCCTTATTTTTTCTGCTTAATGTCTTTCCATGCATAGATCTGGTTTTTTGCAGCTCTTTTATGTCTAACTAACCGCAGATCTGAAGATATTGGCAGCCACTTTTCTTGTTAGGGCTATTAGTTATGCGTAGCTAAAGTGGTCCTTTTTCGTACACTTCGACAAAGGATTCATACTAACAAATGGCGACTCCACACGGGTTTTAAATTACGACCGCTGTCGTTTTTCATATTCCTGCATATCCAGCTACTTCAGACCCTAGGGTTTCTTTTCAGCTGTTTATTTTTCCTATTTTTATGTTGTTTTTCTCATATAAAACCCTAAAACATTAAAATTTCTAACTTCCGTGTGTTTCTGGCCCTATTGCGCAGGTAAGCGACACCAGCCGCAACTGAGACGACAACTTTTCTGAAAATCTGCCGCCGAGACAACCGGAACGGGGGGTCACACTTTTTGGCCCATAAACTGCGACCTAGACCTCCAGGTCGCAATTTTCTGCCCCTTTTCTGCGACCTACACTGAAAACAGGTCAGAATCTGCGACCTGCCAGTTTTTCAGTGATTTTTCTGCAATTTTTCTGGGTTTTGCTGCAGCTTCTGTCAGGGTCTTCCAGCCTCTGTCTCAGCCCGCTTTGACCAAGTTCTGATCTATTTTTACTCATCTAAGTGGGAACCTAGCCCCCTAGGGCTTTAGTACCCTCCACTTTTTGTGGAAGAGTTTTAGCTGTTTCAGCCGTCTGTTTTTCAGAGCTTCAACCTCCTTTTTTCCAGATCTGTTACCTCCCTTTTAGATACATTGAAATCAGCTCTTCTACCTCTCAAATCACCTCCTGAAGATTTGTTTGGATCTACTTTTAGGGCCTCCACCTTGCCCCCTCCGTATTTTGCTGATTTCCTTCCTTTTTCCAGCCACCTTGCCTCTGTCTTTTGGCTGTGATCTGCACCTCTTTTCAGCAGCTTTATCCTCTAGATCCCTGTCCCTTTTGACCCTAGATCTATTGGCCTCTTTTTATGTGTGTTTTGACTAGATTTTTGCCCTCTTTTGGAGTAGTTTTGAGAGACCTGCCTTTTTGGGTTAGATTGATGCACGGTTAGCTGTTAAATGTTCTGTTATTTCAGCTTTATATACTGTTCTCTGCAGATTTCTTTTCAGTTATGCAACACACTTTTTCTTGATCTCAAAACGAAAAGGGTTTAAAAATTAAAATTAACGCACACCACACACTGACCCTAAATGAAGAAGCGCCTGGTTAACACCGCCTGGAAAAGACTCTAAAATCAATTGTCACTGCACCTTGTCTGCCCTTGACCTCACTTGATTCTGTCCCTTTCTGCCCTTGTCGGTTTCCTTCTTCCTGTCATCATTGCGCCCCCAAGGCGCCTTTCCCGGAGACTTCTTGACCTTCACCCTCAGTTTCCGGTTGATTGACCTGCTCCACCCCGCCGTCGTCGAGCCAGTCCTCCTTCGAGTCTGCACTCTGACTCCTCTTCTGATTCATCGGGTTCTCCTTCTCCTCCTGGTTCTCCCCCTGCCACCTTCACTATGTCTGGTCCAAGGCCCATCGCTAGCGGTTCTCCCGGCCCTAATGCCGGCCCTACTACTAGCGGAACCACCACCAGAACTACCCCGGCCACCCCCGTGCTGCCGTATATTGTAGGCCTCAGCCTCCTCGATTTCAATCAGTTGATCAATGACCCTATCTGCCATAATGCTAATTGGCCTACTATGCCAACCAAGCTCCCTTCCAACATCCCCAAGTTCGAAGGCCAAGCTGGAGAAGATCCAACCAATCATGTCCGATCTTTCCACATGTGGTGTTCCTCCAATTCCATTACCGATGACTCCATCCGTCTTCGTTTGTTCCAACGCACGCTTACTGGCGAAGCTTCTAAATGGTATGTTGAACAAGCCACCTCTTCCCATACCACCTTTGCGACCCTTGCCCAAGCCTTTTTGTCTTATTTCCAGCTCCCTCTCCGATACGACACTGGCACGGAGCTCTTGACTTCCTTCAAGCAATCCTCTTCAACCCGCCTTTCTGCCCATGTTCAGGAATGGCGCGGCGGCTGAGCTTATGTCGAGCCCACCGCACGCCGAAGATCGGGTTCGTGGTTGGTTCCTTCGCACCCCCTTGGCTCTGTCGGCGAAGATGTCGCCTCCCATTTCCCTCAAACCGAAGAAGCCTCCCTCCAAATAGCCTTGAAATATGACCTGATTTACGCTCAGTCTGGTTATGTTTATACCGTCCTTCCTGACCTCCCCAGGCTCGGAGGCGCTAATGCCCCGGGGGCATCTCATTCCGCCGACGGTATTGCTGGAGCCCTTTCTCATCCGTATGCTCAACCTCCTATGGGCTATGGTCTCCCTCGGGGAGGGGCCAGCACCTCTAGCACTTTTCCGCCTCCAGGTAGCATGTATCCAGGATACGGCATGCCTCATCATTTTTCCCAACCTCTTGCTCACCTCAATGTTGCCCAACCTAACCATTACCCTTATCTGCAACCTGGTGCACTAGCTCCTCCAGCATATGCATTTACACCTCCCTTACCTCCTCCAACCCCGCAACAACACCTATAGCCCCCTCCAGGGCAAATATTTGCACAACAGGGCACGACTAATCCCCCTTCTTCTCAAAGAAGATTGGAGAAAACCGACTCAATACGCCTCTACGGTACCCATGGACCCAATCCCGGTGTTGACCCTACGCGCAACCGGTAACGGAACTCTGCCCAAGCCGGACAGGCCGCTTCGCACAAATAAGCCTTGTTCGTGTTGCGGTGTTTATGGTCATTACACCCACGATTGTCCCCTCTTACCCCAGATGCGGCAGATGTGGGAGTCTCAAGCCACATTTCCCGGACAACACGCCTCCCCTCATGCTCCTCCTAATGTGGCCACTACCCAACCGGTTGTGGTTACTGATACTTTCCCTCAGTAAGGATTCATGGCTACCCAACCGCCTGACAACCAGGTCACCACTCCCCCTTCCCTTTCTGGTTCCTCTAATTACCAGATCCTTATGATGCACTCCGATCCTTCCCCGACCGTCGACCTTCACCTTCAAACTCGGTCTCGCTAGTACCCCAAGCCTCCTGCTCAGTCTGCCCCCGAGCCTCCTTCTTTAGGTTCTACAGAGCCTCTTTCGACATCCAGTGGCCCCTTACATATCCCTCAACTCAAAGTTGAGGTTCATACCAAGATTCCTAAGGGACCCCTACGTCGAAACGCTACTTTTGATCAAGCTGCTCATTCGTATAGTACAGTAGATGATTTGGTGCAATCCCCTGCTACCATTTCCACACTGGAACTCCTCCAATCGTGCCCTTCCCAAAAGAAGGCTCTACTATCTGCCATGGGCGCTGTAGATCCTGCTGATGACCAAATGATTGTTTTCGACGCTACTCAATCGGACCATCCTCCTCTCCCTCCTTCCGTCGCCTTCCAAATCCCAGTCAAAATCCGGAACGCCAACGTTTCCCGGTGCATAATTGATGAGGGGGCATCCACCTACGTGATGTTCGCTTCGGTTTGGAAGCAACTCGGATCCCCTGAGCTGGCCCCTTCCACGATCACGCTTCGAGCGTGGGACGGCCATGCCTCCCAGCCCATTGGCCTGTTTCATAATTGTCCTATCACACTCACCGATAAGACTGTTTGCGTTGACGTCGAAGTCATTGACGCCACGCTAGACTACAACATTCTATTGGGGTGAAGCTACACCTATGCTATGTCTGCTATCCCATCCGCGGTTTTCCGCAAGATGTCTTTCCCCCATAATGGAAAGATAGTCACCATTGACCAGTTAACATATCATGAGCCAAAATCTCAGACCTCACCTGAGATGACCATCTCTTCTGTAGCCAACGAGAAAACCGTCGATTCCTTGACCAGTGTCTCCCCTGGCGTTTACAAAGATTCCTCCCTACTTGGAACTTTTCCTAATCTCCCTCCTCCTCCCATCACTGATCCCAGCTTGTCGAATGTTTGGATGATGCAATCGTCTCAGGCTGCCTGTAAGCGGCCTGCCTCGGCT
The DNA here is from genome assembly GCA_034641835.2 of Pinus albicaulis. Lineage (NCBI taxonomy): Eukaryota > Viridiplantae > Streptophyta > Pinopsida > Pinales > Pinaceae > Pinus > Pinus albicaulis. The sequence continues at coordinate 845,020,603 of CM076573.1, read as the reverse complement.
AGTCAGCAACCTCCCCCTCGCCCTCCGCAACTCGCTCCTAGCCATTCATCTCAGCCAGCCGAACCTCCTCCTTCTGGCCCTCCCCCTATAGCTGGTATCCATCAGCCTCTTTATCCTCCTGGATCGGTTCCCCCTGGCCTTAACCATCTTGAAGTCGTCCCTCCTGGTCATTACCCTGCTGGGAAGATCCCTTTCCTGGCTCCCCCTCCCGGAGTATATTCTGTCCCCGTCATGGCCACCCTCTCTCTCCCTAACTTGACCTTGGGCATACCGGTTTGGTACCTTGATCCCCCAGTTGCCACCCCTCCTGGTCACCCCAAACCCTACATAGCTTTGACACCGGTTCAACCGGTCCCCCTCGCTTCCTCCATTGCCACTGTGCCCCCAACACCTCCACAGGACCCTTCTCCTGTCGTGAAGACTCCCGGGAAGAAAGGCAAAGCCCGCAAGGGGACACCCAAAGACAAGACCACCACGACTGACCCGGTCCCTCCTCCCCCCGCAAAGCCTTGTGCCTTGTGTGATGTCATCGGTCATGCCACCCATGCTTGTCCCGAGTTGCCCCGTATTCAGCCCATGGTTAAAGTCGCGTTCCCCGAGTCTATGGTCCCTGAAGCCTCCATTCCTTCTTCGTCCGTAACCAAGAACCCCAAGACTCTCCGCACCAACAAACCCTGTGCTTTGTGCGGCGTTCATGGCCATTACTCCCACCATTGTCCTCACTTGACGCATTACCGCGCCTCTTTAGAGGTGGTCCGAGAGTATGAGGTTTTACAAAATCAATCCGCCTCTCCCATCCTCGCGCAGTATGCTTCAGGCCAGCCTGAGGATCCCCCCGCTCCCATCGACATTCCCCCCCCTGATGTTCAGATGACGGAGTCTACTGTAACCATTCTTTACCTATCCTCCTCTATGAGACACTTGGAGCCTCGCCCCCCTGCATCCTCCCCTGTTGTGTCACCTGACCACCCCTTTTCTACGCATACACGAGATCACTCCACCTGTGTCTCTGTTGACCTCTGCAGCCCGAGTCCTCTCCATACTTCCGATAGCCCTCATATACCACCCTACAGTTTGTATATGAGTCACAGTCATCCTGCTCCTTGCACTCCCTCCCGCGGTTGCCGCCCGATGTCTTCTGTGCACTCACGCTGCCGTCATTGCCTCTCCTCCCCTCATTTGTTTTCTTGTAACACCATTCTGTAGGACCCCCCGTCCACACCCTTTATCGGTTACGCCGATGGTGCAAGTCGTTACTCCCGTAATCTAGCCTCGGCAGGTTGGGCCATCTTCACCCCCTTGCATGCCCTTGTTCTCTCTAACAGGGTCTGCATTGGTTCTGCCACCAACAATCAGGTCGAATATGATGCAGTGCGTGGTCTCTTAGCCGATGCCCTCTTTCATCGCATCCTCCATCTGCACGTTCGTTTGGATTCCCACCTTCTTGTAATGCAATTAAACGGTGTTTATCATGTGCATAACCCTGTGCTGTTTAGATGCTATTTACGAGTGAAACTCTTGATACGTGCATTTGAAACCATAACTTTCAACCATGTACCTCGAGAACAGAACCACTATGTAGATAGTATTGCAAACCATGTTCTAGATTGGCATTTATCACACGCATTTCATTCAATACAATAACATTCATAATTATTACAAACGACGCATATCCATTTTATGTGTCGTAAAAACATGTGTTTAGAGTCCATCTACTTTGATACATATGACATGCCCATAGCATGTTACAAAAAACTCAAAACTGGGGGCACCACCTGCCCCTACATACACACTAGGGGGCACCCAATGCCCCACACCTAATCACTATCTAGCGGATCCCGAGCCAATGGCTCTGCCCCTGCAGCCTGTAGATCACAAATCCCCTGACCGGCCATCGCCATGCGCCGCATTACCCCTCGCCATTCGACGGACCAATACATGGCTCTGTCTTGGTCGTCTAGAATCCGCCACCAGCTCGATACTCCGGTCAGCAGCCTTCCGCATCTACGGCGGATGTGTCCTCCGAGAAGAAACATTGCCATCCTCATTTTGCGCTGCTCTCGACCCACTCGGACCTGCGGCTCCAGCTGCTGCCGGTCGTCCCATACATCTGGCCGGTTTTACAGGCGCTATATCTGCATACCAATAGTACATGAATCAGTACCCTAGCTACTATTCAGAAACCTGTAACATGCCCATACAAGAATAGCAATCTGTCACTTACCATCGGGCCCCCAGACTCGACTAGGCGGAAGTGGGAGGTCCGGATCTCCACAATAACTCATCCCACTATAGGGATAGTCGTCTATGTATAACGACATCTGATCCCAATGGGCAAAGAACTCAGGTCGAAACACTCGCCCGACCGCCCCTCCTCCTCCTCTGCACAGTAGTCACCCCCACCGGCGCATCCTGGGCTCTCTCGGGCCCCCATCTGGAAGCTGTACACGAGGCCGCAAGGTCGGGATCTTCTCAAAGAAGAAGTCGCACAATAAAGTCCCATACGACAAATCGTGGTTCACCTGCCGCTTGCAGAGCGAAAATTGTCGTTTTAATGACAACATCATCATTTGGGCCCACCCATAGTAGGTCCCACTCAACACACTCTCTACCAGCATCATCTTCCCCCCGGTGATGTGATGGAACGCCTGGTTTCCCAGGATACGCAGCACAGCTGCGGCCACTGCACGGGTTTCTAGCCTCTCTAGATCCCCGATCGGTATCCGAGTCCCCTTGACTTGGAGACTCAGTCGACAATGTCATTCCACAAACTCCATGATATGCCGCCCCCGCGGTAATACTGGCTGCGTGTTCCCCACCATCCCCACTGGTGGGAGACCCGTCAGGAAATACACATCCTGGACTGTCAGTTCGATCCTGTGCCCCTACACTACAAAGACCTCATGCTCTAGATCCCAATAACTGATAATTCGGGCCAACAAGGGCTCTCCTGCTCTCATCAACGGGTTCTCCAAAAACTTTAGAACCCCAAACCTGGCCAACACACAACGATTTTGATGCGATACGGATCTGCGCATGTGTGTATCCGGTCTCTCTCTCTCCGATTAACCGAAGTAAATACGCCATACGCACAAAAACATCATCTTTGTCGGCCATCGGTCGGGAATACCATAACCAAACACAAAAAACCCAACTCCCGGCCATCAAAACGGCACAAAACCCCCTCATCTCCCGAGGTCGCGGTTTACGCAGGTTCGAGACTAGGTCGCGGGTTTTCCACGAAACTGCGTCCCGGAGTGTACACGGCTACAAAAAAGTCCAACCGGCCAAGTAAAGATGAAGGAGGGTCGTTGGGATTTTGGACCCCTAAGCGAACTTTCAATCCATCGAAAATGAGAGTGTAAGGTTGAGCCTCTTACACAACATGTGACGGATCTCGATTCCAACGGTCGGTTTGTCCGCTACGCTCGCCGCAAGATTTAGGGCCTTCTCTCCTCTCTACATTCACCACAGCAACAATAGCAAATGAGTGAATTTGGAGGGAAAACTGCCTTATTAAAAGAGAACCCATGTTTCTTCTTTCAACTGCTGCGACCACATCGTAGCCCCGTTTGATAAACCGTCTGCACCATTGGAAAGCTCTCACCGAGCCCTCAAATGGGTATCTATTATTTTTTTATGATCTGATACTTCACCAGGACACATTTTGTCCAAGAAGGGTCACTTCCCCTCTCATTAAAATCGAATTTCCTCACTTACGACACTTGTACTCGGGGCACCACTTCGCCTCCTTACTTGTCTTTGTTCGTGTCGATTTTCGTCATGAGTTCCCATTTTTTACTCATGTTTTTATGGTCCCCCACTGGGCCTTTATTGTGTGGCAGCACCATTGAGTCGCCCTTGTTTAGAGCATCCAAGTTGAGTCATCATTGCATTCATGGAGTCTATCCCGAGTCCCTTTGTACCCCACTATAGCCCTCCATCCTTCATTGCTTGGTCTCTCTCTTGTGCCGCATTTTATGACCTTCAGTCTCATTGTCCCCTATCCCATGTGATATTGTGCCAGTCGCTACCAGGCCATTCATGCCCTTTATGCTCTAACAAGGGAAGTCGTTCATTCGCTACTCAGTCCTTTCCATTTCCCTATCATCATTGGTGTCAGTCTGTCCGTCGCTCCACTATTTTCTCTCGTGCCCTAGTTGAGGATGTCTCCTTGCCTCACCTATGGCGGACCTCCTTTTGTCGACATCAGTTCCTTCCTTCCAGAAGCCAGGTCTAGGGGGCGGTGTACCTTGGTTCCAGCTTCCACTTTTGTTCGGTGCCTCGGATCAGGCAAAGGGATCTCTCATTTCCCTTTGACTTGATTGTTTCTCCAGCTCCTTTTAGCATGATCGAGATTCGTATACTTGATGGTCCAGTGATCCAGCAACAGCTCTTGATGATTCTCGGGTGTGTGTGAGATGTCTCAACCCTCATGAGGGGGTGGCCCTGTAGGTAGCCCCCCAGATGCCCGGATGACCTCTTCCTTGCAGCCTTCGATGCAGCTCCAAATATTTGATGATGTTGGCCTTAGCCAGTTGCAGTGCCTCTTTGATTTGCATGTATCAGTCAGATTTTGTGAGCCCTTCCCCATTTTCAGGGGGCATTTGGGTTGTATTTGTATCTCATGTACTCAGATATTATTGTACAATTCCTGGCTGTTATCCCAGGCACAGCACGTATATGAGATTCCTCATTGTATTTTTCTCTGGCTCATGATTATGCCGGCTGTACTTTATGGTTCGGTCCCTTGTTTACTGGACACACTATTCTTTTGTACTTTGTCTCGGCGGGCATAGGTATGCCTCCCCCGCCGCCTTCAGCACAGGTACCCTCTCATAAAAAGAGACTTGTTGCACCTGCGAGTCTCGGCTCCTCAGGGTCTAGTTCTTCAACACACTATCTACCTTTCATTTCTCTCTCTGACTTCCCTTTTGTTGTCTAGTGATTGAGTTCTTACAACGTACTTCGGTCATACGATTTACTCCTGACACTCGCACGCTGGGGGGCAATCTGTTACACCATTTTTTGGTCATCTAACCTATTATCATTAGATGGACCCAAGTACACCATGTAAGACCAATTTTACCCTAAGTAAAATTGCTTTCACTATGTAAAATAACTTGATAAACCACATTTATTAGGTTGTTTATGGTCTAAACAGGAAACCCCAAAAGGAAATATTAAACAAACCTATTTTGTTTAATTTTCCTCATGGAATAATTAATTAAACCATAATTTAATTATTATTCCTAGTCATGTTTAACCCAAAAACAAAGAAATTAATTAGATAAACCTTTATTTATCTTATTGTTTTCTAGGAATAATTATTTAATCTTATTTAGATAATATTCCTTGTTAAATATGACCAAATCACCCACAAATAATTAAATAAATCATTATTTATTTGATTATCTTCTAACCGCTTCCTTAAAAAGATAAATAAATCATTTATTTATTTATTTTTGACAAATTAAGGGATTTGACCCAAGTCAAATACCTTTTCCCTCCAACAAATATAATAAATATTCCATAAAAAGTGGATCTAGATCTGGTTAACCCATGCACCAAGATCTAGAATGACCCAATATTTTGTTATAAATAGGAGGGTTTTTCCTACCATTCTTCACCTTTTGTTGCCTATTAGATCACTCTGGATCTATACAGTTGGTCACTCTTTTCTACCATTTGCTGTGTGAGCTCCCTTTGAGTTCCATTCTTTGTGTGGGTTTTCTACACCAACAAGAGAGAGAAATCTTAGATCTGAAGTGCTGAGGACTTCCAAGAACCCATCCCACTGAGGAGAATTGGATACGCCTTCTTGTTTTCCTCCCAGGTGCCCAATTAATATAAAAATTCTTTCAAAAATTATTCTTGTCTTGTCTATTGGTATATGGAGCAAACCCTTGTTTTTTCTTCTTAATGTCTTTCCATGCATAGATCTGGTTTTTTGCAGCTCTTTTTGTTCAACTAACCGCAGATCTGAAGATATTGGCAGCCACTTTTGTTGTTAGGGCTATTAGTTATGCGTAGCTAAAGTGGTCCTTTTTCGTACACTTCGACAAAGGATTCATACTAACACTCCTCTTGGAAAACTAGCTCCTTAAAATGGGGTTTTGACCCCTCCCACTGCACACCTTAAGAAATAACGCAATTTTTTGAAGGGACCGCATTTTTTCTGAAGGTAAGTGCTTGGCCCAACACTATGTAGTGGAAGATTTATCTCAGAAATCTCCTCTTATCTTTCTTTGACAAGATCACCAAGAAAGAGTAGGGAATTCCCACCCAGGAAAACCCTTGCACTAAGTAGTGCAACAAACTTAGCTAAACAGCCAAAGTATGTATGAAGTCTAAACAGACCACATAAAATATAATATCCAATATGCCCATATGGTTTCCATCTCCTCCATTATATATTTTTTAAGCTTCCTCACCAAGGGTCCCACCCCACTATGAGGTTGCTTCCATGCAAAGGCTCCTCCGCCATAATTACGTAGTCTCTATGTGCCTTGCTCATCCTTTTATAGTGATGTTTGATTTAGTCAACCTTGACTAAATATTCATGCCCTGTCCCTTTTCACACTCAAGGTGTCTTCATTTTAACTAGCTGGATTGATCCTTATTCACATTGAACTGTCTTTATTTAGGATCCACTCTTGGAGGATAAATCACATTGACTTGGTCAAACTTGACCTTGTCCACATAGTTTAGACCTTGTTCACACATGTGGATGCTTGATCTGGTTATTTCATGATCCCTTTTCACACTTATGAGGGATTTTTATTCATACTTAAGCAACTTATGAGCCCCCTTGCTCATTTATTCATTCAACTGGATTTTAAAGGAAAAATTAATATTCCTATTAGTTGTAAGCTAATTTAGGAATATTACAGTCTCCCCCTCCCAAATTTGCTTGTCCTCAAGCAACTACAAGTGTGCTGCAAAATCTCCCCTCTCCTTCTTGTGGCCTCCTCAAGATAGAAGTGATGACAATCATGGGGAATCTCACCATCAATGAAGGCCTTCCACCTCCATGCTATCATCCAAAGGAAATGAACTACCACTTAGCTTGGTAATTCATAGAAAAGCTCCTCCCAATGGCTCATGAGAGGCATGCCTCAAGGGCTCCAACCAAACATATGGTCCACATCATAAAGAAACAAGTGGTATACAATAGTGGCCGTATAGTTTTCCATGCTCCCCTTAGAACATGTAGTGTAGAAAATGTAGGGACTTTCTTCCCCCAAGGACACATCCAACAAATGTGTCTCTCCTCCAACCATGTTCCCAAAAAAGATAAGAACATCTTTAGCATAGGGAATCAGAATTAGATACATGCTAGCTGCCATATGAAATAATGGAGAAGGACAATGGTCCCTCAAGTGCAACCAGCGTAGTTTTACTCCTAACTGCCATAGGATATGATATGAAAAGTGTTTTTCCCAACAGTTTTTTGCTGCCTCATCCTCCTTGCATGCTTGGAGAAGGTGTATGATGGTTGGTGTTTATGAATCCCACGATGAAGAGTACATCATCTCTCCAATATCTCCCAAAGAATGGCCAACATCACCATTTCTCATGGCCCAAAGTGGCCCATGAAGCCCATAAGAAAAGGTGCCCCCTCTTGGAGCCATCTCTTGCATAGGAGTGTTAAGAAAATGAAAGTATATAGTAAATACATCATGAGGTTCATCAATACAATGTCTATCATATACTTGTTTAAAATCAACAAGGTAGCTCATGGATGAGCTCCCTTTCACACTCAATGAATAAGGAGGTGGTAATGATAACTCTTCCCAAGAGTTATGTTTTTCCTCAACCAGCAAATGATCCATGCACTTACTCATATGAGAGTGCATCTCTTCCTTGAAATTTTCCCACATGAATCCATCTAAGATGGTACGATATGTTCTAATGAAATCAGTGGGGTTTGAAAACAAGACCTCATAGGTTGTGTTAAGTAGTTTATTCTTGAGTTTGGAACCTTTAGTTAAGTAGATATGATCATAAACATAAATGATTCCATTAACTACCTTATACTTCCCATCCATTGCTTGCCTGTCAAGAACCTCACATGTGAATAGGTCCTTAGAATATTCCATCAAGATTTGGGACTCCCAATAAGGGTCTAGGCTTCCCAACATTGATAGCACTGTAGAAGTCTAAAATGAGGTATCTGTCATATGATGGCTCTCCTCCCTGACATGCTGGATGTCAAGGTTACATGTTGGAGAATTCCCAACTTTCCTTTGCTGCCTCCCTTGTAGCTGATATTGCTTAATATAAGATTGAATTTTAGGAGAGTCACCCTCCTTTTGAAAGGTTCTCTTTCTCTAAAACTTCCACAATTTTTCTCCTGCATACAAAAATGAAAATATCTCTTTGTTATGTTCAGAAATTTTCATTATATATTGGAGTATCCTTTGCTTCTCCAAAGCTATGGAATGGCCTTTTGATATTATGCTCATATCAACACTGATTTCTGAATCTATCCTTTCCAACGCAAATAGATGAATGGAAGATAGCAAAGTCAATTTCAGAAAATTGATTAGCCTTCCATCAATGATTCTCAGCGCTGTAGTGGCTCCTTTCAAGGTTCCCTCTCTAGAAAAATATGTTGTTGTTGCATATATTTGAGAGAACACTTTATATTTCTTCCAATCAGGGGGTCCTCCTGGTGGAATGACTCCTTGCAAAGAGACATCAAGGCATAGGGCAGGATGTATAGATGTATGGACTGATTGGTCTTTTCCTTCCTTGCATAGACCCTCCTGCCTTATTTTTGCATCAATATTTGGGGATAAAGAGGGGTGTATACTCCTCATCATATGATGCTTGCCCTTCCTTTTATCCTCTGCAATATTCAGATTCTCACCATTTGATAATGATGGCACATGTTGCACATGGATTGTGCCACAACCTCCATATGTGAGATCCTTTGGAACTCCTTGCAAGAGTGCAAGAGGTCCTCTTCTTAGAGAAATTGCTCTTTATTCCTCCCCATGAGGTTCTATATGTGCTCTTTTCATGAATGTGCTGTTATCCCCAACCTCCTCTTCCTTCTCCTCAACAGTTGAAAATACCTCATCATCAACAAGAGACCTTAGATCTCGGTCTCCCTTTGTAGGAGGAGTCTTTATTTCTTATTATTGAGAAGAAAACTCTTCATTTAATGGATATCTTTCCCTTGGAATGGTATCAGACAAGTTTACATCCTTTTCAATAGTTCCCAGAAATGGAGTTGGATTCATAAATCCTCCCATCCCATGCAAAATTTTTGTTTGATATGGTTTGATAGCCTCTAGAGAAAGTGTTTTACATGATTCTCCATCAAACCTTTCTATTATTATTTTAATGAACTGTGCACAAGTAGATGTGTTTTAATTTTTCAAGGGAAAAGATTCAAACAACCACCAAGCATAAGCCTTACCCTCAAAATGCAGCGCTGCTACTTTGATGGCCTCATTTTCTGAAACTTGATGTTGTTGCACATAGGTGTCTAGCTCCTTCACCCAAGCCCTAGCTGGACATAGACGTGATCCATCGAAAGTATATAGAAAGAATCTACCCTCATCCTGCTTCTTGCTCCTTGTGCTCCTTTCCTCCTTAATTTGGCAAAACTCTTGGAAGTTCAATTGATCTTTGAACTCCTTAGATTGAGCTTCATACTCCTGCAAATAATCACCAAGAGTATCTCCTTTTGGCACATATCCTTTCTTCCTCTTCATTAAGAAGTTGCTGATAGAACGTGGTAAATATGATGATATGGCTGAGTGCTCATATCCATAATATGAGGACTTAGAATCTTCCTCTTGTATAGATCTTGCTAAGGGATTTTCAAGTTTCTCCCTCCTCATTTCTCTGATGCCCTTGCTTCCACCCTGCATATTTGGATTGAGAAGCTTTGAGAACCTATTTTCTCCAGAAAATAAAGGTTTATTTTGATATCTCTTGCATATCTCATCCTCCCCATGAGAATACTCCATAGTTCTTGAAGCTCACAGGCTGAGCCAAGAAATTTTCTCTGATACCACTGTAATATCCCAAAACCGGAATTTTCTACAGCAACAATAATACCTTAAGGTATTAAAAAGTTGGAGAGCAGCAAGTAATCATCTTATGTAGTGTATTTGAACACATAGCCATCATATATAAATCACATCAACAAACTATGCCTTTATACAATGTCACAAGGTGGGGAAAAGCAGCAATTTTTGCCTCAAAAACGTTATTTTCTGAAGATTGAGTTATAAAAATGAAAAATAGTAGTTGTGTCCCTTAGAATAGGAAATATAGGACATGAATGAAAAATATTTTCAGAAACAAATGCCTTTAGCCTAATTAAACAGGCCTCCCATGCTCAAAACAACTTAAAATTGACAAAACCCCAAGACTACAACACATAGAAATTTATACATAAGAGACTGCACAGTCTAATGGAGTTAAAAATCAGAAAATAGGAAGAGAAATCATATCTTCTTATTATATTACTCAATGAGGCATAAAAACAGAGATATAATCTCTTTTATACAGATCTAAGAAGACTCGGCAAGGGTTTCTTGACAGAAATGATATTCATGAAAGAGTTGTTGCAGATATGTGGTTGAATAACGCTGTGTAGCTGAGGCTCTACATAAAAATGGCTGAACATGCAAATAAATGGCTGTAGATGCTTCCTCTAGCTTTCCCAAAGAGAGGCTGATCCTCCTCATGGGAAACTAACTCCTCAAAATGGGGTTTTGACCCCTCCCATGGCACACCTTAAGAAATAATGCAGTTTTCTGAAGGGAATTAATTTTTCTGAAGGTAAATTCTTGGCCCAACACTAGGTAGTGGAAGATTTAGCTCAGAAATATCCTCTTAGATTTCTTAGACAAGATCACCAAGAAAGATTAGGGAATTCCCACCTGGGAAAACCCTTGCACTAAGCAGTGCAAAAAACTTAGCTAAATAGCCAAAGTATGTACGAAGTCTAAATAGATCACATAAAATATAATCTCCAATATTCAAATATGGTTGCCATCTCCTCCATTATAGTTGATAAGCTTCCTCACCAAGGGTCCCACCCCACTATGAGGTTGCTTCCATGCAAAGGCTCCTCCACCATAATTACGTTGTCTCTATGTGCCTTGCTCATCCTTTTACAACGTTGTTTGATATATTCAACCTTGACTGAATCTTCATGCCCTGTCCCTTTTCACACTCAAGGTGTCTTCATTTTAACTAACTGGATTGATCCTTATTCACATTGAGCTGTCTTTATTCAGGATCCACTCTTGGAAGATAAATCATGTTGACTTGGTCAAAATTGACCTTGTCCACATATTTTAGACCTTTTTCACACATGTGGATGCTTTATCTGGTTATTTCATGATCCCTTTTCACACTTATGAGGGATTTTTATTCATACTTAAGCAACTTATGAGCCTCCTTGCCCATTTATTCATTCAACTGGATTTTAAAGGAAAAATTAATATTCCTATTAGCTGTAAGATAATTTAGGAATATTACACCCTCAAAGGAATATCCATTCATAATAACCCCCCCCTCTCCCATCAGCAATTCATGGATGAAAACATGCAGATTGGCCATCCTTGAGTCCAAGAAGCCTGATCTTTCAAATCTCTGCTAGATTTCTTCTATGAAGTGTCTAAAAGTACCATCAATGTCGAAAAATCACAGCTCTCCTTCTTTAACACCCTGGCTATCACTCAGCGCAAAATCTCTAGGATCCTTGGCTTCTCCATTGACTCTCTTCCCTCCAAATACCTTAGAGCACCGCTCATAGACTCTGCCATCAAGCACTCCTCTCAGAAGGAACTTTTGGATAAGCTAGAGGCTAGACTTTCTTCTTGGACCCACATAGCTCTCAATATTGTTGGACGTCTTGTATTTATCAAATCCATCCTTTAATCTATGCCTTTCCGAGGTTTTCTCACCCAAACACTCAGGAGGATTGGGGTTGAGGGATCCTGGCCAAAGTAATGCCAACATGTGAGTGCGCATCTAGTGGAAATGGGTTTCAAATCCTAGCACTCTGTGGGCACAAATTTGGGCATCCAAATATGTTGTAAATTGTCCTTAGGAATATCTCATTCGATACAATTTAGACGACATGGGATCCCAAATGTGGAAAGCATCCAAGCAACAAATCTCTCATCCAATTCCATAGCTTTTAGGAAATTCACTTGGGCTCTTAAACTCATCTCTGGGAAGACCCTTGACAACAACAGCCTATGCTGGCTACTCTCCTTCAAAAACCAATATGGAAATCCATTCTCTAGAGTAGGGAGAACAATCAAGTCAAACATTTATGGACATTGCCAAACATCAATTGTTTCCGATAAAGTTGGAATGGGGAATCCCATGATGACATTGAAAGGGAACTAAGTAAAAGGAAAATTAGATGTTCCGAAGGAACATACATCCTCAGATGGGGTTACACCACCCAAGGTACTTTCACCACCAAGGAGGCCTATCACCTGCTTCACCCAAGCAATCCTAATCAATCTGACATAATTTGGACGCAGATATGGAACCCCAGCATATGGTCAAAAGTCTCCACCTTTCTATGGCTGCTAAGCAAACGCCGCATCTTAACTTGGGATAATCTTATGAAAAAAGGATTCACAAGCCCCTCACACTACCCAAATTTTCAAATACAAGAGGAAACCATAAATCATTTGTTGGACACTTTCCCCTTTGCAAGCTCTCTTTGGGACAACATAGCCATTCTTTGTCGCAGAATAGACAGAAAACGAGGGGATGTCATAAAATCTATTCGCCTCTGGCAGAAGACTCCCTTTAGCAGTAATCTCCTCAACTCTCTATGGATTCTCATCCTGAGGCTCCTCCTATGGACTATTTGCAAGGAGAGAAATAATTGCATTTTCAAAGATCAAGTAACTCCGCAAGAGATAATATGGACTAATCTCTGCAACAATCTAAAAGATACTTTAGCCCTGCAACAATGGAAGGTTTTGGATCTCCCATCTCAATCCCTCATAGAGCATCATATGGGCCAACTAGAATCTCTCAATTCCTTGCCACTCTGCAGGATCTCCCTCATCCAACTACCTACCAGATTCTCCTTGCTCTTGGAGCCCTCCTCCTCCTGACATATACAAACTCAACTTTTATGGAGCCTCCAAAGGAAATCCAGGCGAAGCAAGCTTTGGAGGAATTTTCGAAAACATAGAAGGTGATCCCTTGTTCATATACTTTGGATCCATTGGATGGGAAACTAACAACTCAATGGAGCTGTAAGGTCTTCTGCAAGGCCTTCACCTTTCTCACGAGAACAACTTCTTCCTTCTAGAAGTAGAAGGGGACTCCCAAATCATCATCAATACTGCTCATCGTATTCTTCATGGCTCCTTTACCTCTAGAATCTCAAAGATTTGGAGATTAGCTGCTTGGATGGAGCACCTAGATAAATGGCTACATTCCCACAAAGTCATCTCATTCAGGCATGTTCACAGATCAGCCAATTTTGTTGCTGACCTCCTAGCCAAAAAAGGGGTGGACCATGATTCCCCCCTTCTCTCTTGCAAAATTCAGACCATCGATGATGAATCTCTTCGCACAACATGCACTCAGTTGGTGCCCAAATATATCCATTCCTAGATGCAGGTGAATAGACGTGCTTTGATGGCACGACACATGGTCTCTCCACTGCCTCGTAGTTGGCCTCTCCATGAGTCTGCACTTCCCTCCTGTGTGAGAGCCATATATCTGCCTCACTGGTTCTCGACCTGGTTCATTCCTTAACATTCAATTCCACATACTATGCATTCAATCCTGCCTCATCTGAATTAGCTCTGACCTTTTATGGGTAATGGTGCCCACTCCTGCCCGCATTTTTCCTGCGCCTCCCTCTGCTTTTCCCTCAGGCTTGCTTTCCAATCTTCTGCTCTCTACTATGCTGGTCCCCGTTGTGCTTCCACCCCTCACGCTATTTTTCAGTCATCCTATGCTCATTCATTTCACACTATTGATCATTAGTCCACTGCTCATTTGTCTCCTTCTTCTCATTTGCCTCCTCTGCATCCCCAAAATTCTACTGATACCATGCCTCGCCGCCACTGAATGCGATGTCATAGGGGAGGAGGCAGAGGTTCACCCTTTCACCCTCCAATTCCTGCCATGGTGGAGCGCACAGTGGTTTTCTCGATGGCCAAGGATGCACTAGAGGTGTCTGACCCTCATCTCCTCTTAGCCCATCTCTCAATTCAAATTTCGGCTCTAGGTCTAGGAAGAGGCCGAAAAAATCCACTCTTTCTCACTCTTCCTACCTACTGCCTCAAAAAATAGTGGCTCTTCCCATCAAATGCATGGCGGAAACCTCAGACAGTGGGGGAAATAACTCAGTCGAAGGTGACAGGATGTTGGACAAGGCAGAAGACATAGGTGCTTACTCCACCTCCATGCCAGAGCTAGACCCTTAGCTCTCCAAGAAGGAGGACGATCTCTCTTACTATGGGTGCTACATAGTGGAAGAACCTCCTCGTTTGCAGCTCCAGGATGGAAAGGACCATAATTTGTAGAGCCATGGCTCTTCTCTCTCCAGTGTTTTTATGCTTTACTATAGCCTTTATGTTTACTTTTCTTCTGCACAACAAACTTAGTTTCTAGGCTCTTCTGTTAAAGGCTGGTTTCCCCATTAGGTGTAGATCTCTCTATGTTTTGTGGAATTATTTATGGGTTGGTTACCCCCCAAGGGGCAGCCCCATTTTTGAATTTTTGAATTATCTCTTTCCAACCATTATTGGCTAACTCAGCAATCCCGGTCAGGAAGCTGGAATGTACTTTTTTGTACCATATAATAGAAATTAGTCTTATGTAAAAAGAAAAAAAAAACATTAATGGTTCATCACATTCCACATTTCGGCCAACCAAGGGTTTAAGGAAAGGAGATCCCTTATCCCCGTTCCCTTTTATTTTGGCCATGGAAGGCCTAGGTATATTCTTATTGAAATATTGATCCAAGGGATGTATTAAATGACTCTAATTATTTGGGAAGGATTTACCGCTCACACATCATCAATTTTTTTATGACATTTTCCTATTTGGGTTTCCAACATTACATGAAGTGAAAGACCTCCAAAATATCCCACAGCTCTTTGCGGATGCATCTGGTATTGTGATTAACAAAGAGAAACCCAATTTTTTTTTCTTTGATTGTAAGGACTCTATTTATACCTATTTAACTCATGTACTAGAATTTCTCACGGGTTCTCTTCCAGTAAAGTAATTTGGGGTACCACTAGTGTTCTATCCAAAAAGAATTTCTTGTTGGAAGGATTTATTAACTAAATTGTCTAATAGAATCCAAAAGTGGAATTTTTGAGCCTTAAAATTTTCATTTAGGCTAGTTCTTTCCAAATTGGTACTACAGGATATCCCAATGTATCAGTTGGAAACAATGCCACTCCCAAAACTATAGGATGCAAGCTCAAAACTCTATGGAGAGATTTTTTGTGAAGAGGGTTTGACAAAGCTAAGATATGGTCACTAGTTGGCTGGGAGAAACTTAATCTACCTAAATCTTTTGGTGGAATAGGTTTATGAGACCCAGATATCATGAGCACTACTTTTGGAGCTAAATTATGGTGGCAGTGGGTTAAAGGAGGTGACCAATTATGGGTACAAATATGGATACATAAGTATGCTCAATTGCATAATCTGAAGGATAGATTACGTTTTTCTCGGACTACTATAGATTCAATCTTATGGAATTGGTTTTAGAATAGTAATAATATAGTGCAAAAATATGCGTTATGAGATATTAAAGCTGGGGATACAACTAATTTATGGGGAAAAGGTTGGCAACAGATGCCACGACTAAATGAAAAAGATAGCCTACATGGGATACCATTTTTCTTGGAAAATATAGGTATGATAAAAGTTTCTAACTATTTGAAACAAGGGTGTGATGTATCATTTTGTAGGACTTGGAAATTACATATTGACTAGCTTCCATTCCCTTACCCTCTTCCATGGGATCTTTTTTCCAATAAATTCATGCAAGGAGGATAAGGTACTCTCACGAACCTGATATATTATGTTGGGGAACATGCCAACATAGTCATTTTACAGTTAAAGAAGTTTTTTTTGTGTCTACAAGACACCTACATTTGGAAAAGGAGAAAGTATGGAGATGGATATTGTCAGGGTATTGGTGGCCAAAAATATCGACTTTTCTATGGTTATTTTCCTGGAACCATATTTTAACTTGAGATAAAATTCATAGGCGAGGATTTGAAGGACCATCTCTTTTTTTTCTTTGTCTCCAAGCAAGGGAGTCAACGAAGCACATTTTCTTTTCATTTCATTTTGTTGTATATGTATGGGGAATACATATCTCTTTTTGGTTGTCTTGTAGTACATTTTAAAGATACAATTTTTTCAATGAGTCATTGGTTGAATATCCACTTCAAAAACCAATTCATTAACTTCCAAGAGTGCCCTATTTTAACCTGTCATCTCTATAAAATTGATGAGTCTTTGTACTGGAAAAGGTTTCAATATTTTGTGTATTGTTATTGTTTGGGTCATGTTTCTAACACCTTTGGTAGTGTTTGGTCACGGGTCATCAAGGGTTTATATTTTGTACTCTATTATTCATGAAATCCAATTACTAATCTTTTGTGACAACAAAATTTGGCTTTGGTCAAGGATTCAAAACTTGGGTTTTTCCCAAATCATCGTTATGTTAGTCAAGTATGTTGTCTCTCGGTAACTCGTGTCACCATGATTCATACAACCCTCTTTGTGACTAAGTCGCCTCAACAGAGGATTCTGATTCAATGAGGGGATGCCAACAATTATACTTCTCAACAAAGATGGTTATTTGGGTGGAATTTAGTTTCAACCCAATTTGATTCGATCCCTCTAGACATTAGAAATGAAATTTTACATCTGGAATCAATAGAGTTTGGCAACAGGCCTTACTTATCTGATTTATAGGTGGGTGCCAAAGAGCTTAAATGGATTCCTCACGCTAGGAAATTTAGAAGGAGGAGATTTCATTTTCTACACTCTATGGAGATACATAAATAGTTGGACACTCTCTTTAGTTTGGTTGGTAGACAATTAAAAAATTTTGAAGGTCAAGAGAACATTGAGCGCCTTCTTAGGAATGTTCACTTATGCTTGGATGATAATCTTTCACGTTTGCAAAGGGTTGAAAAATATGTTGTTTTTTTTTTATTTTGACTCAGAGGACCTCATTGAGCCTCTTGTTGTTATCAATGCTCAACCAACCAATACCTCTCCACAGTCTAATATGTATCCCCTCTCTCCAGTGATTATCTCGAATTGAGCTTCCACTTGGTATTTATGTCGTGCTACTTAATGTGTAGTGGTATTGATTTCTGCAAATATATTTTTTCCACTTTTCCTATAGCATGTAGTGGTCTTCAGCAGCTGTACTCTGGTTGTTCCATTCATGTGACCAAATAGTGTTGGTAGTTTTACCTTTCAAAGTTTTTGGATGGTTCTCAGTGCAACGACATGGCAACAACAGATCACTCCCTCTATCATAGTTGTATACTATTGGTGTTTTTTCTTTTTTGATTCCCTAAGTACACATATTATTGTTTTCTTTTATACAAAAATCTTTCTTAAAGAAAAATGGAATGTTGCTCAGTATTGGTTCTGGATTTTGATGTCTTGATGCTCTTCTTTAGAAAATCTCAATGGAGACATATACTCCTAGATTAGTTTTATTGAAAAACATATGCTCTTAATGCAAAACACTTTTTATATTAATATAAAACTTATTGTACCGACCTAAAAAAAATAAAAGTATCAATTTATTCAATTAATTATTCATTTATAATGTTGATAAAAGAGCTACAAATTGCTACAAAAACATTGTTAACACTCATTTGTATTTTCATAAAAAATAAAAGAAGACAAACTCCAAACAAAATGAATTATGTGTTAATACCTTACATTCATCCCTAATTTCCCTCTTATTTATCACAAAGTTTCATTTGGATCTCTTGATAGGGAGAGTTTTTGTTGGAAATATTGGGGAATTTCTATTTTCTAATACAGTTTATTTCCAAAATAATGGTGGCTAATTATGAAAATATTCATATTTAAATGCATTAAATTTTATTTGACATGAATTTGCATTCAATATTATGTAAGAAATTAAATTTTAATTCTATTGGCCATCCTCAATTTGAAGTATTTTTGTAAGTTAATTCTATTGGCCATTCTCAATTTGAAGTATTTTTGTAAGTTGGCATGGTTGAAGGAAAAACACTAACCTAGAAATGACTTAAATCATATAGGCATATTTATTTTCCAATTTATTACCTTTGTTTATATGTTTGGAGTTTTAAATTCATTTAGTAGTTGTGTTCGTATCTGCCTAACTTAAAGTGTTCTTCAAATGGCTCTAAACCCTTGTTTCTTGAATTCAAAGTATCACTTTCTAAGGGGCCTATGGCCTTTTCCTCGTTTTCGAAGTCAGTTAGTAATTCAATAAAGAATTGATGCCTTTGTCACTAATATTTTCTTCAAAGTATTATATTCAAAGTGTCTTCATCAAGGTCTTATTTTGAATAGGTCTTTTGGCCTTATCCTTCAAATTGGGCACATTTTCAAAAGAGGCCTAATGGCCTATTGGGTCAATCTTTCAAACGTACCTAATGGAATATTTTGAAAAGAATTGTTGGCCTATTGTTGTGATCTTTTGAATTTGGTAAATGAATTATTTTGAAAAGATCCAATGGCCTAGCCTATTGGAATTCAAAGTGTTACCTTTGAATGAAGCCTTCGGCCTTTCCCTTAAAGTTTAAAGATGGCCTATTTGTTTGCATTAGGTGCATCTTAAAAAAAAATTCTTAATGGGATCTCTTAAAATTTCATGATGGTCATGTATTGGAAAGTGACATATTCAAAAGAGATTTGATTTCCTATTTGAGGTATTCAAATATCGTCCTTTCGAATTAATTGGATGGTCTATTAAGGCTACCAAATATTTTTCTTTGGAAATAACACAATGGCTTTTGCCACTAGGGAGATAATTTTATAGTGGGACATATTTCGAATTAGTTTAATGGAATTTGACTCCACATTGGATGCATCTTAAATAAGGGACCAATGGGATATTTCAAATAGGATTTATGGATTATTTAAAAGAAACTTTATGGCTTGTATGTTTTATGAGATTTTGAAATTGGTTAATGATATGTCAAATGCATTTTTGAAAGTGACTCAATGATATTTTAGTGTGGCCCAATGTGTTATTCAAATGTAGCTTGATGAGTATGCATTTCGTTAGAATAAGCAAAGGTAAGGTTCTTTACATTGGTTTGATATTATATTATAAAAATAGTAATTCAAATTAAATGGAATTAAATATTGTTGAAGGGTTAAATTCAATGTAAAATTTGAAAAGGGTGGCTCACTTATTTAATAAGGTTACTAAGGGGTATTTGTATTTTACAGTGGTATATAATTACAAGGAAGGAGAGAGGCATTAAAAGAAAAAATAAGAGTGGAAATAGTAACAAACCAATGATGCACAGGGTTGAGAATATTAGTGTGGTTGGATAGTGATAATACACATAGAAAGTGATGGTATAGTCACAGTCTCCATTATTTGGATTTTCCTAAATACCTAAACTTTGCATCAAGGAAACTGATGCCTCAATAATTAGTTCTAAGATTTAAGCTATCACATACATAGGTAATATGATATCAATAATGTATAATATAGAGAAAATAAAAGAGTGAGATGTAATGAATGCATTATAAGAAAGAGATGCCAAGAAGTGATACACAAAAATCTAACTATTAAAACTGAGGGAAGTGAACTATGAAACATGATGAACACATATAACTACTATGTTAATATGGTCACAATTAGACTGTAAAAATGAAACTATAGAAAATCTAACTATTATAGAATTAAGATAGAAATTGTATTGTGTCATTAAATGCAATACCTCACTTATCACAAAAGAAATATATTTTCTAGAATATGAAGCAAGTGATAGTGGGAGGAAGGAAAAGTTAAATGACCATGAAAATTCTTGGGTTGAACCAGTGAAGTGAAGAGGTGATGTGTAACATTGTATGCTTAAACTACCAAAGGAAAGAGGTGAAATATGCCATTGCTAGTGTTGAACTAGAGAATAAAATATATGACATATGAAAATTCTAGGTATGAACTAGTGAAGTCAAGAGGAAAAAATGCAATGGATGTAATAGTAAATTCATAAGAAATAGGTTGGGGAATTAAAGGGATGGTTGAGAAGGAAATCCCATAGTTACAACTATAATATGTAACAAAAAAAATAGTGTTTTGAGGAAGGGACAAGGAAGAATGGTAATTGATCCCACTTGAAATGAATTATCTTGAATCTAGCCGTACATAATACATTGATATAGTGGGATACAACCATTGGTGAACAATATAAGTAGAATGGTGACCAAAAGTTAGATAGAGAGAGTGGAGCTAGGAGAATAGACAAGAAGAGAAGCACATGAGTCACTAAATTTATAAGGGACATTAACACAAAAGGGCTTTATGTGGCCCCACAAAGGTCTTATTCTTAGATAGACAATTATTCAACTTAGTGAACAATGTTAAAATATGGAAATATTATCAGGATAGTGTATCCTAAAGCTACTAGTGAGAAAATAAGGTATAATGAAAGGATTTCATTGAGTGTCTTAAGGATAAAATAAAGAGAAGATATCATATAAAGGAGTCCAAAAAGGGTATAAGGATCTAAGATATACCTTGAGTACATCAAGGTAAGAGAGAAGGATATTATAGAGAGTATTAGCAGAGGAGGTGAAGCAAACTAGAGGAGTATTTTACTCTATTTAGGTTAACTTTGATAGTTTAAGGAGTATAATGAGCCTTTCAAGAATTTTAGAGGCTACACAAAAATAACAAAAGGATGGGCTCTAGGACAAACCATAAGGATATGTGAAGAAGGGTTAGGATTAGAATGAACAAAACAAATCTTTCCCTCTTAGAAGTATAAGAGGTAACTTATGAAGGTGAAGGTCAGCCATTATTGCATCCAACCAAGGGGAATCGAGGATATTGTACTCTCCAAGTTTCTTTGAATTACCAAAAAGTGGAATTCCACTATGTTAAGTGTGAGAGTTAGGAATATCAAGGAATTTAAGGGGTATATCCTTGGACATATTGAAACATTTAAGTGTTTATTGGAGATATATGGGTAGCATGAAGGGAATGGCAGAAAGATAAATCCATTATATTATGGGTAGACATAGGATCTCCACTTCATTGCAAAATCACTATTACAATTCCCATTGAATAAAAATTTAATGATTTTAGTATGAAATACTTAGTGGAGGAATGTAACTGATAAATTAGGCCTTGAAAAGTTTTGTGTATAACTAGGAAATCACCATTCAATCCATTTGGTTGGAATATTCCTAAAGAGTATCCATATAATACATCTTAGAAGTGAAAAAGGATAGGATTTATATAAAGTCACAATGTGGAGGGAAGTAAATATTTTATATGATTCAAAAGGGGGAGGAGAGAGAGTGACTTGCCCTAACGAAGCTTTCCATTGAGCACAAGAGACATGGTAATATATTCACTATGCACCAAATTATATGTTTGACCAATTGAATCTATTTAAACTTATCAAAACCAAATTCTCGAATGATTAATGCAACTGTAATATCATATTAAATTATCCCCAAAGATAATTTTTCCTTTGAAAACATTGGTTGAGTTACCAATCATGGGGTTCCTTTAGTAAACACACAATTAGGATGGTTATTGCTCATAAATCTCTAAAGCTATGATTATCGCTAAATTTAAAGAGAGACATTAAAATCGATGACTTTTAGGATCATAGTGTTGTGAATATGATGATTCCACTTGTATGTTCCCACTTCATCCATTTCCATGAAAATCCGTCTCTCCAAAAGCCATCTTTCTCCCATATAATAGGAGGTCTTTGGTCAAGGGGTAGAGAAGAAGAAATTTCATCCTTTACTAAGCCCAAGCTACCAAAAAGTATCCTCCTTTGAGAGTTTAGGTTTTATAACCAAACATCAACTTTGCTCCTCCATATCCATGGCATCATTATTGTAGTTTAGAAGGGTTAAGTTGAAAGGGAATTTAATTTCTTAGGCTTCGAGTTCATCCATAAAGGTCGATAGGCATTTGGTTGGTATTATTATTTCATGCAATATTTCCGATATCTATTCTCCCCTTACCCCACTATATTTATGCTTAAAATATGTTATTTGAATTCAAATTTAAATAATTCAGAGTTTATTAATTAACTAATGAGGATTTAATCACTTTCCTAAATCTAGTTCCTAATTCATGTAAGTAGTTAGTTACTTTATTATTTGTGAAGAGCATTGTGCTTATCATTAGATCAAATAAGGGGTCACCTATTTATGTGTGCACAAGTATCCCATATCTTGGAGTTTTTGGACCATCTCACACTACATAACTAAAAATTTAAAGATAGGAACATAAGGTATCACCATGGGTTTTATTTTGAATTGTTCTTCCTTACTACTTTCACACTCTAATTGAAGCTTGATCGAAAAGAGCAATAAGATGATTTAGATATTTGGTATGTCTAAAGCTATGTAAAAAATGGAAGAAACATAGTCATTATTTTTTTCTAAAATTTTCCAAAAATTAATTATAAAACTCCACTAGGGAAAACTATCACAAAATTTTCATATTCATGGTTTACTTCCTTAATATCCTATTGTCTATGTGCATATTATATTTGTTGCATTAAAAAATATTGTATACCTCCTTATATTTGTGATTTTTGTGGCTAAAAAATCATTTTAAAATAAATATAAGGATGTGATTACAAATTTTATCCTAACAATAATCAACATATGATGATCTCATTAAGCTAAGGTCCCACCTTAACTTCCCTAAGTTAGGAGAAGAGGGTGTTACTTGATGTATTGGGGCCACCTCTAGTAAATATGTCCCATGAGATAGTAGAGAGTTAAATAAATAAATGTGATTTGGAATTACTAAAGAAGGTCCGCTAGATAGTGGTTGAGGCCTTATTAATTGATCTGTCAAATGTTATGTATATTCTACTAGAAGAATTCATCAAAACAAATATTATAATATTCTAAAATATTAGATTATGTAGATCTATTTCCTTATATTCTAGATTAATTAGTTATTAGTTGTGTTCAAGATTATGGAGTAATTGAAATAATATATGGAAATAAAAAACATTTAAAACATGCCATTAACACAAATTAACATAAGATTTATCCTTGGAAACGAACATAGGAAAATAAATAGCTAGAAGGTGAGGCCTCTCCTCTTCTCTTTTTTCTTTAGTTATAAAAATGTACATACAAACGAATGGGCATTCCTATGGAGTTAAATTTTACATTTTGGCCTCAAAAACTACTAAAAAATCCTCCTTATTCTCTATTATTCTCTTAAAATACTTGTCCTATATTTTTTCTCAACTATAGAAAAATTACAATGTGAAATAATAGATCCCTTTCTCCTCCTAGTGATCCAATATTTAACATAGCCCAATAGCCATATACTATAAGGGGTTTGACTTCCTCAACCCTCAATGATATAAGGTTTTGGAACATATATCATATTATTGAAAGTCCTCATGTGGATATCCCCACATGTTTGAGTAATGGGGGTTGACATGACATCCACTCATACCATGGTGGTCAACTTCTGGGAGGCATAACTTTTGTGTACAAGGTTCATTTGTGGTGATTGTTGGGTACCATATTTGTATACTTTCCTCTCCCACTTTACCCTACCTTTCTATCTTTTTGTGCCATTATTACTCTTAAACACATGAGGTAAAACCCTTTTCCTTATCTTTCATGGGATATTTGGTTAATGAAGTATTTGATATGGAGGTTTTACCCCTTTACGTATTAACTCTGATATTTCTACAGATTTGGCTAAAACAGGAGCGTTGCAGCCGTGAGTCGAGGAACAACACATCATCTGCAGCGTTTTCCTCATTTTTTGTTACAGCATAACATACTTGTTTGTACCAATGCTATCTTAGGCCTTTTCACAGTTTCCTTCTAGGCAACTATGTTGCTGTTGTAACAAGATGTATTTTTGTAACTATGGGGTTGCTGAGGGGAATCGAGGGTTCTAGGACATTTGTATAAAGAGGCTTGTGGGATGTGAATCGGGGTTAAGCCCTTTTACATACAGATCTTGTAAAAAATATCTTTTATCATTAATCAAATGTACAACAACTTGTTGTTTCTCCTGTAATTTGTGAGTTTACCGCAGCCCTAATTAGAGAGTTGGGCCCACTCTTCTGATCAGGTGTTGCGTTTTCCTTTATTGCATTGCTTTTATGATTTAGTGTGATTTTATTATTGTTTTTACAGTTAATCTTTAATTGCTGTGAATGTCTTTCAATTCTACAATTTACTTAATTTTTGTTACAGTGGTCTGTGTGTTATGGATTTAAACCTGTGATCTATAGTAGTTCATGTGCTTGTGTCTGCATATACTTTTCCATTAGTCTTGAAATAACTAATGCCCTCGGGTTGATAATTTATGTGGAAAAAGGGTTGAACATTGTTCATATCCGGACACCAACATTTTGGCGTCGTTGCCGGGGAAGGCTAACAGGTGCAAGAACAGGATCTGCAACAGATCTAAGGGTCAACCTCTCATCTTAGGGAGGGAATTTATTGCCCTGCTTCAAGTCCTGAGCATAAGTTCTTTGAGTTTTTCTTTTCTGTTTTTTTATTTTCTTTTCTGTAGGATCGATCTCTCGTCTTAGGGAGGGCATTTATTACTCTGCTCCAAGTCCTAAAGCATAACAAGCTATTTTTCTTTATGTTTGTTTTGCTTTTTCGTTAAAGTTAATCCCTCGTCTTGGGGAGGGTATTTGGAAACCCTGCTCTAAGTCCTGGGCGTAGTTCCCAGTCTTTCTTTTTTATTTTCTTTTCTTTGGGCCAATTTCTCGTCTTGAGGAGGGTGTGTGATTATCCTACTTCAAGTCCTGAACTCTGATTTTCATTTTTCTTTTTATTATTTGTTTGAATCTATTCTCTCGTCCTGGGAAGTTATCTATTCTACTCCGGGTCCTGAGCGATTTTTGTTACTTTGATGAACCCTCCTCACAATTTGTATGAACAAGGATCCGAATAAGAGGGGCAGAGGAAGACCCCCAAATAAACGAAAGGATATGGGAAGGAAGACATACATTCAGGAAATTATTGAAAAATATAGATCTCAGGCATCATCTCGTGCTACTGTTAGGGTTAGACTTCAGACGGAGTGCGCAAGACAGTCTGTGGAGCAGCTAGTGCCATCCACGGTACTAGAAGGTGTTCTTTCTATGGCATAAGACTTAATAAATAGGGTATTAGTGGAGGATAATTCCTTATCAGCAGCATAACGGAAAGAAATAAAAATTAGGGGATCAGAAGAGCTAAGAAATTATATCTGGGAAGGATAACCTCTAAAAGGGTTTTCATCCCCATGAGACCAAGGCAACGCTGTAAAAATTCCTACACCCGAATCAAACGATTATGATTTGGTAAAAGAATTATTAAAATATTTTGAGTCACCAAAGGACCAGGGGATCATAGTGCAACCTCCTACAGTTGAATCACTCCAAATACCAGCTACAGAACCAGTTGAAATTCCAAGTGAGTATTGGAGGGTATTTATGGCACCTGTAAGTTCCTCTATTGATTTTCCTATTGGAAATGTTATAGGTAATGCACCAATGAGACCAATCCCTTTAACATATTTTCCCAGTTTTCATGGGCTTTCTTCTGAAGACCCTGATACGTTCCTCTTTGAATTTGATATTGTTTGTTAAGGACATGACTATATTGTTGATGCTCATAAATTGAAGATATTTCCTGCTACCCTAAAGGGGATAGCTCTGAGATGGTTCATGGGTTTAGGGGGAAGTACAGTTACCTCATGGGAAGGGATGAAAGAAATTTTCTTGGAGAAATACCAAGTGTATTGTAAGTCCCGTGACATTAAGGAGGAAATATTTAAATTTGTACAGAAAGAGGATGAAAACATGGAGGACTGTGTAGAATGATTTAAATACATATTACAGAGGTCAGGACATAGTGACCTGGACAAGGACATTCTAAAGATCATTCTTCTCTGAGCACTTAGGGAAGAATCTCTACAACTTTTGAATATGGTAGACAAAGGGGATATTTTGAAAGAAGACTTTGATACTATTTTTTATTATTGTATTAAGTGTTCACGGGGGGCTGCAAGGAGTGGGCAAGGGATTCGGTCATCAAAGACTTCTGGTGGATGGGTTACAAAAGTAGAGATTGGAAATCTCTTGGAAAACCTAAGGACCGATATTCTGAGCACACTCTCAGCCCATATGGACACTCTACAGGAAAAACAGAAGCAGATGGAATTGGCAAAAAACATGGCCATATTCTACCCATAGTGCAGAAAGAAGCATCCTTTAAAGGAATGCCCATTGAAAATGGTGGAAGCCTACGTGATTTGTGAATAGACTCACGCAACCAGTTCGTGTCCTTCCTTGCCCGAGCTGAAAGAAGTTTTCCAAGGAGCAAGAAAAGAAAGAATGGTAGACCAACTGTACTTCAAGGGGCAAAAGATGTCGTGGCAACCTCGACCACTAGCTATGAATCCAGGTATGTTTAAGGACCCATTTCAATACTTTAAAAATTTTAATATGGGTCCCCAATATTCACCATTTCTAGCTATGTGGTCTCAATATCAGTATCCCCCTTGGAAACAATGGGTTCCCCAGGCCAGTACGAATCCTTCATGGAATCAGACCTGGCATGGACCCTCTCCTACCGGATAGTTTCCTCAGTCTATGCCTCAATAGCAACTTTAGTTTCCATCGAATGTACCCCTAGGAAACCCAGCCATTAGACTCCAGCTTCCTATCCAACCCAACCCGAATCCGAATAATAAATGGGTCTAACAAAAAGACACTCTGAACCTTCCATCTTACATCATCTCTACTGCGGAACTCAATGAGATAAATCTATGGTCTGGCTGGGTAGTGAATGCACCTACTTCACCTATTATTATAGAACAATTTGATAGTGAAGATACTAAACCAGAATAGAGAACAGTGAGGGAGAATTTAGATCAAAATGTAATAAATCAGACACCTCCCCAAGTTGTTCCTAATCAAGGCCATTTAACTTCTCCTCCATATCCTGAAAGATGGACCTTGAGTAAACCAAACCCTCAAGAAGAATTTTAATTCCTAGGGGAACTGTAGAATCTCTTTGTTAAAATACCCCTGTTACAAGCTATGAGGGATGTACTTATATACACAAAAACCCTGAAGGAATACTTCTCTAAGAAACCAAGGTGGAAACCTAAGGATCCATTAACCATTCATGTAGTGGGAAGACTATCTAATATCATGTTAGGAAAAATCATGCTTGTAAAATACGAAGACCATGGGAACCCGATTCTAACAGTACAGATTAATGGGGTTGAAATCCCAAAAGTACTGGTGGATTTGGGAGCGTCCATTAACATTATCAGTGCTGAAACAATGAACACATTAGGACTTGGAAACATTAAACCAACCCCAACTATCTTGGAACTTGTAGACAGATCCATAATTAAACCAATGGGGAAATTAGAGGATGTGATCATTTCAATAGTCTCATGGAATTACCCTGTGGACCTCCTTATATTGCCCACCTGTTCTTCAGTAGGTGGTCACCCATTAATCCTAGGAAGAACCTGGCTTGCAACTGCAGATGCCTACATAGGGTGCTGATCTGGGCACATGATTATATCAAATGGGACAATTACAAAGAATCTCAAGCTTTATCCTCTTGTGGAACCAAGCCCATATGAAAAATCATTACCCAATCAGAAATCTCTACCTGTAGAAGATCTTGAACCCAAAAATGAAAAACCCTCACTATTGGCCAGACCCTTCAATTCAAAACAGAAACCGAGGATGATGCCATTAACGCTTTCATTAATGATTCCAGTTCTATTTTTGATTCAACTCGACATTTTCTAGAATATGCTATGAGTTGTGAGACACATGAAAAAATTGAACTAGAAGATGACATCAAAGACATTCCTGTGACCTCATCCCATGATAGTACTCCAATTGAGATTGAACCAGGGAAAACACTGAATATCAACCCAAACCTGTCTGAATCTCAGACAAAAAAACTTTTGAAAGTCCTTCAAGATCATCAGGAAGCTTTTTCCTGGGTTTATACTGATATGAAAGGTATCCCTGCTAACTTATGAACTCATCATATCTATATTAAAGAATATCTATGCCCTATAAGACAGCCTCAACGGAGGATGAATCCTGCTCTCAAAAACATCGTCAAGGAATAATTACAAAAATTATTAGATGCAGGATTAATTTACCCCATCTCAGATAGCCAATGGGTATCCCCGCTAGTTGTTGTTCCCAAAAAGAATGGTAAATGGAGGATCTGTGTAGATTATAGGGAACTAAATAAGGCAACGCAAAAAGGCCATTTTCCTTTGCCATTCATTGACCAAGTCCTGGATACCTTGGCTGGGAAGAAGTTATTTTCTTTCCTAGATGGATTCAGTGGATACAACCAGATCTAGATAGCCTTGGAAGACCAGGATAAAACAAATTTCACATGCCCCTGGGGAACCTTTGCATACAGGGTCCTCCCATTTGGCATATGTAATGCTCCTGCTACCTTCCAGAGGGCAATCTTGGGAATATTTTCTGATTTGGTAGATGATAGTGTTGAAATATATATGGATGATTTTACTCCATATGGAAACTCATTTGAGGAAGGATTGGTAAATATAGAGAAGGTACTTAAAAGATATAAATAGATCCATGTATCTCTGAGCACAGTCAAATGCCATATGATGAGGGAAGAAGGAGTAGTATTGGGACATTTTCTCTCAGCTGCTAGAATTCAAGTTGATTTGGCTAAAGTAGAGGTAATATTACACTTCCCAGTACCCAAAACACCCACACATGTATGTAGCTTTATTGATTGTGCTGGTTATTACAGACACTTTATAGAAATTTTTTCTAAAATAGCACACCCATTGTTTCAATTGCTAACAAAAGATGCAGAATTTTTGTGGACTGAAGATTGTGAGACAAATTTCAAGAAAATTAAGGGGCTGGTGTGCATGGCTCCAATCCTCTGAGGACCTGATTGGGCATTACCGTTTCGCATACATACTGATGCTTCTCAGACAATAGTAGGGGTTGTTTTAGGACAGCAGGTAGACAAAACACCGTACACAATTTACTATGTCAGCAAGAACTTAATTCCTGCTAAATTAAATTACACAGTGATAGAAAAAAAATTCCTGGCTATCATTTATGCTGTCAATAAGTTCTAGCACTACATCACCAAGTATTCTATTGTCTTCCATACTGATCATGGAGCAATCAGGTATTTGATGAATAAACCTATTACTCCTGGCCGTATTACAAGATGGTTACTATTGCTTCAATAATTTGATATTACAATAGTAGACAAGCCAGGAAAAGATAATGTAGTGGCTAATTTCCTATATAGAATGGATAAAAATGATGAATGCACACCTGTAGAAGATAGTTTCCCCGATGAACATATTTTTGTAGTTTCTACTAAACCTCTGTCGTATGCAGATATTTCTAACTATCTTTCTATAGGGAAAGTACCTCATTTTTCATACAGGGAACAATGGAAAATTATTCATCACAGTGTCCGATATTCTTGGATGGCAGGGTACCTTTTTCACACAAGAGTAAATAAGCAGATTTGGCACTGTGTGTCTGAGGATGATATTTATGAGATACTGAAAGCTACTCATGATGGCCCTTGTGGAGGGCTTTTTGCAGACAAGATAACAGGCCATAAGGTGCTACAAATGGGATATTACTGGCCTTCTATCTTCCGTGATGCTCAGAATTATGTTAGGAGGTGTGATAGTTACCACCGTATGGGGCAGCCCGGTCGAGCTGATGAAATGCCTTTGCAAGCACAGGTAGTCCTCAAGCCTTTCAAAAAATGGGATATTAACTTCGTTCGACCCTTTAATCCACCCTCCCAGCAAAAATTCCACATCTTGTGTTGGGAAAAATACTGAGAGGGGGGGTGAATCAGTATTTAGATCTGACTGACAATTTTTAGTTTTCCTTTCTTTTAAAAACATATGTTGCATTACTGCATCCAACTTGTATGTATAGAGATATTATTATTTCTTTACTTAGATCATTGCATCATTCATTCATCAGATAAGCAATAAGCATGAACAAAAATAGAACAACAAACCATCAAACATAAGAAACACATATGAACACCAGGATTTAAGGTGGAAAACCAATTCGGGAGAAAACCATCACCGCTGTAATCTCAGTCTTCAATACTTATTATAAAGAAAAATTCTTACAATTTTATGCTGGTGCAGACTCATACCAGCACGTAGACACCCATCTGCAGAAGGCTACAACCTTCTCTCGTTTACCAGCCTCTCCTGGAAGGGAGCTACAACCCCCTGCTCTCGTTTACCAGCCTCTCCTAGAAGGGAGCTACTACCCCCTGCTCTTGTTTACCAGCTACCACTGGAAGGGAGCTACAACCCCCTCACTGAAGGCTTCGACCCTCAGCATCACTGCAGACCACGTTTCATCAATTTTTATACTGGATCCACCATGTTCCACACGACATACCTTGCCGGTCACCAGATTTATTTATTTATTTCAGAGGTGCATCCTTAATTCAGATCTCTCAGCAATTTTTTACCCATTCCATACAAATATACTTTCGAGTGAAGTATTCATTCACAACCCTTAGTCATGCATACGTTCTTCATGATTTCGTCAGTCAATTAAACCAGGAATTAATCTTCATCTGATCTAGAAATCTTGATCAATCATATTCACCGGTGCACCATAGATCCAGATATCAGAGTTTATTCATACAGATATCTCTAAAAGAGATTCGTTTATTATCAACCCTTTCGTATGCACGCCGTTCTTCATGATTCTCATCACCTTATATAGTTTTCACTTTTAATAAAACCTTGGGTCAAAACCATTCAATTGCTAATGGTATTCCTGGACATTATTTTTATTTACCACCCTTACGTACCTCTTTTATTTCTTTTTAATTTATTTGTCAATTTGAAAAAATTGATAAATAAATATATTTATAACTTTGAACAGAACTTTAGGATTAAATTTAACCCTTCACAATTTAACGCTTTCAAACAATATGGTAAAACTTTGACCCTGGGCCCAAAAAAATAGTCAATAGCCAATCATATACGTGCACGGTACCATAAGTAAATTTCGCGCAAGTCCAGTGTCCGATCACCGTTAGATTAGCAAGCTTCCAGATCAACGGCATATATGCATATCGCTCGACCTCCGATGCCGAACGTTAACGTGCGATGGCCCACCGTACCTTGGTTAGCCTCCGTGCAGCTTTATCAAATGACCACTGTCCGATGGCTTCCCTCCAAATCAACGACGCACATCAATATCGTTGGGCATCCTGGATCGAACAATAACGTACGATGGCACATTGTGACAAGCAGTTTTCCGTGGGTCCACCTCGCCACGTGTCGAATGATCTATGGAATCGATCCCAACTCCTCAAATACCGCTTGCCCGTCGAGAGCGGTGCGATGAAAACTAGAAACCGCTTGTACTGTTCCTCCTTTGTGGTTCCACCCTTCGCTCAAGGTTTCGTCCGTCTGCATATATATATGAGCTCTACCCTTCATGTGCAATAAATTAACAAATATTGCTTGGTTCCATAATTACCAACGACTCGTTTTGTTCATAGTGTATCAGATGCAATTAATTTAATTCGACACAGGCGCATATAACAATCCTTCCTTGTATTACAACTATAAATTGACCTTCCTCAGATTCTCATACAGACTAAACACCTTCAAATTATACATAAAGAGTGTAGGTTCACACACATTCATCTATCAAGTCCTTAACATGGATTTAACCATACAAGTTCTTCATGCGCTTACTTCAAAAACTGACTTCTCTTTTCCTGCCTCTGCTACCTCTTTGCTGCCTTCAAGGATCTACTCATCTATTCCATTAATTCCTTCAATTTATACACTAAACCTTTAATTTAGAATCCTTGCCACAGGGTTTATGATGTTTACGGATAATGATTCATAGTTGTCCTCAGGGACTCAACTATCCTTCCTTCTGAATTATATCAAGAATATACATATAATTCACAGAGAATGCAGAACCCTTTTCTGTTTGATGGCCTTTTTCTTCCTATACTGTCTCTGGACAACTTTCAATTCACTGCTTGTCCCTGCTCCTTGACTAATACTGCTCTCTGTAGCTCAAACTGTAGATGCACTCTTTCTCTGTTCTTCTCTGCTACATTTCTTTTCCTAGTTAGATGCCAATTCCTCTGCCACTGTTTTCCCTGATGTTTCTACTGCCTTTCCAGATCTCCAATCAACTAACCCTTAATTCACTCCTTGTCCCTTCTCCTTGACTGATACTTCTCTCTGTAGCTCAAATTGTAGATGCACTCTTTCTCTGTTCTTCCCTGCTACATTTCTTTTCTCTGTTCCTAGTTAGATTCCAATTCCTCTGCCACTGTTTTCCCTGATGTCTCTGCTGCCTTTCCAGATCTCCAATCAATTGACCCTTCTAAAATTGTCTCAGCTTCATATTTCATTTTCTCTTTTCTTTGTTTTTGTTTCAAGTGTTCCTCTTTTGGCATTGATGGAGATACATCATTCTTACATCTTTAACACATAGGTTGCTTATCATAGGCAAATTATCAAGTAGGTTTCCATCAAGGACAACTTCATCAAGTAGGTTTCCATCAACTTTATCAAGTAGGTTTCCATCAAGGACAACACTCTGCATCATATTGCCAACAATCTCCCCCTTTGGACTTGATGGCAACCATGATGGTGTTTGATCACCACAACAGATAGATACATTTATTAGATCATTATTCAAACACCATGATACTCTCCCCCTTTGACATCAAGGGCAAAGGGAGGGTCAAAACCAAACAATGTTTTTCTTCTCTGGTAGAAAGAAGAGCTCTATAGATCTGATATGTACTGAAGTTACCATGCTCCCCCTGAGTTCATGCTAAATCTTCAAACGTAATATTCAATGAAGTACATGACTCTATGACCTTTCCTATCACCAAGGACTCAAACTTACATCAATGATCCAATCCAAGTGGATTTACATATGTGACACAAGTACCCAACTTAGAGGGTTTACACATGACTGAATATTACATCATATGTCTCAGCATGACCTTTTCATCACATTATAACTTATACAGTCAAGACCAAATAATATCAATCATGAGATTAGACCACAGCAAATAATTAGAATGCCAATACTGCATCCTTTTTATAAGACCAAAGCTCCCCCTTAGCTTGTTCATCCTAAACACTTTCACCATCAAATCATCAAGGCATCTTCATAAAAAACATAAGAGAGTAAAACAGAATTATGAGAGCAGAAACACCACTAGAGATCCTCAACAACACCATAGCTGTGTATTCAAGTGTTGTCCAATAGTTGTAGCATAAGTACATCAGTAACCAAGCCTTCAGGCTCTTTGCCGCATCAACATATTCTTCTCAAGAGGAATTATCATACCAGAACAACTTATTCAATAGTCAATTTGAGTCAAGTAAACATCCATATGATCTGTTATCACCAAGATCTTCATGATTTTTATTTATTTCATAATCATGATGTACCATGTGTAGGAACTATATATAGAAGGTCTCAACCATGAAAAAATTCATCAGCATCAAACTCTGCATGATCCATCCTTATCTCTGAATCATAAGACTTCCATCTCATCCATGTGAGAAAGCAAACGAGACTCTTCAGCAAAAAGAAATTAGGGCTTATCCATAATCTCATCATAGGAAACCATGTATCATTTGCACTCCTCCATGCCATACTTTTTCAGTATTTTCTTAAGATATTTTGCTTGTGATAGGAATATGCCATCTGTTGTTTGTTGTATTTGCAAGTCAACAAAGAATGGTAGTTCCCTAAGAAAAGACATTTCAAATTCTTGCTGCATATCAGAAGCAAATTTCTGACTCATAGACTCTTCATTACTTCCAAAAATTATATCATCAACATATACAACCACAATCAATAGTTTGTCATTTTCAGTTTTTGTGTATAGGTTGCTATCAACAGACCCTTTTGAAAATCCTTGTTGATGAAGATATTTGTCAAGACGATAGTACCATGCCCTTGGAGCTTGTTTGAGACCATATAGAGCCTTTTTAAGTCTACAAACAAGTTTTTCATCATTTCCCAAAATGAATCCTTCTGGTTGTTCTATATAAACTTCTTCTTCTTCTTGTTGAGCATACCCCTTGCAAACAAGTCTAGCTTTATTTCTTACAACATCCCCATTTTATTTAGTTCCAATGACATTTTTGTCATGAGGTCTTGGTACTAATTTCCAAGTGTGATTCTTTTCAATTTGATCAAGCTCTTCATTCATGGCTTGAATCCAACATTCATCTTTGCTAGCTTGAATGAGATTGCGAGGTTCAATAGTGGATAGAAATTCCAGATTGCTGGAAGATCCCACAAGAGTCCTTCTTGTTTGTACACCTGATCCCTTTTCTCCCAAAATTTGAGATTCTGGATGATTCTTTTGAACATATCTGGATGGAACCTTTTCAGACAAATCATCTTCGGGTTCTTCACTGGGTTAACTGTTTGTATCATTACTATTTGATGTAGAAGGATATATGTCACCATCATAATGCCAACAATGCATTACTCTCAGCAAAGCTAATGCTCCCCCTGAAACTGTGCTCCTTTCCTTGAGCTAACTCACTGTGTTTCTTATCAGAAAAACATACGCTTTTGTCTCCATTTCCTCCTATATTCTGTTGTCACATTAGATGCACTGTTAGAAGTAAACACAACCAGAATTACCAAACCAACCATGGGAATCATCATACATTGCTCCCCTTGTGATGATACATTACTGAATCCTATAATGTATCTCACATCACCCCTGCAGTCTTTATGAGAAGTAATCTTTAGAAGCGGAAGAATGCAATAGGATTATTATCCCCTACGTTTTTGACCGGTCCTCCTTCCTTTTCCAGCTTTGCTTGAAATTTCTTATTGTGTGCTAGAAATTATCCACTTTCTCAGATCTATTCATCCTGCACTCTTTTTATACATGTCCATACTTGTTACAAGCATGACATCTTGTGTGACCAGAAAATTAATCATAAGGATCATAATGTGTTTTTCTATTCTTTCTTCTATTGCAATCCGCTGCTTTATGACCAAACTTGTTGGATGAAAAACAATATCCCTTCAAGAAACCTGAGTACCTTTCTATGTAGAATCTGTTTTTTTGTGACTGAAACAATCTGCTTCTGCAATTGGCTGCAACATGCCCATAATTGTGACATTTAAAGCATTCATCATTATTGATCAAAGGAGGGGATGATTTATTTTGAGAGTTCATGATTGTCGGTTGACCTTTTGTCTCTTTCAATACTTCTGGTTTTGGATTGATATCCTTTGAATCTTTAGCACTTTCTTGTGAGCTAGATTCTCCTTTAACAATTTCATGAAAACAAAGACCAGATTTAATAGAAGGAAACCTTTGACTACTAAGAATATTGTCCAAAATCTTAGTACTATCTTGAAACCTCAAGAGTTTATCTTTTTCTTCTAATTTTCCTTTCAAAATTTTTACCTCAACCTCCAATCTTTGGCATTTCTTCTTCATACTTTCTTAGACCCTTCTTCCTTATTTTACTTGATCATTCAGTATTAAAATCTCTTCTTTCAACCCATTTTCTTGTTCTTCAAAATTTTGTAAGAGTTCTTCATTCTTCTTATTTGATTTTTCCAGATCTGTTTTGAGAGAGATAATTTCTGCTTCAAGTCCTTATTTTTCAAATGATTGTAGAAGTTCTTCATTCTTCCTTTTTTATTTTTCCAGATCTTCTTTCAGAGAGATGATTTCTGCTTCAAGTCTTTCACTTCGATTGGTTACTTTATCCTGCAGTTTTTGATACATTTCTATCTGTCCATTCATTCTAGAGATAACATCTTTGTAGATAGATTCCTTCCTTTTAAATTTATCCCAATCATTACTTTCACTTTCTTTTTCTCTATCTTCACCATTTCATGCACAAGGAAGTGAATTACAAGAACAACAATCAGTACCTGATTCATTATCTTCATTTTCTGCTGTACATGTTTTCTGAGATATCTCCTTTCTTTGAGTAGCCTTCTTCTTTTTCTTCCTTCCCATTGTGACAAATATCCTTCAAGCGATCCAGCTTCTGCAGAAGGACCTACTCTGATACCAATTTTTGGGAAAAATACTGAGAGGGGGGGTGAATCAGTATTTAGATCTGACTGACAATTTTTAGTTTTCCTTTCTTTTAAAAACATATGTTGCATTACTGCATCCAACTTGTATGTCCAGAGATCTTATTATGTCTTTACTTAGATCATTGCATCATTCATTCATCACATAAGTAGTAATCATGAATAGAAATAGCAGAACAAAACATCAAACATAAGCAACACCTATGAACACCAGGATTTAAGGTGGAAACCCAATTCGGGAGAAAAACACCACTGCTGTAATCTCAGTCTTCAATATTTATTATAAAGAAAACTTCTTACAATTTTATGCTGGTGCAGACTCATACCAGCACGTAGACACCCATCTGCAGAAGGCTACAACCTTCTCTCATTTACTAGCCTCTCCTGGAAGGGAGCTACAACCCCCTGCTCTTGTTTACCAGCCTCTCCTGGAAGGGAGCTACAACCCCCTGCTCTCGTTTACCAGCTACCACTGGAAGGGAGCTAAAACACCCTCACTGAAGGCTTCAACCCTTAGCATCACTGCAGACCACGTTTTATCAATTTTCATACTGGATCCACCATGTTCCACACAACATACCTTGTCGGTCACCAGATTTATTTATTTATTTCAGAGGTGCATCCTTAATTCAGATCTCTCAGCAATTTGTTACCCATTCCATACAGATATACTTCCGACTGAAGTATTCATTCACAACCCTTACTCATGCATACGTTCTTCATGATTTCGTCAGTCGATTAAACCAGGAATTAATCTTCATCTGATCTAGAAATCTTGATCAATCATATTCACCGGTGCACCATAGATCCAGATATATCAGAGTTTATTCATAAAGATATCTCTAAAAGAGATTCGTTTATTATCAACCCTTTTGTATGCACGCCGTTCTTCATGATTCTCATCACCTTATATAGTTTTCGCTTTTAATAAAACCTTGGGTCAAAACCATTCAATTGCTAATGGTATTCCTGGACAGTATTTTTATTTACCACCCTTACATACCTCTTTTATTTCTTTTTAATTTATTTGTCAATTTGAACAAATTGATAAATAAATATATTTATAACTTTGAACAGAACTTTAGGATTAAAGTTAACCCTTCGTAATTTAACGCTTTCAAAAAATATGGTAAACCTTTGACCCCAGGCCCACAAAAATAGTCAATAGCCAATCATATACGCGCACGGTACCATAAGTAAATTTCGCGCAAGTCTAGCGTCCAATCACCGTTAGATTAGAAAGCTTCAAGATCAACGGCGTATATGCATATTGCTCGACCTCCGATGCCGAACTTTAACGTGCGATGGCCCGCCATACCTTGGTTAGCCCCCGTGCAGCTTTATCAAATGACCACCATCCGATGGCTTCCCTCCAAATCAACGGCGCATAGCAATATCGCTGGGCATCCTGGATCGAACAATAACACGCGATGGCGTGTTGTGACAAGCAGTTTTCCATTGGTCCACCTTGCCACGTGTCGAATGATCTATGGAATCGCTCCCAACTCCTCAAATACCGTTTGCCCGTCAAGAGCGGTGCGATGAAAACCGGAAACCGCTTGTACTGTTCCTCCTTTGTGGTTCCGCCCTTCGCTCAAGGTTCTGTCTGTCTGCGTATATATATGAGCTTTACCCTTCATGTGCAATAAATTAACAAATATTGCTTGGTTCCATAATTACCAACGACTCATTTTGTTCATAGTGTATCAGACGCAATTAATTTAATTCGACACAGGCGCATATAACAATCCTTCCCTGTATTACAACTATAAATTGACCTTCCTCAGATTCTCATACAAACTAAACACCTTCAAATTATACATAAAGAGCGTAGGTTCACACACATTCATCTATAAAGTCCTTAACACGGATTTAACCATACAAGTTCTTCATGCGCTTACTTCAAAAACTAACTTCTCTTTTCTTGCCTGCTACCTCTTTGCTGCCTTCAAGGATCCGCTCATCTATTCCATTAATTCCTTCAATTTATACACTAAACCTTTAATTTTGAATCCTTTCCACAAGGTTTATGATGTTTACAGATAATGATTCATAGTTGTCCTTAGGGACTCAACTATCCTTCCTTCTAAATTCTATCAAGAATATACATATAATTCACAGAGAATGCAGAACCTTTTTCTGTTTGATGGCCTTTTTCTTCCTATACTGTCTCTGGAAAACTTTCAATTCACTGCTTGTCCCTGCTCCTTGACTGATACTGCTCTCTGTAGCTCAAACTGTAAATGCACTCTTTCTCTGTTCTTCTCTGCTACATTTCTTTTCCTAGTTAGATGCCAATTCCTCTGCCACTGTTTTCCCTTATGTCTCTGCTGCCTTTCCAGATCTCCAATCAACTGACCCTTAATTCACTCCTTGTCCCTGCTCCTTGACTGATACTGCTCTATGTAGCTCAAAATGTAGATGCACTCTTTCTCTGTTCTTCTCTGCTACATTTCTTTTCTCTGTTCCTAGTTAGAAGCCAATTCCTCTGCCACTGTTTTCCCTGATGTCTCTGCTTCCTTTCCAGATCTCCAATCAACTGACCCTTCTAAAACTGTCTCAGCTTCATATTTCATTTTCTTTTTTCTTTGTTGCTGTTTCAAGTGTTCCTCTTTTGGCATTGATGGAGATACATCATTCTTACATCTTTAACACATAGGTTGCTTATCATAGGCAACTTATCAAGTAGGTTTCTATCAAGGACAACTTCATCAAGTAGGTTGCCATCAAATTTATCAAGTAGGTTGCCATTAAGGACAACACTCTGCATCATATTGCCAACATCTTGGTCTGTACTGATTACATGACTAAGTGGGTGGAAGCCAAATATGTTGCGAAAGAAACAGAGTAGGTGGTCTTATATTTTCTATTTCAAGAAATTTTTGCTCGTTACGGTACTCCAAGAGAGATTGTTTCACATGGAGGAGCACAATTCACATCAAACATGACAGAAAATCTCATGCAAAAATATGGGGTCAAGCATAGAGTGACATCTCCATACCACCCCCAGGCGAATGGACAAGTGGAAAGCACAAACAAGACATTGGAAAAAAATTTGACAAAATTTGTGGCATACCATCGTCGAGATTGGGCTCAGAAGCTCCTAGAAGCTCTTTGGGCATACAGAAAAACATGGAGGAATACAAATGGGTTTTCACCATTTGAGTTGGTTTATGGGAAATCCCTTTTGTTTCCAATAGAATTTGAAATCAGTATGCTTAGAGAAGCTCTGGAAGTTGGTTTAGATCTATCAGATGCTCAGAAACACCGACTGGCTCAGCTCAATGAACTCGATGAAATCCATTCAATGCTTGTCCAACGAACTACTGCTATCTAGCAGCAGAGAATGAAATGGCACGATAAGTTTATTAAAAATAAGGTGTTTCAAAGTGGAGATTGGGCACTACTTTATGACTCCCATTTTAAGGATTTTAAGGGGAAGCTTTGCACTCGTTGCATGGGACCTTAGAAGGTGGACGTTGTATTTGATAATGGAACAATCAGGCTAGTCACAATTGATGATACACGTGCTTCATTTATAGTCAATGGACATTGCCTGAGATTATACCACCACCCGGCCTCTATGGATGATTTTATTAAACAACTCTCTGAGAAATCGGGTTTGAAGGTCATCAGCGCAAAGAATCCTTCCTCTACACCCTTGTTGTAAAATAAAATAAAATAAATAGATATAATAAAATAATAAAGAATTATATTGTTTATATTATTGTATTTTTGCAAGAGTTACTACTAAGGAGTAAAAATCAATGAAATTTTTTCCAAAGTATCAATTGCTGCTACACATGATGTTGTTACTTAGTTGCTGCTACTCATGATGCTATTACTCAATTCCTGCTACACATGATGTTGCTACTTG
Organism: Pinus albicaulis; assembly: GCA_034641835.2. Classification (NCBI taxonomy): domain Eukaryota; kingdom Viridiplantae; phylum Streptophyta; class Pinopsida; order Pinales; family Pinaceae; genus Pinus; species Pinus albicaulis. Next base: position 844,980,343 of record CM076573.1, on the reverse strand, counting down.
ATGTTGTTACTCCTTGCTCGATGTTGCTACACCGAATGTTGTTACTTGCACTACTGTTACTCCAAATGTTGTTACACTGGGTGCTGTTACTCGCATTGTTGTTACTCCACATGATATTACATCAGATGTTGTTACTCACATTGTTGTTACTCTGGATGCTACTACTCGCACTGTTGTTACTCCAGATGTTGTCACATAGGATGTTTTTATTCCGATGTTGTTACTCGATGCTATTAATCCCGATGTTGTTACACCACATTGCTGTTACTCTGATGTTGTTACTCCCGATGCTGTTACACCAGATGTTGTTACTGTAATTCTATTACTTGTACTGTTGTTACTCCATCCACATCATTACTGTGATGTTATCCTACCAACCGTCACTTCCTCCAGGTAGGCCGTCAAGTATGCCTCCACGTGACTATTACCGATTTAATTAAATATCCCATGTTAAGATCTTAATGCCGTGGATGGAAAAAAATTTAATTTGGGGGGGGGGGGGGGTGCCGTCATAGTCAAGGATGGCATAATAATTTCCTCATAAATCATTATGACAATCCGTTCATGGTACACCTTACGATTCCCATCAACATGTGGTATCATCATTTAATACGTATTGGGATCCGTAAGATGTCTCGTCCACTCTATACAAAACAATTATTATTTTTTGATTCACCACACTTACCATATTCCTTTATGATTTTTCTCGATTTTTGAGAGTTACCATTCGTATTTACCATTACTACCTTTCCATTTTCACCATGTTGTTTCTCCAAATTTGGTACCCACCACCTTGCCCAACGGTCTACTGTTACAAGCAGTGCTGCTACAAGTCTCCACAGTATGGGTGGGTGGCTATGCGGCATGAACCTAAAAACACAGCTTCAGTTCGGAGCAATCCAGAGGTATGACAAGTCTTTGTTGACACAGGGTGGGATACCTACTTTGAAAAATTGCAGGGGTTTGATGGAGGAATCAAAATGGAATTCACACTCAATTTAGAGGAGAACTACTAGCGAGTTAGAGGTTTGGAAGTTCCTGTCACAGAAGAGGTAATTGCAGAGGTTAGTGGGCTAAGACAACACGGGCAGCAACGGTTTTCTCAAAAAGTTTCTCTCCCTGAATTTCTCGAATTGTTCTTGCAGGAAGGAGAAAGTGTCGTTCAAATGGGAAGAGGATACGAGCGTAGAAATATGCCATATCCTTGGAATGAAGTTGCAGGTTTCGTGATAAATACATAACTTGTGAGGGTTGAGCCACAACTCTGTTCAAGTATTATTTTAAAATTCTTACGCACCTTCGATTTCCACGGGATTAGGTGCATGCCTTAAATATGCCCTTCTTCCTATTGAAATAGCTGCAACACATGGCATAGTCTACTTGGCGCTCTCGCTGGATGCTAGAAGTGCTTTCTAACCATGGATTGGTACGATTATTGGTCATGCATGCAATAGGCAGGCTTCGGGTCTCCTGGGTGGAACTCCGCGGGTCCTCAAAAGAGGAGGTAGCAGCCATTATTGCTGCTAGAGAAGAGGAACCAGCATCTCTGGCTAGACTAGTAGAAGAAGAACATTCAGAGGGAATTTATCAAGAGGAACCCGAGGAAATGGAAATGGAAGTTGATCAGGAGGAACCCAAGGAAGAAGAGATGATGGTTGATCAGGAGGAACCTGAAGAGATGAGAATGGAGGAGGTAATTGGTGACACAGCCGAGGCTGCCACACAAGAACCAGCCTTGCTTGAAAATCCCAAAGAAGAAGAAATGAGAATAGAGGAAGTAATTGGTGGCACAGCTGAGGCTGCCACACAAGAACCAGCCTCGCTTGAAGAGCCCATAGAGGAATAAATTATGGACATCGTGCAGGAAGTCGATATTGTTATATAGTCATCGACTTTTGTCAATGAAGAGCAAAGGAATGAAATGGAAGACAGAGTAATGGCAAGTGATTTTGTTTTGCAAGAAACAGCATCACCTACCCAAATAGATATGGATGTTGATATAGGTGGGGGTGTTACACAAGAACCACCCCCAATTCGGCTAGAACAGGAGGAGTCAACTTGTGAAATTGATGTTGTTCCTCAAGAACTGGTTCCAACTGTGGAAAAAGAGGCAATTCATGAGGAACAAGAAGGTAGAGAAGAAATGAACCAGGAGGTCGATATTGTCCCACAAGAACCAGTATCGACACTAGAAGAAGAAATGGTGAACAAAGAGCGAGAGGACATAAGGGAAACAAGCTACGGAATCGATGCTGCTCCACAAGAACCAGCATCAACCCTGGTTGAGGTAATAATGCATGAAGTTCCGGTTCAAGCCGGAAATGAGGATGATGAGTCTGTCCCCCACTCTTCGTTCTAGTCCATGATGCTTAGAGGGGCGAGGGGTGTTAGGTCCCTAAATTACTAGTATAGTCTCTTATTGTTGTTAGTGTAACCCCCTTATTGTTATTATTGTACCCTTGTAACCCCTATATTGTTATTATTGTGCCCTTAAATTAATATTGTTAGGTCGGCTAGGATTACATTGTGGCCCCACTAGGATTACATTGTGGCCCCATGGACTCCTATATATAGAAAGGAGGTTTTGTAATTTGAATCATCCAAGAATTGTTCATTCATGTAATGTATTGGAGGTTTCCCCCTCGAAGTGACTTATTTCTAAGGCGGTGATATCTCTTTTCTTCTCTTCTTGGAGTTGGTTTCACAACATTTGGTATCAGAGCTTTGAGATTCTAGGGTTTCGTTGCTCGAAATAGGTCATCGTGGCATTTTCGCTTTAACTTTTTTTTCTATGAAGGTTCAGAATCTGAAATTTTTATAGTATGAAGCTAAAATCCTGAGGAACATCGTCGCAAAATTTCAGAGCTTGGTTCACAATATTTTCGGAGATATGATCTGTGCAAGTTAGGTCATTTTGCAGGCTCCTGAATTTAACCTAAACAGGTCATCGTGGTATTTGTGTAATAAAAAATTTTCTACGAAGGTTCAGAAGATGAAATTTTTAGAGTGCGAATCTGCAATCTTGAGGATCATCGTCACAAAACTTTAGATATTAGTTCGCAATATTTTCGGAGATATGATCTTTGGAAGTTAGGGCTTTTGAGGCTTCTGAATTTCATCTCAAAGACGTGATCATGGGAAAATCTTCATAGCTCTCTCTCTGTGCATCGGATTGGAATGTTGTATAACGTGGCCATAAGTACATGGACTGTAGTTTTTTCTCTATCAATTTCAGAGCCAAAGGAGGAAACAGTGACACGTGGCAAGTCGTACAAGTTCGCTCTACTGAACTGGTCCAAAATTGGGTCATTATGGGAGATTGGACATAACTTTGCCTTGAAGAATCCAAATCAGATCAGACTTGTGGCATTTGAAACAAGCTTCAGAGGGCTATTACAAGGCTGAATTTCAAATATTGAGGATCCAAAATTATAGAGATAATTCAATTTCAATATTGAGCTCGTCAAAAGCAAGTAAAAGGTGTGTATTTTTTTCTGAATTGCATATGTCTTGTTTGAAGAATCAAGTTGAATTGATTCCAAGGGCATATTGTAGAATAGATATCAGTATTGGATTCTAAAATGGCCCCTAAAAATAATTTAACACCCATTAAGCCTTTAGAAATATCTATTATCACTCATGAATACGAAGAATGGAAACATGACATATCAAAATTACAAGAGCAAGTGCAACAAATTTCGCTCTCGCAAAGAGCAACAAAAAATGACATGAAAGTTTTGAAGAAAGGCGTGGAAACTAAGATGGATGGTTTGAAGAAAGGCATAGATGGTTTGAAGAATGGCATGGAATCTAAGATAGATGGCATGGAATCTAATATAGATGGCATGGAAGCTGGCATGGAATATAAGATGGATGACATGGAAGCTAAGATCGATGAGAAAATGGAAAACATGAAGAATGATATAAAAGCAGACATGGAAGGTTTGACAAAGTTGATACAAGAAATGTTTCCTAATGGTGAAAATATAGTAGAAGAAACTCATGATGAGAACAAAATAAATGTTAATCGTGATTTCATAAAATCTAATGTTGGTGGGAAGAAGCACCATATTCCAAAAATGGATATGAGGAAGTTTGATGGAAAGGAACCTATAACATGGATACTACAGATGGAGCAATATTTTTATCTCCATAAAGTGCAAAACACACAAAAGGTATGCATTGCAACTTTACATTTAGAACAAAATACATTTGTATAGTATCGATGGCTTTGCTCCTGTAAAAAAATTGTCACTTGGTCAATTTTTACAGAGGAAATGATAGCACATTATGAGGATACAAAGAGCAACACCTTCTTTATCCAACTGATAAATCTCAAACAAAAGGGTTTAATGGGGGAGCACATTGAGGACTTCCAAAAATTGAATATAAGGGTAACTGATATTCCAGAGGAACATATGATTGATCTCTTCGTAGGTACTTTAAAGGATAACATTCAACATGAAGTTCGCGTTTTGGAACCTGATTCATTGGAGAAGGCATTCAAGTTGGCAAGAAAAATTGAAGGTAAAATTATGGCGACAAGGAAGCCTAACACTCACTTCTATAAAGAGGGAATTATTGCTACTCCTAGATTTCCACAACCTACAAGGTTGACACCACAAAAATTGGAAGAAAAAAGAGCAAAAGGGCTTTGTTACAGTTGCAATAGAAAATACAATAAAGGTCATAAGTGTAATGAGAAGAAATTGTTTTATATAGATTGTGAAGAGGAAGAAGAAAATGAACAAGAAGAGGATATACACCTGGAACCAGCCAAGAAGAGGAAAAAATGAGTCCGACCATATCGTGTAATTCATTGGCAGGAGTTACCACTCCTCAAACTCTCAATATAGAAGGACATATCAAGAAGAAAAAGGTAATAGTGTTGCTTGATTCAGGTAGTACCCATAATTTTATTCATTGCTAAGGTAGCCAAGGAATTGAATTGTTTCCTATACCCAGCACCAGAATGTCAAGTGATGGTTGCAAATGGAGGAACTATAAATTGCTCTGGAAAATTCCATAATATCAAGCTAACCATGGGGGAATATGTATTGAATAGTCGAATGCTTTCCATTCCTATGGGAGGTGTTGATGTTGTACTAGGAGTACAATGGTTACAATCTTTGGGGATGGTAGCTTTTAATTTTCAAGAACTTTTCTTGAAATTTTTTTCAGAAGGAAAGGAAGTCGAATTACGAGGTATTGCGGGGAAGCCAGGAAGGATAATAAGCTCTAATGTCATGACAAAGCTTCTAAAGAAAGAACAGCGAGGCGTAATTGCACAATTATGCTCACTAGAAGTTCCAACATCAAAATCATCTATTTCTGCAGATCTCCAACAAGTCTTCGACAATCATTCCAAGGTGTTTGAAACTCCCAAAGGACTCCCACCTATTCGTGATCATGATCATGTTATTCATTTGATTCCAGGAAGTGTTCCTCCAAACATCATGCCTTATAGATATCCTTACTTCCAAAAGAGCGAAATTGAACGTATGATTGCAGAAATGTTAGAGGCGGGTATAATTCAACCTAGTCAAAGTTCTTTCTCTACTCCCATAGTATTGGTACACAAGAAGGATGGATCATGGTGAATGTGTCCGGATTATAGGGAGCTCAATAAGCTCACCATTAAAGATAAATTTCCCATTCCTGTGATTGATGAATTATTGGATTAATTACATGGAGCAATTTATTTTACCAAGTTGGATCTTCGTTCAGGATATCATCAAATTAGAATGAAGACTGAAGATATTCCAAAAACAGCATTTCGAACTCATGAGGGTCATTATGAATTTTTGGTCATGCCTCTTGGCCTTACCAATGCACCTTCTACATTTCAAGGGTTGATGAATTCCATTTTCAAACCCTTCCTTAGAAAATTTGTGCTAGTATTTTTTGATGATATACTAATCTATAGCAGGTCTTGGAAGGATCATGTTCAATATGTTGACAGGGTGCTCAAACTATTGCAGGAGAAAAAATTATATGCAAAAACATCCAAATGTTTCTTTGGAGTACAAGAGGTGTAATATCTGGGTCATATTGTATCTCACGAGGGTGTTAAGGTATACCCTAACAAAATTAAAGCCATTGAGGAATGGAAAGTCCCCACAACCATAAAGCAATTGCAAGGATTTCTCAAGTTAACAGGGTATTATCGAAATTTTGTTAAGAATTATGGGAGAATAGCAGAACCTCTAACAACATTATTGAAGAAAGATGCATTTTCATGGACTCCTGAAGCAACTAAGGCCTTTGAACATTTTAAAGAGGCAATGTGCCTAGCACCAATCTTAGCTACGCCAGACTTCACAAAAACCTTTATTGTGGAATGTGATGCCTCAGGAAATGGAAATGGTGTTGTTTTCATATAAGAAGGAAGATCCATTGCTTTTGAAAGTTGTCCAATCAAAGGAAAGTATTTACAGAAACCTATTTATGAGAAGGTAATGTTAGAAATATTGCATGCACTAAAGAAATGGAGAACTTACATAATGGGAAGACACTTCAAGGTAAAAACTGATCATGATAGCCTTAAACACTTTTTGGAACAAAGACTATCTTCAGAAGAGCAACAAAAATAGGTGACAAAGATGTTGGGTTATGAATTTGAAATAATATACAAAAAGGGGAAGCTAAATTTTGTTGTAGATGCACTCTCAAGAAAGAATGAAGAGGTGGAAGCATTGATTTGTGCCATTTCTATTATCCAACCAGATTGGATAACGAAAGAAAGAGATGAATGGAAGAAGGACGAAGAAGTGTGGACACTAATTCAAAATTTGTGGCAAGATCCTAGTACATCTGATACATTTAGCTGGAAAAATGATTCCTTTTGGTACAAAGATCGCTTATATCTTTGTAAGAATTCCCAACTAAAACAAAATATTCTTTTTGAATTGCACACTTCTCCTTTAGGAGGACACTTAGGATTTTTAAAAACTTACCACAGGGTGAAGAAAGAATTTTTTTGGGATGGCCTTAAATCTGATATTCAAAAGTTTGTGGTGGAAAGTTTGGTTTTCTAGTAGAATAAAGTTGATAAAATTAAGACCCCGGGTCTTCTACAACCTTTATCCATTCCAAGTCAACGTTGGGAGGAGATTTCAATGGATTTTATCACAGGTTTACCTAAGTCCGAAGGAGAGAGTGCAATCATGGTGGTAGTTGATATAATTACCAAGTATGCACACTTTTGTGCATTATCTCATCCATTTAAAGAAAGTACAGCTACTACTACATTTATGGACACAATTCAAAAGCTACATGGAAACCCAAGGGTTATTGTGAGCGACAGAGATCCCATTTTTACTGGAAATTTTTGGACGAAGTTATTTTCCTTTTTGGGTACTCAATTAGCTCATAGCTCATCTTCTCATCCTCAATCCGATGGTCAAACTGAGATAGTAAATAAATGTTTGGAAGGATATCTTCATTGTTTTGTATCTGATAAACAAACACAATGGGTCAAGTGGTTACCTTTAGTTGAATGGTGGTATAACACTTCCTTCCATACTACAGCAAAAATGACCCCATTTATGGCACTTTATGGATATCATCCACCATCCATCACATCATATTTAAGAGAAAATTAGAAGGTTCAAGAAGTGGAAGATCACATCGAGCATCAACAAGAAGTTCTCCAACTCTTAAAGGACAACTTGAACTTGACACAAAATCGAATGAAACAACACGTAGATCAACATCACAGCGAGAGAAATTTTGATGTAGGAGACTGGGTATTTTTACGGCTACAACCATACAAGAAAATTTCCCTCAAGCAAGCTAAGAAGGATAATAAATTATCACCAAATTACTATGGTCCTTACAAGGTGTTGCAAAAATTTGGTACTATGGCATACAAATTGGAGCTTCCTTCTTCTTCACGAGTGCATCCAATTTTCCATGTTTCATGCTTAAAGAAGGTTATAGGTGAAAATATTCTAGTTCAAACAATATTTCCAGAACTTGATGAGGAAGGAAAAATCATATTGGAACCTGATGCAGTCATGGAAATAAGAAATTTACAGCTACGGAATCGATCAATTTCAGAGTATCTCATCAAGTGGAAGAACTTACCCACTGAATATTCTACATGGGAGGATGAGAATTTTATACAGAAGCACCCAGAGCTACTCAAGGGTTGAGGACAACACTTTTTTGAAGGAGAGGGGAATGTTAGGTCCCTATATTACTAGTATAGTCACTTAGCTAACATTGAGTGTAACCCCCTTATTATTATTATTGTACCCTTGTAACCCCCATATTGTTATTATTGTGCCCTTAAATTATTATTGTTAGGTCGGCTAGGATTACATTGTGGCCCCATGGACTCCTATATATAGAAAGGAGGTTTTGTAATTTGAATCATCCAAGAATTTTTCATTCATGTAATGTATTGGAGGTTTCCCCCTCGAAGTGGCTTATTTCTAAGGTATTGATATCTCTTTTCTTCTCTTTTTGGAGTTGGTTTCACAACAATTCTGCTCGCCCAAACGATTAACAGAGGAATTAGTTGTCCCCCCAGTTCTTAAATTTATTGACATGACCAAAATTGGCCCAGTCACTACTGAACCTCTGTTGGAGAACTTAGAGGCTCGCGAAGAATATAGAAATCCTGTGGAGACACCGGAACATAGAGTGGTCATTGAAAATGTCGACCAGATAGCAGGAGTCCCTGAAGCGAATATAGAGAAAGAAGCCCTTGAAGATAGGGAGCCCAGCCAGAAAGGCTTAATGAGAGAATCCATTGAGAACATCGGCAACATTCCGCCACCTCCTGAGCCTGTCATAGGCCTAGAGACTGAATTTATTTTTAAACAAGAATGGGTTGAATAGTGTGAGAAAAGAAGGTTACCTCTCAAAAGGAGGTATCAACTGCAGTTCAGTGAAACCATGATACTAAAAAGGGAGGTTCAGGATTTTAAAAGGCAAGTTTCCAGGCTGAAAAAGAAGGTAAAAATCTACAAATGGAAGGTAATAAAGCCGAAATTTGAGGTCTCCTCTTGAGCCACCTAGACTGGCCCGATCGAAGAATTGTTTGAAGGCCAAGAATTTGTATTGGCCACTGATATCCAGAAGTGGCAGTCAGCTGCAAGTGATCATCAGAAGGAAACAACTCGAGTTCTAGAACAGGCTGCTAGATTCATCATGGGGTACATGGATCAGTTATATAAGGCGCGACTGAAGCAGGCTAAACAGAAGGCCAAAATAGAAGAAATGGAAGAACAAGTATAGTTGTTGCAAACAGATAAGGAGAAGATGTTCTCCTTGGCACAACAGGTAATGGCCTGCAGACCTCCTGCACATAGCTATGCCTTATTCCTTCATGAGAATTTTTTTTTTTTTTTTCATATTGAAAGTATATATAAGGTGATTTGGTATGAAAATTAGGACCCCATTCAATTTCTCCATATTTTAAAAAATCACGATATCATAGGACAACACTTAATGTGAGAGCTCTACATGCATGGGTATTTCTTAAGGCATGATTAGTCCTTTAACCCCATTCCATTCACGGGGAAAATCCATTTAAGAGCTTTCACCTCTTATACCATCAATCAGATTAAGTGGAGAAAGGCCTGGGATACATGTGAAGAAAACCAAGATGGAAGGCCATTAATGATGAGGAAAGAGCATGGCCAGTCCCCAAATATTTATAACAAGCATTATACATTCTTATAGATTGAGGGCCATAGAGAACACATGTTGGCAACCTAGAAATGGTGTGCTAACCTATGTGTCAGCCAGATTAAGATGTTCTGTAAAGAAGCGCTGGACAGTTGTCAGAAAAGGTGGATGTTGTCATCTTCAGCCGTCAGAGAACAAGAACCATTTGGGGCACCTAACTTTGCACAGGATTTATAAAGAATGCCACGTTTTGTGGCATGCATTCATACTTGTGGGGTCAGATGGATGGGATTGAGGTTTTAATTTCCCCTTCTCTGGTTGCCAGCCGAGCGGTATACTCCTACATACAACGTTGATCGAGACTGGTGGAAGGATGTTTTTTTGATAGAGGGATATAAGCCACCAGGGATAGAAATGGCTGAAGAGTATGACCTCACATAGATTCATGCTAATAACAGTCGGTCCAATCCTGATCTGAGAAGACGACAAGCTACATGAGGACATGCAGATAGACTAGTTGGGTACCAGATTTGTATACTTTCCTCTCCCACTTTACCCTATATTTCTATCTCTTTGTGCCATTATTACTCTTAAACGCATGAGGTAAAATCCTTTTCCTTATCTTTCATGGGATATTTGGTTAATGAAGTATTTATCATGGAGGTTTTACCTTTTTACATATTAACTCCGATATTTCTACAGATTTGGCTAAACCAAGAGTGTTGCAGCCGTGAGTCGAGGAACAGCCCATCATCTGTAATGTTTTCCTCATTTATTGTTACAGCATAATAGACTTGTTTGTACCAGCGCTATCTTAGGTCTTTTCACTGTTTCCTTCTGGGAAACTAGGTTTCCATTGTAACAAGATGTATTTTTGTAACTATGGGGTTGTTGAGGGGAATCAAGGGTTCTAGGACATTTGTATAAAGAGGTCTGCGGGTTGTGAATCAGAGTTAATCCTTTTTACATATAGATCTTGTAACAAATCTCTTTTTTCATTAATCGAATGTACAACAACGTGTTGTTTCTCCTCTAATTCGTGAGTTTACCACATCCCTGATCAGAGATTTGGGCCCACTCTTCTGATCAAGTGCTGTGTTTTCCTTTCTTGCATTTTTTTAATGATTTATTGTGATTTTATTACTATTGTTACAGTTAATATTTAATTGATGTGAATATCTTTCAATTTTGCAGTTTACTTAATTGTTGTTACAGTGATCTGTGTGTTATGGATTTAAACCCGTGATCTACAGCAGGTCATGTGCGTGTGTTTGCATATACTTTGCCATTAGTCTTGAAATAACTAACGCCCTAGGGTTGATAATTTATGTGGAAAAAGGGTTGAACATTGTTCATATCTGGACACCAACAGTGATATTTGAACCACTAGGAAGGTCTTGTAGTGTAAGTCAATGTAGAGTGTGTGTGCATAAAATATGGAAATTAAAATCCAAAAAATATTTTTCTATACATGAAAATGGATCTGGAAGGTTCTAGACCTTAATTATCCAAACTGGGACATACCACTAAAATGGGTCGTACAAACTAATTCCTCTAATTTGCACCCAAAAATAATTGATATATATGAAAAATAGTATGGTGATCTAATCAACACCATTAATGGAGGTTTATTAGGTCGATATGGATTTTTCCAATTAGAAAATATATGTAGTCACTAGAAACTATGTAATTGGTTTCAACATGAATATTATTGTATTTAGATATTTGCTTAGTTGGTGGTTGGCCATTCTAAGAGGGAAGTGAATATTCATATCAATAATAAATATCAATAATGCTTTTATTATTATTTTTAATTCCACACTCTAGTTCTCTTTATTTTCTTTCCGCAATTACATACTTGTATATGTCACTATGAATATTTTGTTCTAGATATCAAGGAGCACCACAAAGTGGTATAAAAATACTTTCTTGTGCTATGACACACTCAATTTTTTGTTTTTTTGTTTTTTTTTTAAAGGCTAGATACATTTGATGGTGTATTTAAATATATATAACTTTCATTCAATATGTAAACCTATGGTTTGGGAAGAATACATTTTGAAAATAAAAATGGCATCACTTGGTTGGACACACTTGTAAATTTTTTTAGTACCATTTTGAGTAGTACTACATAAACCAACACTTAAATACAATTTATTCTTTCACATACCTTTAAGTATATCAGAATTCCCCTAGGTGCACCAAAAACTAGCCTTACATAAACGTATTTGTAATGAATAAATTAATGTAAATAATGATTAATTAGTTAAATTAGTAATTAGGTTGAAAGGCTATGTATAATGAGACATGACCTTTTGTGAAGAGGCACCTGCCTAGGTATATAATAGGCCTCATTTGTAACCATATATCTCATCTTGTTCATCATACTATCTAATATAATATTTGTATCCTCATGGATATGATATCTTTGTATTCCAAATCTTTTGGAGTATTTAGTTTGAGAAGGAACTTTGTTCACTTCAATATTTCTCATCCTATTTCTATAGCACACAAGGATGGAGCTCAAGGAGATGACTTCACATACCATATAAATAGATTAATATCGTTAAGGGTGAAATCAATCATCCTTACATAGTGCCATGAAATATTAAACTACATAAAATATTATTGAAAAACCTGAGATCTATAAATTAAATTAACACTTGACACTCTTTGTCCTTAAGAGTGTACAAGTTATATATTTTCAAACATAAGCAACAAATTCACACATAATTTGCAATATTAGGAATTAGGGAATTTTGTGAATATGGTAATTCTTACATAGGAGTAATACTCCCATTGGATTTAAAATAAAAAAAATTAGGTCCTACCTATATAATTACATGATATAAATCTAAAAATAATCCTCACTTGTTTTAGCTCTCTAGTAACGTTTATCTTTTAATGTTACCACCAATGTAGATGCTTATGACCCATCTCCATTGATTCCTCTCATGAGGTTGATCATGTGGGGATAACACTTAGATAACCTCTCATATGGACCTTGTGGTCTCATAAACCACACCCACAACATGTCAACCATGGATGAACTCAATAAAATGGATCAATATATCACCAAACTAGTAAAAAAAGATGAAGAAGACTACCTTTAATGCATAAGTCGACCATTGTTTTGATAATATTGAGAGGATAGAGGGTAAGAATGATGATGGTGGCTCAAGTGAGGTTGAAAAAAAGGTAAAAATGTTTATGAGGAAGAAGGATACAATCAAGACCTTTTCTTTTCTAACTATTCCCATCATCTCATGCATTTCCTACATAAGGTTGATATGGATAAGCTTAACAGGTCGAACTTGACAAGTTAGTTTCAACTCCATACCATAATGGATGACTAGTTTAAACTCTAAATTAGTGTTATATATATAGATAGGAAATATTGGTAGTGGTGGAAATGCCATAAGAAACACTCTTTGAGGTTCATTTCATGATAATAGTTTGTAAAATCTCTATTTTCCAAATTTATCTAGGACACTAATTTTTCAGGATAACTTTCCAAATTGCATCAAACAAACAGAGTGGAAGAATACAATAATTTTTTTAGTGTTTATCCATTAGAAAAGTAAATTTAATTGATGAATTTTTGAATAAATGTTTTATAAATGGTGTTAAGGAGTACATTATAGCAAATGTGGAGGTGAATCACTCTACTACTTAGCTGAACTCCATTCAAATCACTTCTTGTGTTTGATTTTTCTCTTATTATTGATCCAAATTCTCTAAATTTTCTATGTGCTCATATCTAGTTGTGGTGTCCATTCAAAAAAGTACTTCACCCCTCAAGATCTATAAGTTAACATGACTAAAATGGTGGAATACCATCTCAATGGAACTTGCTACGACTATGATGAAATAAATTATTTGGGGCATAAAAGAAAAAACTTATTACTTATTCCCATATTCGAGAACATTTATGCTAATGATTTTGACAAAGGGATTAGGATAATGTCACTCCCCCAAGTTAGGATATCGCTTTTCTTAACCAAAAAGGTATTGAATATTAAAAAAAAATCGTCATTCCTTAATCAATATTTCTTCTCCTAAATTTGACTATATTATGCATCAAAATTCCATTGTATAAATCAATATTGGTATAAATCATAATTTTACTCGTCACTTCATTTACAAAGAAACACATCACCATATCCATGTCATTAACAGCTTTCACATCGTGATTTCTAATGAACCTGTGAAATTTGATGGTTAATGTGAAAATGTAAAACTTCAAATGAGTGTTTATTATTTAAAGATAACATGTTCTTGATTGGAATGAGTGGCTATGATATTATTTTGGGTACTAAATTGTTAAGAAAATTAGGCCACATCACCATGTTTTTTAATTGATACGTGAGTTTCCAAATGGATGTACATTCCCACAATATCAAATTTATCAAAGTAGGATATTTGGAAATAATCATCTATTTCCATAGGGTCATTATAATGTTTTTACACATTTCCATATTGTTTGGGCCTTTGAGGCTACTTGTCAGCTATTTCATCTAAACATGTAGCTAGTTTTGGACAAACACCAATAGGTATTTGAACCTCCATGAGGATTCCCACACTCACATGGTGAGAATTATCATAGTACCCCACTAATCTTAGGTAACTTATCACCCAATGGGAACCCATCTCACCATATTTTTTCCAAAAGAATAAAATAGAAAATCCTACTCTAGTAGTTGTTGGTAGTTAGTGTTATTCATCCTAAAACTAACCCCTATTCCTCTTCAATCATAATGGTTGTTAAAAATGAATTTAGTTGGCCCATACATATTTAATTTTTTACATTTAACAACTTAACTATCAAATAAAAGTGCCCACTTTTAATCATTAATGATATCTTAGATGAGCTACAAGGTGGCTAACTTTTCACCAAACTTGATCTCCACTTTCGTTATCACCAAATTCACATGATGGAAGAAGATATTAAAAAAAAATATTTCCATGCTCACAAAGGCCATTATAATATTTTTATAATTCCTTTTAATCTTTTCAATGCACCTTCCATTTTCTAGAGCCTCATGAACAAAATATTTGGATCCCTTCTATGTCATTTTTGTCTTGATCTTATTTGATAACATCTTCATCTATAAAAAAATTGGGTATAACATTAGTACATATGGATTAGGTCTTATTTTTTTCTTAGAAATGTAATATTTGGAACACATTTTGAGTGGGGAGGGTGTGCAAATTGATCCTATGTAAATCAAGGTGATAAAATATTAGCCTCAGACGATGACCTTGAAAATTTTGAGGGGATTTATTGGCCTAAAATATTACTATATGAATTTTGTTGAGGACTATTGATCCATATTGCATCATTATAATTTTTAAAATCCATGTCGATGCTTTTAATGTGGGAAAATTAGAGGAATCAACTTGCAACATCCCTTTTACCAATAGTCCTTGTTTGGAAAATTTGGTCTAAAGAACTTTAGGAGCCATATTGAGGCATTAAATGACCACATTTTATGGTCTCAAATTTGTATGGACTTAGATTCCTTAATATTCACACTAACACCTTTCCAACAATGCAAGAATCACCTCAAGTAGAGCTCATACGACAAATTTATGCCTTCCAAAAGTTGACTTATCATGAGTGGCCACCATAATTCGAGAGGATGACACATAAACCCCCATTACTCATGAAAAAGGCCCATTCACATGGGAATGATAAATAAAATCTATAAGTGATGGACATAGTACCCCTCAATGAAATATTTTGAGAAAGAATCTGCAGATCGAGGAGTGGAGCGCATAACGCAAATTTAAGTTAGGGTCTTAGGGGCTTTGAGGGTGGGTCAAAGCCCCTTATTTTGAAAAAGAATGAGAATATTTTGTATATGTTAAGCTCTACCCATGGTTTTCGGACCATGGTATTGTAAATGCAAAGAATATATAAAGAGTCTAGGATAGCCTTAAAAATATGTGTCATATATAATACTTGATGACAGAATGCACTTGGATGTAAGATTATTTTGAGTTTGTGTTCTGTGGTTTGTGTTAGAGAAATGGCTCCTTTAGCTAAGTGCACAGAGACATTAGGAATTTTGCAGCTAAGTACACAGACCCTTGTAGCTACGTAGGGTGGAACTAATTGTATTGGGTAGATATGAGCATTAATGAAAGAATATTGAAGACAAATCCATGTTTGAGTTTATGTGTTTTCTTTACTTGCATCTTATGTTGTCCATGTTTTTTTACTTATAATTGCATCGCGAAGTCCTATTTATGGTTATTTATGCTTTGTTATGCTTGTTTAAGAAATATCATGTAGTGTGCAAGTTAGTTCAACAGAAGTGTTGAAATGCGACTGTATAATTAGTGGATCTTTTCTACAAAGTTCTGTCAATTATTGAAAGGAAGATAATCCATAAATCCATATTCCATTCCCTTTAAATGCAGAAACTTGGTTCTAGCATCCCCCTATATTTCCTTGGGTGATAAATCGGTCTGCGCAGCAGATCGTTACCGAAAGGGACAGTAATTGTGGGTTTTTTTAGTTCGTGCAACCATATCTAAACCTAGGTCTAGGCCCCATCAAGCCAACAAATGGTTCCGTTTCCAGGACCTAGATATGACTGAGGGATATGTTGATGTGGCATCTGTCTAAGAAAGAGATTCAAGACTGGGTAGATCTAAAGGAACGTGAGTTTGTTGCACAAGAAAACCAAAATCTGTGCATATATACTGAAAAGTGGTTGAAGATGTATATCTTTACAGATCAACACGATATACTTTTCTCATAATTTTCTAGCAATTTCTACAAGTGGTTATCAAGACTAGCTGAGAAAATGACTTGTTTCAAAAATAGGCCTAATGTGCAGAATTTGGAGTTGATCAAGCAACTGAAGAGGACTGATAACAATATTGCAAGGGTTGTTGATTATTGGATCGATAGTATCCTTGGAGGCTTTATTATTTAGTTCACGATCGATACATATGTATCTCATAGAGAATTTAAGCACAAATTTTTCAAAGGCCCACAAGGTAAATACTTGAATTCATTGAAGCTTTGGATTAAGATGTTATTGTGTGAAAAGGGTGTACTATGAATGCAATTAGATTGATGTTTAGAGGAAATAAAACTAAAACTATGCGATGAGGTAAGATATCTAGGGTAAATAATAATAATTACATTGAGTATGAGTACAGTCCACTATTTGGGTCTGAAAGCAAAGAAGGAGAAAGCTACCCTGCTACCCCTATAAGTGTGTCGATAAAATTTGAAGATCATTAGGGTGCTTCAAGTATTCCCCAGCCTTCCACTCCCATCATAACCCATCCCTATTATGTTCCTCCACCTCCACATCCACCTCCACCTCCCTCGTTAACCATGGCTCACTCACCTAAGATGCCTGTTTTCAAAGGATCGAATGATCCCAGGAAGTTTGGGTTTGTTGCAGAAGTGATGTGGAGATCACAGAACATCACTGATGAGAATATGAAGAAAGCGCAATTGGTTGGAGCACTGCAGGACAAAGCGTTTTCTTCGTATATGAAATATACCTCATCGAACCGAAATGATACGTTGGCTTAGAATAAGGATGCATTGAATGTGGAATTTAAGAAGTCGAAGTCACAGTCCCAGTGTATTACGAAGATCAAAGAGGTCAAGCAATTAGCCACTAAAACTGTGTGGGAAATCTATCAACGGTTTAAGACACTGCTAAGTCAAGTCAGCTTCGATATGCCTGATGAAAAGTACAAGGAATGGTTTATCGTTGCGTTGTTACTATTATTACCAAAAAAATGAAGCATCATTTGAAAAAGTTAAATAGGCTCATGTGTTAATGGTAGGGTTGTAGGATTCAATTTTTTGTACTCTTGGTCAAGGGAAATTTTAAACTTTTCTTGTTTAAGCTTACCCTAAGGTCTAAACCCACTCACTTTCAAATCCCCTCATGTCACATCACTCATAATTTTCTAACATATTTCAATTCCCAAGATTTTTGTACCAAAATGGTCATTTTAGCTAAGAAACCACAGTTTTGTAGCGAAACACTGAGAAATATCACTTTTTGCTACAAAACTGCGGATAATTTCATAGTGAAAACACCCATATTTACACTAAATACGCTACGAAAGTGTGGTTTCCTGTCTTTCTTGTCAAGTTACCTGTTAGGTGTCAGAAAATCGTTGGGAAAGGGTAAGTTAGAGACCATTCGAGTCATTGAGAGATAAGATCAAGGTACATGGTCAGGTCTAAAGTCATCATCACCATTTTAGGCATGTATGAGTCATTATTGTGTTATGAAGTGGACATCAAACTTCAAATCTTGCCTAATTCATTCATTTCTCATTCTTCATTTCTTCTTCACATGATATTGAGCTCTAGAGAACTATTGCATTGAGCAAAAGTCGTGGCTGGTGTTTTTGAGGGTTTATCAAGCGAGGCTAAGCAAAATATCAAGAAAGGCTGCAAGCTATCAAGCAAGGCTGAGATGATATTAAATAAATCATGGCAGAAAAAGGAAGGACAATTAAGGGTGGAAAATGCCTAAGATATGAACTAGAAGATATGAATCTGATCAATGAAGACCCAACAGCTGTGGAAGTCTTCAGAAGGATAGGTTTCTTACAATTTTTTGAAAGATTACAAGGCTGCCATGTATAGGTTTCCAAAGAATTTTCCTTAAAATTTAGTGGAGCAGCTACCAAAGTGGGGATGCTTAATATTTCCATCACACCAGAGATCATTGCAGCAGCAACAGGGATTCGAAGGGGACAAGAGAAGTGGTTCAAAGGGTTCAATTTTAACATGGAGTAGTGCAAAGAGTTTATGAAGCCTGAAAACAGTGAAATGGACCTCATTAATGCCATTCCAAGGAGCTGCATGAAGGATAACTATTCAAAATTGTTGCTCATCATCCAAAATTATTTTACTTGTGAAGAAAGATATCATAAAGTATACTCATACCATTTCAAGCTACTCCTTCACTTTACTGGTAAGATATCTTTTGATCTGCCTTTCTATTTACATAGAAGTTTATAAAAAATGGTAGATAAGGTCCAAGAAAAATATAAAGGGAGTGAGACTTCTTTGTTTCATCACGTTTTAATGAAACTGCTGGTTTTAGATGAACTCAAAGACTAGGCAGAGACTCGTCTTCATTTTTGTTTGTTAGTGGTTTTGAGTTGGATGCTCTTACTCCTTCAAGAAATCCTAAACCTAGGAGAATTACATCACCCTTAGTAGCAGAACAGAGTGAACCATTGGTGGCAGAACCAAGTGAACCAGAAAGAGTAGAACCAAGTGAACCAATCATGATGGAAATAGAGAAATTGCATATTTTTTATAAACCAAATGTCCCACCTACAAAACAGAAGTCAAAAGTGGTCGAACTTGCAAAACAAAAACAAGCTGTGAGTAAACAAGGAACCAAAAGTATGATAAGGAGCCAAACAATGGCCTTAGAAGAGAAAACAGTGGTTGTAGAAGACAGAGCAGTAGCTAAAGGAAATCTAGAAGACATATTACATGCCATTGACATAGAAGAAACTCCTATAGTCCAGGCTGAGGACATAGAGGAAGGTGGACAGAAGCTAAAAAAGGCCAAATCTGCAAAGATTATAATTTAAAGGAGGAGATGCAGGTTTTATGTTCCAAGAAGGAAATCCTATGACAAGGCATGCTAGAAATATATTAGAGAGCAGTAAATAGGTTCATCCACCTACTAACACAGTCCAGCCACCACAAGACATCATTGACCTTTCATCACCTGCAGAGAAAGATATAGTTAGAAAATCAAAGAAAGGAAAAGAGAAAGTGATGGGAAAAATGGAGTTTTAACTCCTTGAAGAACAATTGAAGTTGGCCAACCATGAAATTTATATTATGAAGAAAGAAGCAAGGAAACACATTGTAGAGAAGGTTCAGTTTGAAAATATGAAGGAAATTTGAGAAGAGCAGGTTGACAGTGTTTCCAAGACTCTAGATAATTCACAAAAACTTATCAAATGGACCATTCCATTCAGGAAAGAGGTCAAACATGTCAGGAAAGTGAACATATATTTGAAATCCACCAACAGAAAGTTGAAAGATCAGGTTAAGTACCTCTAGGAACAGCTTGAACTAATCCATGAGGAGTTGGATAAAAAAGGACTTAAAATGACAGTAGTTGAGGAGCCAATTGCCCAACTCATAATCAATGAGGAAGAAACCCTTCAAGAAACATAATGTGAGCTTGTTTATGATTTTTAAGGCTAATGGCAGGTTAGAAACAAGGTTTTTGCACTTAGAAGGTATATTTTTGAAGCTACAAAAAATTCAGGAATTTTGACTATTTTTAGTAGTTTCGTAGCATGCCTGGGCTTGAAGAACAACAAAATGCTATGAAACTATTGTAGTTGTCCTTTTTAAATTTTGAACTGGTTTTTGGAGCTCGCAAGAGATAAAAATGGTATGGAAGATGCATTAAGGCATAATAAACATCATGCAAGGGAAAAGAACCAGAAATATTGATGGTAAAAGGAATTTTTGTAATGCTTCGAAAGTACGCTACGAAACTATCATTGTAATGTTCCCAAATCGGGACAGCTAGCAATCCATGGCCGGAAAATGCATTTTCCAGAAATGGAGGCAGAAATATTTGATACCAAAACTTGGATCCCTTAGAACAATGTGTCTAAGACCAAAATCCAAGAGTTGGGGCCAAAGAAATCCTTCTAGAGTAGTTAAACAGATCTCCCACTACTAGATATCCTCAGAAAGTGCCCGGTGAGGGACTGCAACAATTCTTGAACAAGAAATGGAAAGACAATGTTATTTTACAACCATGAGCATATGAAGATCTGAATAGCCATCAAATAATGTTATAGAAGAAAAAGAGTACAAGTTCTTGAGGAAACATCCACTCAAAAAAGGCAATGCAAGCCTCAACAAGACATGTACATGAAAATAGAGAAAACTACTATATCTGCATAAAACCAGGCTATGAGGATGCATTTTATAAGATATACTACGCCATATTACATAATAAATGAAATATATGACAATATATGGCTCAAATAAAGTGGGGGAGAAAATCTCTAACCCCTAAAAGCAACAATACAACAATCCTCCACGGGATTGGCTGAAATACACAAAATGGAAAAAATGTCGGAGTTGCTGGGCAGCAGCTGCAACTCAAATATGGAACTGAATAGAGAAGGCTAAATATGATGATAAATCTGAAGTATAACTTCTCCAATGGATCTCCAAAGTGGAAGGCTGATCCTTACACTTGAGATCTCACCCTCCAATCAATCTGTAAACCCTCACTACAAATACTCCATGAAAATAACGCAGTCACTAAGAGGGACTGCGCAGTGAGTGAAATAGAACACTATGGCCAAGTGCCAAGATCTGAAAATAAGCTCCCAATCTGATCTCCCAAAGAAAGGAAAGACTCTCTATCTAAAAAACAAGAGATGGAAGAGGTGTTGTGGAGTCTCCAATGCAACACCCTGCAACACAAATTTATGTTGATGCAACAATAACATTTTCCTGGAGCAAGATGCTTTGGCCTTGAGCCAAGATATGTGGATAATGAAGAACCAACCTTCAAGAGGCCTCTTAAGAAGGTGAGGAAATCCTAAACAGGAATTCCTTGGCAATTCTTGCTAAACAACAAAGAATGCACAATGTCTGAATAGACATGAAAATGAGTAATCATAAGCATGAATAACAATGGCTCTCCTCCTCTCCATATATAGCAAGTTAAGGCTCTCTCTCCATAGGCCCCATCCATTAGGGTTTCCTCCATAAAGGAATATTCCCTCCTCTATCTCTCTGCTGTCCCATGTAGTGCTTTCCACCTCATACACTGCACTAGTTGACTTGGTCAAACCTCTTTGCAAATGTCTCCTTTCACACATGAGGGTGTGAAATCTAGTTCCAAGGCTGATCCCCTTTCATACTAGAGGGATTTTATCCATGTTTTTATTATGAATGGGTCTTCTAACCCAATTATTCATCTCCTAAGTGAAAATAAAAAAAATTAATATTCCAATTTATTGAAGGAAAAAATTGGAATATTACAGTCCTCCCCTCCCAAATGTTGCTTGTCCTCAAGAAACTGCAAGGATAGAACTGGAAAATCTCCACTCAAGTCATGGAGTCTGAAATGTGATGAGGAACATCTCCCTCATGTGGATCCTCCATCCCCAAGCAATTATCCAAACAAAATGAGCCACCTCCCAATAAGGCAACTCCTGAAAATCTCCTTCCACCTCAAGCTCCGAAAATGAAGGTGGGCTAAAAATATGAACATGGTAAGCATCATAGCCTACCTAAAGCTATCCTTCTCTCCACTTATGGTAAGTTTAGAGTGTGTGCTGATCCTGGGCTACAAAATTATTGCCCTCAAATGGAAAAGTGAAGAGCAATCCTCCAAAGAGTTCTCTTCCAACATTGAAGAAAATGTTGGCCCAAAACAATCCCTCCATGATGAATAGGACAAGATCATCATAGAGTATCCCAATGAGAATTTTTCTGCAAGTTATACATGATGATACATGATACAATCAATGTCTCACAAGGATACAACGCAGTTTCATCGACTACAATCTCAAAAAGGAACATGGCAAGTGACATACAAAATCCATCACATCTACTAAGGAATAGTAAATGGCTGAATATAACAACAATAATAGACCAAAAACTTTCCCATGGCTATAAAATGGATGAATATCAATCTCATGGCCCAACTCAAAAGAGAAAAAACATGTGGCTGTGGTGGCCATATCTCCTCTCATGCTCCCATTAGAACATGTAGTGTAGAAAATGTGAGAATTCTTCCCACTCAAGGACACATATAACTCATGTGCCTCTCTCATAATCATGCTTCTCATACAAATATGATCCATATCAGCAAAGGAATTCATGATCAACAATAAAATGAGGAAAATTCTGAATTTTTCATGTGTTTCAAGAATGTACCAATAGTTTTCCCAATAGTGACAGTGCAGTTTTCCAAACTGTTGCTTCAAAAAATCACATGGCAAGTTGTTTTGTGTTACATGAATAGTTATGTATGTCATGATAGCTATTGATGAATAAAAAATGGCTGAGAATATCAACTGATCATACATGAAAGAAAACACTTTCCCAAGGCCATATAAAAGATGGTTGTCTCCATCATACAAGTTGGCCCAATTTTTTCCATGGAGCTCAATGAAAAACTTTCCCTTTTGTGGAGAAATGCACTGAATATGAATGGTAAGAGCATCAAAATGTGGTGTTAGATAATCCATGGATGTAAAAAAAATATTCTTACCATGTGTTGAGAGCAAGATGATGCATGTGTATATGAATGATCCCTTCATAGTAGTATGGCACATTCCCAGGAAGAGAATTAAACCATACGTTGCACAGAGATCACCCTCCTCATACTTGGATCAAGAAGATCGTAGCAAGTGAGGTCATACCAATGTAATAGATGTCTCCATTTACTACTCCATCAATCTCACCTCCTCTCTGTCCTCAAAGTGCATCAACTGTGAAGTGATCCTAGGGAAACTCCATCAATAACCCCACGCTCTCAAGTGACAGCGTTGTTGGCCTCTGCAAATGATTTCTAGCCAACTCATAGATCTGTTCTTTGGCATGCTCCTTGTCAAAGATATCTCCCATAATGTTGCAATACATAAGAAGTCACTCTGAAGGTGGTAGTACCCTTCTATCATCAAAATCCAAGGAGATAATGCCATCTACTCCTCCTGCAACATCATGCAAAATGTGAGAGCAATTCTACTCTTGCTCTCTCAAGAACAAGCAAAGCAACAAAATATTTTGCTGACTCCCCATACTTCTATCATACAACTCATGTGATGAAGACACAATGAATGATGTGAGTATCATATCAACACCATGCATCCATACTCTATGCTGCTCAATGATGCAAGTATCCATCCTCCTACTCTTAGGAAGAGTGTTTTCCAAGTGATGGCCAAACTCTTTCAAGAGTAACCAGCGCAGCCAAGCCTCCTGCTACCTGGTATCATAAATTTGAAATTAGCCTCCCAACTCCTTGCTCATCAACCACATCCACTTAAGCACTTGTGTATGCTTCCTTCTTCCCTTCATCTTGGTACTCCTCCTATGAGGGCTACCATCCTCCCAAATCAAACTCCTGTCTTTGCACTTCATGGGATTTTGAAATGAAATTTTCTCAAGGATCAATGAGACCCTATCAAGACCCAAATAGGTGGTAGGCAAAAACCTCCCATCATGATGTGTATGGCTCAAGGAATGTCCAACACAAGAATGAGAGATGTTATCCATACTAAGATGTCCTCCATCTTCTATCTGCTCTTATGAGAAAGGAAGAAAATTTTTGCACTCCATGGTGTGTTGAAGTGCACCTCTGATGAGATCTCTCCTTGAGACCTCCCTCTCATCAATATTCTTCCAAAACCAATGAGGTCTTGGATCTAAAAGTAGAATTTCCTCTTTGAGCTGAGAGGATCTCATTGAGAAAGTGTCATCTTGAAGGGAGAAAGGGTTTCTTACTCCAACATGTCTACCATCATCCTTTAAGGCTTCAAACCCCAACCTCCAATGTGATATGCAATCCAACAAAGGCTCATGAAGTTGATGGTTTATTTCTTCCTTGAATGTTTTCATGTTTCACAGTGCAGTGCAACCAAGCTGCTCTATGGTAGCAATGGGATTTTACCTTTGGTCATTAAAAAAGAAAATCTCCACAATTTTCAAAAGAAGTTGCTGCAACAATAGGTTGTGGAAATGTTTTCATACCTTGATGAGCATTTGGAACTTCTTGTAGGGCTGCAAGAGTTCCCTCCTCCAAAGTGTTGGCTGCTCCAATTTTTGATGCATGTGGCTGCTCATCTATTAGTGTGACAATGTTATCACAAGGATCCTCAAGTGGTGGTGTGTTTTTCCCTTCCTTTGCCCTTTCACAATCAAAGGCTTTGACCAACCCTTGGATGAACTTTGCAAAAATTTTCTCCCTTGCATGGCTCAAGTGGCTGCTCCACTAATCATAGGCTTCACCCTCCAAGTGCAATGCTGAGATTTCAACAACTTATTTCTCTACTACAGGATGTAGAAAGAAAAATGCCACCAACTCTTTCACCCAAGTTCTTACAGTAGATGACCTATCAAAGGTAGACAACATAAATCTATTGCCTTTGATTTATTTTCTGCTACATGGTCTCTTCTCTTCCTTCAACTAGATGAAATGAGGAAAATATAGAGTCTCCTTGAAGGCTTTAGGTTGAGATCTATACTCAACAAGGTAATCACTCAGAATATGATGATCCAAGTGTCTTCCATGCTCAATGTTCTCTTCTTGATGAGAATAGAAAGTGCATGGTCCTTCCTCTTCTTCTTCTTCATTATTCTTGACCTCCTTGGAGAGGTCCACTCTAGATCTAAAAATAGATGAGAATAAACTCATATTATTCAACATTCTGATCTTATTTGGCTTAGAATCACAGGCTGAGCCAAGAAATTTGCTTTGATACCACTGTAATGTTCCAAATCGGGATAGCTAGCAATCCATGGATGGAAAATGCATTTTCCAGAAATGGAGGTAGTAGGATTTGATACCAAAACCTGGATCCCTTAGAAAAATGTGTCTAAGACCAAAATCCAATATTTAGGGCCAAATAAATCCTGATAGAGTGGTTAAACAGATCTCCCGCTACTAGATATCCTTATAAAGTGCCTGGTGAGGGACTGCAACAATTCTTGAACAAGAAATGGAAATACATCGTTATTTTACAACCATGAGAATATGAATATCTGAATAGCCATAAAATAATGTTATAGCAGCAAAAGAGTACAAGTTCTTGAGGAAACATCCACTCAAGAAAGGCAATGCAAGCCTCAACAAGACATGTACATGAAAATAGAGAACACTGCTATTTCTGCATAAACCCAGGCTATGAATACATAGTTTATAAGAGATACTGCTCCATATTACATAATAACTAAAATATATGACAATATATGGCTCAAATAAAGTGGGGTAGCAAAGCTCTAACCCCTGAAAGCAACAATACAACAATCCTCCAAGGGATTGGCTGAAATACACAAAATGGCAAAAATGCCGGAGTTGCTGGCCAGCAGCTGCAACTCAAATATGGAACTGAATAGAGAAGTCTGAAGATGATGAGCAATCTGAAGTAAACCTTCTCTAATGGATCTCCAAATTGGAAGGCTGATCCTTACACTTGAGATCTCACCCTCTAATCAATCTGCAAACCCTCACTACAGATACACCATGAAAATAACGCAGTCACTAAGAGGGACTACGTAGTGAGTGGAATAAAACACTATGGCCAAGTACCATGATCTGAAAATAATCTCCCAAGCTCCCAATATGATCTCCCAAATAAATTAAAGACTCTCTCTCTCTAAAAAACAAGAGATGGAAGAGGTGTTGTGGAGTCTCCACTGTAACACCCTACAACACAGAGTTATGCTGCTACAACAATAACGTTGTCCTGGAGGAGGATGCTTTGGCCTTGAGCCAAGAGATGTGCATAATGAACAACCAACATTCAAGAGGCCTCTCAAGAAGGTGAGGAAATCCTAAATAGGAATTCCCCGACAATTCTTGCTAAACAACAAAGAATGCACAATGTCTGAATATACATGAAAATAAATAATCGTAAGCATGAATAACAATGGTTCTCCTCCTCTCCATATATAGCAAGTGAAGGCTGTCTCTCCATGGGCCCCATCCATAAGGGTTTCCTCCATAAAGGAATATTCCCTCCTCTATCTCTGCGTTGTCCCACGTATTGCTTTCCACCTCATACCCTGCGCTGGTTGACTTGGTCAAACCTCTTTGCAAATGTCTCCTTTCACACATGAGGGTGTGAAATATAGTTCCAAGGCTGATCCCCTTTCATACTATAGGGATTTTATCCATGTTTTTATTATGAATGGGTATTCTCACCCAATTATTCATCTCCTAAGTGAAAATAAACAAAATTAATATTCCAATTTATTGAAGGAAAAATTTGGAATATTACAGTCCTCCCCTCCAAAATGTTGCTTGTCCTCAAGCAACTGCAAGGATAGGACTGGAAAATATCCACTAAAGGCATGGATTCTGAAATGTGATGAGGAACATCTCCCTCATGTGGATCCTCCATCCCCAAGCAATCATCCAAATAAAATGATCCACCTCCCAATAAGGCAAATCCTGAAAATCTCCTTCCACCTCAAGCTCCGGAAATGAAGGTGGGATGAAAATATGAACATGGTAAGCATCATAGCCTACCTCAAGCTATCCTTCTCTCCACTTATGGTAAGTTTAGAGTGTGTGCTGATCCTAGGCTGCAAAAGTATTGCCCTCAAATGGAAAAGTGAAGAGAAATCCTCCAAAGAGTTCTCTTCCAACATTGAAGAACAAGTTGGCCCAAAACAATCCCTCAATGATGAATAGGACAAGATCATCATAGAGTATCCCAATGAGAATTTTTATGCAAGTTATAAATGATGATGCATGATACAAACAATGTCTCACAAGGATACAACGCAGTTTCATCCACTGCAATCTCACAAAGGAACATGGCAAGTGACTTACAAAATCCATCACATCTACTAAGGAATAGTAAATGGCTGAATATAACAACAATACAAGACCAAAAACTTGCCCATGGCTATACAATGGATGAATATCAATCTCATGGCCCAGCTCAAAAGAGAAAAAACATGTGGCTGTGGTGGCCATATCTCCTCTCATGCTCCCATTAGAACATGTAGTGCAGAAAATGTGAGAATTCTTCCCACTCAAGGACGCATCTAACTCATGTGCCTCTCTCATAATCATGTTTATCATACAAATATGATCCATATCAGCAAAGGAAGTTATGATAAGCAATAAAATGAGGAAAATTTTGAAGGTTTCATGTGTTTCAAGAACGTACCAACAGTTTTCCCAATAGTGACAGTGCAATTTTCTAAAATGGTGCTTTAGAAAATCACATGGCAAGTTGTTTTGTGTTACATGAATAGTTAGGTATGTCATGATAGCTACTGATGAATAAAAAATGTCTGAATATATGAATTGATCATACATGAAATAAAACACTTTCTCAAGGCCATATTAAAGATGGATGTCTCCATCATACAAGTTGGCCCAATTTTGTCCATGGAGCTCAATGAAAAACTTACCCTTTTGTGGAGCAATGCACTGAATATGAATGGTAAGAGCATCAAAATATGGTGTTAGATAATCCATGGATGTAAAAAAAATATTCTTACCATATGTTGAGAGCAAGATGATGCATGTGTATATCAATGATCCCTTCATAGTATTATGGCACATTCCAAGGAAGAGAATTGAACCATATGTTGCACAAAGATCACCCTCCTCATACTTGGAAATCCAAGTCAAGAATATCATAGCAAGTGAGGTCATACCAATGTAATATATGTCTCCATTGACTATTCCATCAATCTCACCTCCCCTTTTTCCTCCAAGTGCATCAAGTGTGAAGTGATCCGGGGGAAACTCCATCAATAACCCCACGCTCTCAAGTGACAACACTTTTGGCCTCTGCAAATGATCTCTGGCCAACTCATAGCTCCATTATTTGAAATGCTCCTTGTCAAAGATATCTCCCATAATGTTGCAATACATAAGAATTCCCTCCAAAGGTGGTATTACCCTTCTATAATCAAAATCCAAGGAGATAATTCCATCTCCTCCTCTTGCAACATCATGCAAAATGTGAGCAATTCTGCTTTTTCTCTCCAAAGAACAAGAAAAGCAACAAAATATTTTGCTGCCTCCCCATACTTCCATCATACAACTCATGTGATGAAGACACAATGAATGATGTGAGTATCATATCAACACCATGCATCCATACTCTATGCTTCTAAATGATGCAAGTATCCATCCTCCTACTCTTAAACCAAACTCAAACAATCAAACAAACAACCCTGAGCCTATAGCTAGCCTAAAACCATAATTTAGAACTTCAAAGACATATATCCTTTGATAATCATAGAGAGATCCCTCTCTGGACCTAGGAGGGCTAGATCCTAAGGTCTGAAAGTGGTTCTATGTTGTCTCATCTTTTGGTCTCTGTCAACCTGGCCAAAACATGGGAACTCCAACATCCTCTACTCATGAGGTCAAGGATATCAATCCACTCATCACTAATTTTTCTAAGAGGAAAAGTGTGTCAAATCCTAAACGATGTAATTTTTCCATCTTAACATTATACATGAACCT